>JAWWEN010000038.1:14283118-14321614 GCA_035582955.1 Sycophila texana | reverse complement strand
CGGAACGCGTGCTTGATCCAAAATTTTTAATCATGGATCGACCTCAAAAGTGCTTATTTTTTGTAGAATTGCTCATAAATAATAATGTGAACAGATGTTAATTGATTCAATAAAAACAATCATTTTTTGAATTTTTTTTTCTATCTACCTGAAATTGATTACACTTTTAAGGTACTGTGAGTAAATGAAAGTATACTGCACGTAATTACGTCTTTATATAAATAATAATGTGAACAGATGTTAATTGATTCAATAAAAACAATCATTTTTTGAATTATTTTTTATATGTACCTAAAATTGATTATTTTTACAAACATCTCAAAGTTATTTTCGTACATCTCACTTTCGGTAAAAAAAACGCCTCTAAATTCTTTAATAAATTATTCTGTTACAGTAAACATACTTTGTCGAACTCACGCTATCAGTGACCTGGAAATTTAGATTTTATCGAGCAGCATAGTCGAGAGTGAGAAAGACTCGCCAATCTTCAAACGAGCAAACGCCATAAAAAAAAACTTGGCCCTGAAAAAGCTTACTCACTAAAATATAAAAATCTTTACGATAGGATCCACCGAGGTTGCCGGAATGCCACAGTAATTTTCGGGATGAGAAGCTCGCCTAAGCTCGATCCCCGGCCTAAAACTTTTCCCCCTCCCTCGTTCCCTCTTTTTCTTCCTCTCTTTCTGTCGGTTCATCGACTGCAGCGCAAAGACGCTATCGGAGCAAGGGGCTGGAGAAAGAAGTAACCAATCTCTAAACGCCGGACGATTCAGCTGGGGCTTCGCGCGAACTTTCGTCGCTCGACGAATTACCTTAATTCCCCGCGTTAGTCTTGCTTCCCGGAGAAAGCAAAGTTTCCTCCCCCGGCCGCGGCAGAGAAAGAGGGAAAGGAGAGGTTTCCCGAGAAGAATCGGAGGTTACACTCGAGAGGAAGGGATTACGCGTTCGCGCCCTGCCGGTCCAGATCACCATCTGGAAAACTAACGAGGGAGACTTTCCAAGCGTGTGGCCGCAAGCGCGTGCCCGACTGCCGACGGAAATCAATGTAGTTGGCTTTCTAAGTCCATTTTCACTTTTTCTCCCTCCACCGACCCCCACTATTCCATTACTCCAGACTTCTTTGACGTTTCGCGGGCAAAGCCGCGGACTTAATGCGGGAATTAAAGTATCCGTCGTTGCGCGTTAGTCACGATGAGCCTTAGTTTCTGAGAGGCTCAGGAATCGCGCGGAGCCGTAGCCAAGTTATTCAATATTTACCGCTCAAATTGAATTGCTAAGTAATGTAAGTAACAACTTGGAACTCTTAATTGGAAGATTAATTAATTCTTCCGGGCTGCAAACATTCATTGTTTATTTTCAAGATTATTTTGGGATTATTTTTAAAGAAAAGTTCTCAAATGTTCAAGCCTCTGTTTATTTGAATTTCGCCAGTATTTTAATGTTTATTCGTGTTTATTCAAGTGCTTTAATTAATTAATTAATTAACGTTCATATGCAAGAAAAATCGTTTAACCTCGCTTATATTCTGCGAGCTGTTTTTATTTTTCATCACTGAAAAGTGTCCTCGATTAAAGTGTGTTGGCAGCTCCCGCAAAAAATATGTAATCAACCATTTCAATCGAAGCGCCAGATTATTTCATCATAAAAAATTAAATTACATTTCCGTGGGGTTTATTTTCGCGTCAAAGTCTGTTTCGCCGAGCATACTTTTCCTCTAACGAAACTAGCGCGGGACGAGAATGCGTTTATTATCTTTTTAAAAGCCGTCAGAAGAGATTTTTTTTTAAAGAGTTAAATTACACAAGACGAGGCGACGACGATGACGACGACAACGGCGAGTTAAAAGGCAGCGCAAGGGCGTGGCGGTGAAGGAACTGGAGCGAAATTGAAAAAAAGTAGGAGGAGGGGCACGGACGTCTGAACCGAGCAAGTCAAACATTTTTTACGTACGCCGTTCGCTTTTAACTGAATTGTCCGTTTCCTTCGATTTAGTCGCGTGGCGACGGTAGCGGCGCCTCGTCGCGAGAGGCCACTAGACCGTTCAAAGAGAACGAGCTCTAATGGCTCGGAGAGAAAGCCCCCGGTACCGAGGCAGCTTTCCTTCTCCCTCTCTCTCTTTTTTTCCTTTTTTTTTGCACCGCCTCTTCGTCCCGCGTTTCCTTACTTATGCGCATAATGAGATGAGAATTATTGTGTCGCTTTGCAGCTTTGTTGAATTTCTTTTTCGATTTCTTGCCTACCGCCCACCGACGGGAGCGAGCAGTATAATATTTACTCTTGGATGTACTCGCGCTCGGCAGCGTTAATTATAATTTTTGCGGAAACTTCGAGGCTCAGTCAAAGGAATTTCATTAATGAACCAAACTATGCTTTTATTTCCTTCCTTTCGCTAATAATATCTCGGAAAATAGTATAATCATTTTTTTTTTGTTACTCAGTGGCGTACACAAAATGCAGCTCGTTGATCGTGATAAATAACTTGCATCGTAATATCGGGAGGAAGGTTAAATTATTTCAGGAATTTGCGTTTAATGTTAAAAAGTAATTATCGATGGGAATTTTTATTGCGTATTGCTGGGAGCGTACCGACGATGTATGTATGTTGCACATTGGGACAGGCATCGCGCAATTTGTGTAATCGAGGCGCTCGTCAATAAATCTACCGCAGATATAATAAATAATCTTCTATCAAGGTCTCGGGATCGCGTAAATAATAAATAATATTTTTAATTTTCCGACATATCGAAATTAATGCTCGCCTACTTGAAAATTTTTTATTTCATCAATCAAAAAGCAAAGCTGCGAGATTTAATCACATTTTTTGCATGTTTGGGACACAAATTAGTTATTCAAAGCAGGGATTGATCGATAGCAGCTATAATTGATTACATATAATGTCAATTTCAATTATCTCTGTACACCCCAGCACAAGTTTACCTTAGGCAGCATTGTACACCCCAGTTTCACCAATGTTTTCTTACTGAAATATACCTTATTATGTACATTGGGGATCAATATTAGACATGCATCGTTATGAAAGATTTTTTATGAATACAAAACACTAGTTCTATTGCGCATTATATTTGTATTAAAAAAACTGAAAAATTTGTTGCATTCGTATCTACGAATTATTATCGATAAATTCGTGTATTAATGATCTCGGCTGACTAAACTAGACTCTTACTACTTATTTTCGTAAGTAGGAAAGTGTATATATAAAGGAATTTCTTCTGGTAATTAAACGTTAATTTGCAAAATTCAATTATTCAGAAAAAAAACTTTAAATTTTATGTTTATGTTATTCGACAGAACATTTTATTGTCTTAATAATAGTACCGTTCACCTTTCGACAAACAAACGATTATTGCTGATCAAACATCACAACTTCAGTCGCTATTTGCATGAGACTAAAATCTCTTGCACGCTGCCAAAACAGAAAGCTCGTTTTGCAAAAGTATCCAAGAGAGAGAGAGAGAGAGAGATGCATGTATATAGATAGAGAGAGAAGCTCGATATATTGCGGTTATCAACGTCAAGAAAAGCAGCGTCTCGATCCGCCCTCCCCCCAATGGGAATATGTGGCTGCAGCGGCTGGGCGCGTGTGCGATTGACAAATATTTCGTAGTTTACCTACCTCTACCCCATATCCTTTTATTCGTCCGTCGCGCTCGGGGGCGTCCCTCCTCCACCTACACCCCCTGCATATAACGCGCGGACGTTGGGCTCCCTCCTCTCTCCCTCCGTAAGCGCGCGCGGGAGCTGTCGCCTCGCGCGAATAGTTGGCCTTCTGGCAATCGTCCAAAAATCCGAGAACGAAATGCCGGGTGGGGTGGCGGCGCGCTCGGTGATTTTAGCCCGGCAAGGAATCGGTGATTTCGCTAGATTCTGGTCGGTGCGCGGAATGAGGACTCCGGGACACACGACCACCGGAACGCAACACTGCCCAGTCCTCCCCTTTTACCGTGCGACCGAGAGAGCGCACGCCGCAGCATTCCGCTGTTCGTCGGTTACTATTTCTATACTCGAACGACCTCTCTTCGTACGACCTTTTTTTCCATGTAGCTCCATTTTTAGCCGGTTTTGTTTATTTTACTATCTCCCGACTTATTTGTTCTATTTTTTTCCACTCGGGACTTTCACGTGCGCGCCGGTGCTCGTTTGCGTTTGCCGGGGTAGTTTGTAATACGCCGGTAATATTCATAAAAATAATAAACCCCCCGCTGCTCGATGATTCGAGTCGCGACAAGCGCCACGAAGTCAGCGCGAATATTTTTTTAAAAGTGCACTGGGGCACCGGATTTTTTAACGAATTCCGATACAAATCAATGTTTTGCCGCTGCGAAAACAAAATTCTCCGCGGGTGTGGTATTCTTTTTTACGAAAATTAAGCTTTATTTCGACCGGTAAATAAAAACCTCCTGGCGCTTCGACGCGGGGCTTACAACAATATTTTTAAGCGGCAGTTATGTTTTTCTCGTTTCCCTAATTTTCAGTCCTTCGCGCTCCCTCCTCTCTTCCCTCCCATTTAATGCCTCGACGGGGTTTCGACATCCGACGCCTGCAGGCATCTATTTTTTTTTTTCATCTCTTTCTACCTCCGTCCCCTTGGTTTTTCCGGCCCTGCACATTACGATCGTGCGTGCGTCTGATTTTAACGATGCACCATTCGTCTTTTCTTTTTTTCATTTCTTTCCGTAGCCGTAGCCGCGGTACAACCCCTCCCCCCCCATCGGCACGGGGGGCAGTCTGTGTTTCGTGTATACGTCATGCACGTTATGGGTGCGAGGTGACAGCAGATCGTTGACCCACCGCCGAGCCGATGATGGAACGAAGACTCGACGCGATAATTTTTCGGTGGAACTGTGGGAAGGGGGAACTTCCTTATTAATTGAGGATGAGACCTTTCGGTACCTGTTTTATCGATAGTGTACTGTGTCATCAGTGATTGAGGCGATGTTTGATTTATGTGTGTTTCTATTGATTCGTTTTCGAGGAAAAATCTTGTTGAACGTCGAGGATATTTAAACAACTAAAGCAATTTAAATAATTAGATACTATATTTTATTCATGAATTTCGGGTAATTAGTTATAATTCGATGAATAATTTCAGGTAGAATGAAACGTGAAATCAGAAACGTCAAGGACATTCCAGAGATGGTTTGTGGTGATAATTGATTCATCAGTTTCTTTATTTATTCAACTACAATTTATGGACTAATTTACCGCTGCGCTATTATTAATTCACGTAATTAGATTCGCTTTTCTCGCAATTTCTTTTTGTCTGCACTGTAGTTTTGTCAGCGATGCAGTGGCAAATAAATGGAAATCATGAAAAATTCGACAGTCCGCACGTGTGAATTGGATTTCGCCGAAGCTCAAGTCTCTGCGTTATTCCATTAAAAAGTAAAACAGCCGAGAGGTCGATAGGTCGGACTTTGAAGTCGAATGCCCGGTGCCGCCGAAATTTTCGTCGCCGTAAAGCCTCGAGTCGGGCATTAAAATTGCACTTGCAATAACGATGTCGGTGGGAGGAGAGGCGGCAGTCTCGGCTACCTGCGGTCGAGGAGAGACGCTTCTTTGGTGCTACCTCCCGCCGATTCGTATATCCGCCGAGAAAAAGAAAGATGAAGGGGGAGGGGTTGGTCGGGGAGCAAAGCGAAGGATTTACAGCAGCCCCGGCGCTTCTTAATTAAAAATTAATAATTTCTCGAGTTATGGCCCGATTGTCGTTGATGCGCTTCACGCCTTCTCGAGGTAATTACAGCGCCTTCAGCGCGAGCGAGCGAAAGGGAGCTAAGTGCTTCAGTCGAGATTCACCCTCTTGATTGTAGCGCTCGAAGCTTCTTTCTCTCTTTGTCTTTTCTTTCGGATTCTTGCTCCTCGTTTCTCTCCTTTATTCTCCTCTATTCATCTTTCTCTCCTTTTCCTTTCATCTGGGCTCGGTTGTGCCTCGGCAGGGAGCGCAGGAACTACATTGCTTTAAGGCGATCCTCTGATCAAGAGAATTTCGCAAGGGAAAATGCTTTTGGTGTTCGTTATAAACAATTCTCCGTAATTGCGTTAATCAAGTGAATCGTGCAAAATTGTCGCGCTGTCGTTGGAATCGACAAAGGTATTTAATATTGCTTGTAAGTCTCCTAATGAGACATTAATGATGTAAAAAAGATGCTCAATAGAGTTTGAAATGCAATTTATCGAATCTCGGATATAGCAACTTCATTTACGTTTAATCATTGCAATAATTCTAGTAGTTGAACATTTTTATTATTATTTATATAAGAACGAAGAAGAACATTGGATGCAAATGTCGATAATATTGAAATTCTTTCTATATAAGACTCTAGAAGGCTGAACTCGTGAAAAGCCTCAAATTAGATTTCAGATACTTTTTTTTAACATTTCATGAAACAAAAATTAATTTTAGAGGGCGATTGAAATGATCTTTTTATAATTGATTGTTTAAATAAGTGAACTCACCCTTGTAGCTTATAAATTTATAAATCAATAATCTAAATGTGGATTCATTTTTAAAAAAGAATAAACCGAATTGTATATTTATTTTTTATGAAAGGGGCTTTTTCTGAGTTAAAATAGTGTTCAATTTTTGTTTTGATAATTAGACTACATGTGCCCTTTTTAATAGAACTATACAGAGTAATTTTTTTCATTTGAAGTACCTTTATATAAAGCTTTTCCTCGAAATGAGCTATTTATTTATGAATAGCTTCAATATATCGTAATATTTGTTTGCTATCGATGCATTTTTTTAATTTGACGTAAAAATACTTTTAAAGTAAACTAAACTCAAGTCAGAGAGCAGTAAGTAATAATAAATAATATGCCCTGAAATAGCATTCGGTTAAGAACTTCTATAAATGTGATATCGTGCAAAACATGTTAGCACCTGCTTCACTTCCCATGAATGGACGTGCGTTCTTTAGGCATGAAGCGTAGAAGGCAGTAGCTCTTTTTGTCCAACATTTTCAAAGGCTGTCGCTTGACAAAAAGGTCTGCACTCACATTTCTTATGGATACATTGTGCGCACCTATGATGTCAAAAAGCATCTTAATATCTATGATTACATCCGCGAAAAATCTCGAAGTAAGTTCGTCAAAAAATCTGAAATCTTTTGGAATATTTTTTTCACAAAATTTTTTAAACTAAGAAGATATGACTATAATGGTCGTGATATTAGTTGAACCATATTAGTTTACAAATAATTTATTCAGTCGATATTTCAGCAACGAACCATCACATTGAATAAATCATTTACGTGTACATGATTCATCTGGATCAATAGAATCATTGAGCTCCATTTAACTGCCATCTACAAACGTTACAATAATTATCCACGCTTGAATTATAAAATGTTAATAAAATAATCTTTATCGAAAATTAAAAAACGTAACGTTCTTTCCCTTTTAAAATAGATAAAGGAAGAAAATGTTGGATAAGCATCTCGGAAAGTCCTTTAAAGAGTGATTTTGCAGGCTTCTCTAAGATGAGTCAAATCCGCGATATACAACTTTAAAGATTTGGTGAAATTGATCGGCAGGCCAACTTTGCGCGAACGAGTAAGTAACTCTAGAAAAACTTTGCCCCTAGATGCACATGCTTCCCTCCGTGGATTCATTTTCTACGCGTCATAAACAAAGAAATCCATCTGACGCAAAAGGTGCGTTCGAAAAAAAAATCACTCATACTCGTCTTACGAGAATTCGCTTTCATTCTAAAGCAAAAATGTTTTCCTCCTTGATAAGACGATTTACGCAATTAATTTCATAACGAACGAGCCGTTTGTTTAACGTAGGCAAAGGCTCTCAACCGCGTCGTACGCTTATTTATATCCTCCCGTAGCGATTTCGCGAGCAATATAACGAGACAAAGAGGATCAAACAGGACATAGCTCTTATGGCGCAGTTCCTTCTGCCTGCAGAATTTCGCCTACATTTCGCCGGGGCGAAAAGGCAAAGACCGGCTGGCGCGCTCTATTAATAAAGCATGTATACACATGTGCCGTAGGTGGCCGGGTGCGATAAAAGTGATGTATGCCCCCTACCCCCGCTCCTCCCGGTGCCTCGGACGGGTCGCGTTCGCGACGCCCTTAGGTGTATAAACGACTTGCGGGGAGGTGGCGGCGGTGCCGAGCGAAGCTTTGCGAAGGACTCGTTACTCATCGTTAGCCGCGGCTGTTTGCCCGTCATCGATTTGCGGCGGAAGTTCAGCCACTCGGCGACCGACGGCCGCATGCGAATGCCCGCCGCCGAACTTACCCCCTCGCCGAGGCACCTGCTGACCCACCGCCTTATCATTTTCCGATGAATTGCTTATGCATGAAGTCGATCGCGGGCTCGGTTTAATCATTCGTGATAAATTCATCGTTCCCAAATTGCGGACAGTGTGAAACTGTCGTATTTGTTCCTTGTAAAAAGAATCCATGGTCGTTTCAGCGTCGTTAGCCTTTATCGAACGGTAATTGTGGTCGTGCGATAAAAATGTTCTTTTTTTGTTATATAATTAATTATTTGACCTAGAAAGGGAAACTTGAAAAGCAAGAGAGTTTTTTGAGGTTGTATTACGATATTGCATCAAAACTGATAATGCAGTATTCTCTGATTAATGGATAATGAAACAATTAAGTAAACAGGTCAGACGTTTTTCCTCGTAATTTTAAAATCTTTTTCGAGCTAAATAATTAGCAATTTAGGTTGTAGAGCGCGATAAAGTAATGCAAGATTTTGTATAAAGGGGGCTATTGTTTTTTTTAATTTCAAATTAACAATTACTTTATTGGAAAAAAGTTATACAAACAGCTATTTTAAAATTAAACGAAGCGAATCGAAAGCATTTACTTTTTGCACGAGTCTCATCATTTTTTCATTATACTTACCTTCTCATTAAATTTTTTTTTTTACATTTTCTTTCGTGAAAAAATTATAATGTTCAAGTTAATATCTTTAAAAAGAAAGCGTGATTACTGTTAAATGCTCGCCATTGAAAAGCGACCAAAACTTTACGGGCCATCTCGTTTATTAGGCGCGTGCAATTACCGAGGGCTCAAAGCGTTAAAACTTGGTAAAAAAAAGAAGGCAGCGAAAGTTGGATTCGCGGGTGCATCTAAATTCGCGCGGCTCATTCTCGTTGAGGGGTCGAGGCACACGGACTCCCGTGGCAGGCGGCGAAGCAACTCTCGAGCAGCAATGAAGCGGATGCATACTGCCCGCCACTGCTGTGGGATGAAAATTTCACGACTTTTTCCAATGGCGTTGATGAATAAGGAATCGCACCGCGGCGTGGGCCGCAGGTAGGGGCTTAGTTGGAAACTCAGTTTCATCGAGTTCTCGGCCCCTGCGTAATCTTGGCCTTTTTGCATTCTACTCGTCCCGCCGCGGCCGTGGGCTACCGGCCAGGCGGTTGGGGGATTTCTAGGCGGCCCAGTATTCTTTCACTCGGGGATTACTCTCATCTGTCGACGGAGGGAGGGGAGGGATGAGGGGGCGAGCTCGTAAGTGACTTAGTAAGTGGCTGAGTTGCCGTGAAATGTACTGCGAAAGCTTGTTTGGTTCGAAATGCGCACCGCGGCTGCGGCTTTTTGATGCGAGCAGAGCACTTTCGTAAAAGTTACTTCTGGAAATCCATGGGGATCCATTATTTATTTTCAAAATTTTCGCCGAAAGGCAAAGTTTATAACACTGCCTGAATTTTTCTTGCGAACGCTCAGCTTTTTTTCGCTCGTATCGTTTACTCAAGGTGACTCTTCCTCTTTTTCTAAATAAATAAAAGAGAGATTCTTGGGAAGATTGAATCTCGTGAAATTCATAGAAAAAGATTCAGTATTCATGTGCTAAACTGTGAATTTTAAGTTAAAATACATTTTTTAATACGCAAATTGCACGTGCGTATATGATCGATTTAAATGTATAAATCCACAAATACTGTTTTTTACATCGTACTTTACATAAAAACGCTCTTTTAAATTCACGTTCTAATGAAATTTTAAGAGAGTGTACGCAAGCTTACGATTATTGCACACGCGATAAATCAGAAACTCATAGTAGAAAGTACATTTTTTTATATGTGTGTATATACAAGAAACACTTAGGAAAGTAATAGGTACTCCTTCCATACAGATATAGAAAAAAAATGTATTTTTTTTTTTAAATATGCATTCCTGATCCTTTTACGTGCACTAGCCACTAAAAAGTACGACAACATTGACGAACAAAAGCGAACGCTCCCCAGAAATGCAGTAAACTTCACTCCACAGTTAGGCAAAGAACCCCGCGTGCGAGCGCGTCTCTCGGCCCGGGCTCGAGGGCCGAAATAATGAGAAAATTCAAAGTGCGATTAGACCAAAAAAAAGGATACAAATAAAGAAGGATGGCGGAGGTGTCGTTGCTTCGTCCGTTCTCCAGGCGCGGCGTGCACAGCATCGCGCGCACCATAAATCCAGTGGAGCCGAAGACCTGCGAGCGGCCCCGACGCATCCAGAAGGTCATCAGCGGTGACGTGGTGAAGCCGTGCCCGCACCAGGACAACCTGCAGTCGGGATACTTGGCGACGCGAGTTGTACCTGTGCGCATCTGCACGCGCCGCGACCTCGAGCGCACCTGCCAGCCCAAGGTACTGCTCCTTCTACGCCTCTCTCCGTCTATATCTTTATCTCTCTCTCGTCGATTGTGCGAGCGCGCGATCAAACGCCGGCGGCGCTTCGCGGGCCCTCGGATCTGGGAATTGGACTTTGGGGGGAGTGCCGGCTGAGGAAGATTAGGACGGCGGGTGGGTGGCTTTAACCGCGCCCTGGATGAAGGCGCCGGTAGTTCGAAAAGTAAACGACCGGATATCCGGCTGGATGACTGAGGGTATCAGCGAACTTGTAGACTACGGAAAATTACTGCTTTTATGTATGTTCGGGATAAATTTTCTTTGGGGTTTTTCTTTGATCAGCGCCAGCGAGCGTTCAAGCCTTTACGCTAACTTATGTAGATGAAATTGTGTGCATTTTGCGAAATTCCTTGGTTAAATTTATTGTTCATTTTTTAACGGTAATTAATTATTGAAATGTTTGAAAAAGTTTTCTAGCAGATACATGGGAAAATGTGAAACATTAATTTTTAATTTTAACGCAAGGTAATATGTAAATAATGTTCTGTTTTTATTTTTTATTAAATATCGTGGACTTGATATTTATATTGCGTTCGGTGCTGCTAAACCCGCTTAAATGCATTAATAAATAATATAATTAATTCATTCATTCGTTAATTCACATTCGGATTTTAACGACAATAATTCAGTCACACGCATAAATGTACGAATGAATCGCGAATAATTCGGTCCATCGATTTTTTATTACTCTAATAGTCAGTTGAGAGCATCGCGGAGCCATTGTAAGCGTCGAATAAAATAAAATAAGATTAATGAAACATCGTTCGCAAGTGCTGAACTGAACGGACCGAAAAGCAATTTATCGCCACTTTGTAGGTAGAACGCGGGAGCGTAAAATTCTCGGTATCTGCGCAACAATGGGAAATTAGCAGCGAGGACGCGTTAATTTTGAGGAGAGCTATATTGGTGCAACGCCTCTGCCACTGTATACAGGCGGTGCGCGGTCCGTGTAATTTCCAAGGGCCGGCATAACGGCTCTTGTCGTATAATTTGGAATTTAAGATCCCGAATTAAAGCCTCCCTCCTCGCCGGGGATACGCCCACTGTCGCGAAGCGTCGATAGTGTCTTCAACTAAACGACCGCGGCGTACTGCTTAACTATCTTGGCATTCTCTCTCGACTGTTTCATATTTTTAATTAAAAAACATCCAGCAAACCGAATAAGCAGCTGATAGTTTTTTTATTTTTTTTGTCGCGATGGAAGGAAATTAGTGAAGTAAAATAGTCTCTCTGTATGTACTACTGGAATTCGGCTAAAAATTAAATTTGGTTATATTAATTTATCATAATTATAAAAGAAAAATACTCAATCGTTTTTCCTACTTAACTTCAATTAATCGCTCATAATGACGTACATAATTATCTGCAACTAAACATATTTTTTGTTAAATTTATTTTTTAGCCACGAAGATATAATCAACTTCACAATTCTCTTAATTCACGTATCACGTATCAATCTATAGTTGATTACATCATTATAAAAGGAGCTCCAGTTGTTTCCAAGATATCAACTAGAAAATTAATTTAAAACCTTCACCACCATCAGTGGCAACCATCAAATATGCTCTTAAATATACAAAGAAAAAAAACTGCAAATAACTTTCTAGAGATATAAATAAAGCCCCGAGTAATCTCGTAGCAGTGCGCTCTTGCCTCTCGCGGAAGAGCATCGTCGTTGCATCGATCCAACGGGGCGCGCAGGTGGCCAATGTCTTGCCGGTCTGCGGCAACTTTATTCGGCCCGGCGGATGACAGCCGCGCGGCCACGGCGGGAATTAGAATCGATATCGTCTTTGCGCTCGCCTGAAATTAGCCGGGCAGTCGCGCGCCGCTCTGAGCCAGTAATGAGGCGCGTATCGCACGCCCGAGAAGGACCACAGTCGTACTGCCAGGCACACCCGCCACTGCCGACCCTCCCCAGGCCGGATCGATGTCCCGGTACACACGCTTACGCGCCGGCGGCGGCGTCGTCATTGACCGATGAGACGCTCGCAGGCGCGTCAACGGGCTTTAATTAAGCTCGACCGCGGCCTATGCTTCTGCGGTGCTTTCGAGACATTCTGATTAGTTTTGCCGGCTTCTTGGACCTAGGCGACTTGACGTCGATTGTCGCGTGCAGCTTGTTCTCTGCGGCCGACTTTGGGGACTTGCCGAGGAGAGCTTTATTTGACAAGATCTTTTTGTTATCGGGCTTAACGCTTTTTTACGACTTACAGTTGAGTTTTCTTTTAAGTATATGTTTACACTGAATATACAGCGAACGATATTTTGTGCTGTTTGCAGAGGTTTTTTCCAACAAATTTTCAAAGCTAACAGCGATATTTGAGAGGAAATGACGCTCTCCTTATATCGATGTTTGTCTTATCCGCGTCGATATTCGGTAATTGCTGGTGTGAGTGTTATTTTTGTCTCCTCGCGTGTTATTTGTTCTCTGATGTTTGTTTGCCTCTGGACATTTAGTTCTGCGACTGCCCGCAAAAATTGGCGCCTAGAACGATCGGACAAATCCTCTGCGGTTGGGCGGTACTCGGGGTGAAGGGCACGATCGCCGGTGGCCTTGTCTACTGGACCGTGAGCGAGGGCATTTGGGGCGACAGCGCATCCACCGAGGACTTTTATAGCAGAATTCAAAGCACTATTAACGCTGATCCTAGTCTGGATGTAAGTGATTTCTTGTCTGTTCGGTTATAAAATATAGTCTTGTAATAAATGTGCTCTTATAATAAAGATATTTAATGATAATTTAATTTGATTTTAAAATGATGCTAAAATTTTTTATTTTTCTTGCAGTCGTCAGTACCAAGTTTGGAATATATGAAATATAAAATTTTGGATTTGTACAACCAAGCAGTGATTAAATTGATCCAGGCACTGATCGCGGTACCATTGTTTTTCAGCAAAAAAATTAGCGAGGCTATACATCCTTGTGAACTCGAATCAGAGGCACCCATTAAAAAGCAAAAGAAGAAAAAATGTTGTTCAACTGGATAAGCGAAAGGGGTATAATTTGCGGTATGTTTCTCATACTTTGTCATAAATCAACAGCAAAATTTAAAATAAGTATTGTATTATGTAACTATGTATGTAACTATTGTAAAATTTTTTTTTGTATCTGTCATCGATGTTTTATAAATTATATTAGCTATGCTTGTATATAAATTGTATGTTGTGTGTTAAATGAAAAGAAAAATCTTGTTACCGAAATAAAAAAGTAAGCCCATAACGTAAGAATCAATCGTCAGTCTGACCATAACGATGTTGTACTACTGCAAAATGAAGAAAAAAAGCATCTTTTATTTTTGTAATTTGTAAATTATTTTACTTGTGAATGTGTATATTCCTATAAGTAGATTTTCTCGTATTGTAATTTGTCGACCGATAGCAATCATTTATTTTATTTTTATTATTAGGCAGTAATCACATGGAATGTTAATTGTCGGCGCACCTGATCTAATGTACATAAATTGTATGTCGTGCCAAATTGAAGTATAATCTTCCTAAATAAATAAAAATAGCTAAGAGAAAACTTCAACGATACAAGAATAAATCGTTTGTCTAGTTATAATTGACTCGTACTACTGAAAATATAAAATCAAATTACTCTGTATAGCTCCTTGCTTTATCTCCTACATTCTCTCGTAGTAGTCTATGTAAATTGACACTCATCGCTCTTTGTATTCTCAAACAAACTTCACTTAAAGAAGACGTTCTTTTCCCACAACGTTTATCCTTCACATCAATCCACCAATTATGTCACATAGGATAAGAATTTCTTTTGGCGCGAGCAGTGCATAAATCACTCGCTTAATGCGCGATTTAAAATTACAATGAAAGCGCTCGATGGCGCCTAACTGCCGACTCTATCATTAAGGCAAAATGTACACAGCTTGGGAGAGCATAATGCTATACACAAAGGAAAGTGATACATAATACGATCGGGCGAGGACGCGTTACGACGGCAGGTGGGGCACAGCCTGTAAACTGATTTCCTTTTACGCTTTCGAGAGTTCGTTATAACGGCCCGTAACCTTTAAGCGAGCTCACTGTCTCGCTTAACACCGCCATTAGTTATTCAAATATTAATCAAACTACCGGCGGGAATGGCCCCTTTGTATTAAAACCCTTGAGCTCGGCTCTTTCCTAGAGGAGCGTCGCGCCCTCGGCGACGGAGATCCGACCTTCTCGATATCTCATCTCGAAACCCTGCACTGAACCTCTTCAATCGGGATAAGAGAACCTTCTTCCTTCTGGATAGCTATTTTTTTTTTATTTTAAGTGAAATTCGTTAGAGTAGCCTCAGCGACAATTTCGGTTGTTCAAGAGGAAAGCGACCTACTTTTTTTTATTGACATTTAAGTGCATTCTTATAGAAAAAAAATACAGAATTCTTTTCCATTTCTTTAATCCAGACATATATTAGTATCTCGTTTCTTTCGCATTATTTTTGTTTTTAGTCGTGAGTAGTCTTTCCACGGTATTATTTTCGTTCTCTTTTTGGTGATTCTTTTCTTTTTCTCTGCGTGTTCAGAGCTAAAAAAAAAAGAATCAAAGAGGGAGAACGCGCAGTGCGTAGTTTCAAATCGTACCTCGCAGTCGAAACGCCAACGACGACGCTGAGATTAAAATTCCGAGCAAGTTTTATTCATCTTTCAGGCTGTTCGAGAAGACATCCCGAGGAATTTCCTCGTTGAGCTGCATCTTAAGTGATCCACCCATCCCTGATCCTCCTGATCCCCTCAACTACTTTCCCTGCGAACTGCGATAGCGCTTGCATTTTACTCATGGTCTTTCCTGCTTTTCCCTTTTTTTCTATTGTAAATTATTCGTTCATCGCAGAATCTCATCTAATATTATTTGAACTGTTTCACTCGAAAGTCTCCACGGACATCTTATTTTATTACCGAATTACGAGCAGTCGAAGGTCTAATTGTATTATTATTTTTAAAATTCAAACAAAAAAGGCAAGACGAAGTTGTAAGATAAGTGTATCAAATTCGTAATATTAAGTATATATAAAATAACGTTTAAATTGAATAACTTGACACTATTTTATAGATGAAAAAATTTGAAAAAATTATTTTCTATAATTCCCTAACTTAATAATATCGAATATATATGGAAGAAGAAACCGATAAGCATAAAAACAACTCGACTCTCAAAACTTTTGTTTTCAATGCGAAATTTTCTTTTTTAATCTGAAATTATATAAGAAATAATTATTTAGATAAGTAGTTGAATAAATCAATAACCTTAAACAGAAAGACCGTGAATATTTCCGGGTATCAGTATCGTATCGAGTTTCCCTCTCGCGTCGACGACCGTGTGTCCTGGTCACGCCGGGCGGACTAAATGTTTGTCTTCTCCACTTACGATTCTCGTTTGCTTTTGCGCGGAATTAAGCCGAACCGGGCGGCGGTCTCCGCGCTTGCTCTCGCAAGAAAAACAGCTTATCTGCAGGGCTGATCCTCAGGGAGCCGCGGGAACGTAGGAAAAGAAGATCCCAGGGACCCCCGGGGGAAGGACAACCCTCGTTTTTCTTCATAGCTTTTTCACGAACTATTTCCTCGGCTGGCTTTGATACGTGCCCGGGTGCTTCCTAATCGAGTGAGTCCCTGCCAAATCGCACTTAGCAATCGCTGATTATGACATTAATTCGTGTTCGCAGTGGCTCAGTGTGTAATCGGGTAGCCAGAGACCATTCGTAGGCTATTGGGAATCGATTCTAGATGGGTCACCGGTGAGAGTGCCGCTTTCCCATCGAGCGGAAAAAATTGTGTTTGCGATACAAGGACCAATAAAGTACAAATGAGTAATTGGCACGTAGACTTTTTTCCGATACATAATTAATTGCAATTAACTATTTTTGTGCAGGTATTACAAATCTTCGTTCAAATTTAATCCCAATTGTAATTAGATGGTCACAAGGCAGACTTTAAATAAGGCTAATGAGATAAAGTCGTAAACTGCAATGAGAAAGTTTTCTCAAATTTAATCTTAATTATAATTGTGATGGCATAATTCTTTCATTTCTAACTGTTTTTATAAATCCTATCGAATTTAATTGTCCAACGATTACTCGGAAATATACTGCAAGTACGTGAGAAAGCCTGAAATGAGTCTGCGACGCGTTCCCCCAAGAACTTTATCGCGAGAAACAAGCATTCTCCCACCGGCAGTGACTGCGTGTAAATCTTTTAATTCTGAAAATAGCTTATACAGAATCCCAGTGTGCAGAAGCCTTAAACTTTTCATCCAGTGCTGGCGCGCGCGCCCGGCGAAAAAAAGGGGGAAGGACGCTCGGTAAATAGAGCTGGGGGGAAAAGAAGCGGCGGGGGAAGACAGCGAGGGCCAAGAAAAACAGAAGGAACCGCGCGAATGAAAAAGGAGAGGAACAAAGGGGGTCCCGGGCTGAAGAAAGTGGAGAAAATAATAGCTCGAGTCGAAAGTAAGAAAAAGCGCGTCCGCTAGTTTCGTTCATAAGTCCAATTCCGAAAAGCGGGAGTCGCGCGCTCGCCTCTCCCTCAGGTCCGGGGCGAAATAAGTTGTTTCCGCGGTGTGGTCCTTTGGCGCGCGCGGGAGAGGCTGCCGTGCAATTACGGAGGAGGCGAATCGATCGCCGGCGAACTTTCGCCGGATCTCGCCCCCTGCGCACCCCTCTCGGTTTATTTGCTTCCGGCGTACCTTTCCCCTCGGCCAGTTTAGAAAACATTAATTGAAAAGCTGCTCGCCCGCGAAAAAAACTGTGGACGAAAGATCTTCTGGAAAGAGGTGCACATACACCGGAGACGGCATTGCGGAGTACGTTGCCGGGGGAATGAATGGAGCCGAGGCAAAAAATAACGTTGATCGTCGCGCGCTTGCTAACGGTCAAGGTATAGGTCGGGGGTGGGAGAGTGAGAAACGACGCCTGCCCGGAGCATCTTGCCACTTACCCGGAGCGTCGTTCTTTTCCTCGCTCGTCGGCACTGCTGGTACAGGAGGAGGGTACCGGGGACTTTCGTCGCCATTTGTCACCGGACGAGCCAGCGCTGGAAAAAGACACTGTCGATCTCATTTGTCGTTTGTCACTGGGTTCTCGATTTTTCGCTTTATAT
This sequence comes from Sycophila texana, assembly GCA_035582955.1. Classification (NCBI taxonomy): domain Eukaryota; kingdom Metazoa; phylum Arthropoda; class Insecta; order Hymenoptera; family Eurytomidae; genus Sycophila; species Sycophila texana. The sequence continues at coordinate 14,303,854 of JAWWEN010000038.1, read as the reverse complement.
TTACGAATTCGAACTTAATTTTCTATTTGAGACGTCGCCTCGATCAGACGTCGGAATGGCTCTTGAATTATCATTGGTGGAGAGACTGCGTGTCGTCCGCAGCTCCGGATTCGCTTTGTTGCACGTCGCCCTGTGAAAAATCGAGTCGGGCTAAGGAAAGTGAGGGATAAGAGTATTTTTGATCAGTAGAAAGTTAAGTTTTCAGTCTATAGAATCTACGTTAATTATATGTTCACGTAAAATTTTGTAAATTAAATAAAAAATGAAATGATGCTTACATAAAAAATAGTTGTACGTATATATTCCTCCTACATAAAAAATCGGATGACATTAACAGTTTTCATTTAATCTAAAAGAACATGATAGAACAATAAATAGAGCATAAAAATAAAAAAAAATCATATTACATATTACAATTAAATATTGAAAATTATAATAATTTTGAGAATGAATAAATAAATAATAAATAAATTATTAATGGGCAGAGGCTAAAGAAACGACAAGACTTCGATGTACACAGTGTTTGACAGGTAAACATTTTATTCAGATCAAAACTGTATATATTATATACATATGAATTATTAGACGATACGGATGATCGATATGAAATCGTTCCCTCGCAAGCGAGCTTTCAACCCTCGCTACGCTTTTTTTTATTATTAACTCACCTCTTTCATTTGTAATTTACATGGACTTTCCCAAGACTCTCGACGATATGTACAACAACCTTCGATTCGATTAACATTATTATTGTTTTCACCACTCCCACATCCTCTACTAACCGTTCGCACGTCGGATTATAATTCGAACTGTTTTTTGCGGGACGGCATGCCACCGGTGAAACTCAAAATAATATAAATAACAAAAATAATAATAATAGGAATAATAGATACAGTCAGGCCGGGTGATTAGCCGCGGCTGGCCACGTTAGCCCCGTGGGATTTTCCACACTGCTTTCGTTTCTCCCTACCTACGGCACTGACGCAACATTCACTTCGAGGCTTTGCTCGAGATTTATCGATGGGTCTCGACTCGCTCTAAATCGATTAAAATCACGCACGCCTATTTACACACTGCACTGCTCTTACTCTTATTCCGTCAAGCAATCGGATGGTCGGTTCATCGAATAATGTGGTTTATTGAGTAGGATCAGTCAGTTGGCCGATTAAGCGGTGAACAACCAGATTAGCCGGTTTTAATAAATTGCTCGGTAAACTTAAGATTGTTATATTCACAATTTTCGAAGAATCAGAACTCGATTAATCGGATCATACTCTTCACATCGGCTAACCCGATTAATCGTAAATGAGAAAGCCGTGAATTCAGCAGCTTGAGTGGAAGCGTAGACGACCGTCTGCCTGACTGAATAAGAGGAGCACCATTAAACAGCGTAAGAAACGAGGGTAAACAAAACACTTACGTGCTCGATTACACGGGGAGTACGAGTAAGCTGCTATCGGCGCAAGTAGTGTGAAGTCCCTTCCGCGAGCCGTTAGAATAAGGGGGGTCGTGTGTGTAGCACCTCTGTATAATATATCGTGGATTTTAGCACGCCACCCGCGGCGAGCGAAGCGGATCGCAGCCACCACGGCTTCTGGGATGGCAACTTAGCTGCGCTGAGATCCGCCATGACGTGATTGTTGACTCTCCGGATTAGTTCTCTCACCTACGCGTCCCTCGGTGCAATCGAGCGCATGAAACTTCGCTTTGAATTTTGCACAGAATTCGTGTTATTTTTTACGCTTATCGTTTTAATCCTTTATTCACTGCCGAGAGCTGTCAGTAGCAAGGATATTTTTTGTTGTCGTACGTTTGGAAGGGAATGATATGTTTATCTAAAAATTTGTTTCGCGCAAGTAATGCAGCTACCGTTTAAGAGGCAGTCGCGTGTCAATTATTTCAATTACTGAGGAAATCTATAGGTAATGTGCAGTACTTGCGATAATTGATTCACGATTGCTACTTGGGTTGATTTGATAAGTGGTACTGTGAAATTTAGTGGAAGAGATTTTTCATCAGCTTTAACGGGTTTACGTATTTAATTTTTCGTTATTTTTTTTCAGCGAAGTATTGAGAGGCGAACAATTTCCCTTTTTCGTTTCATGGATTTATCTGGTGATTCATTAATGAGGGATAAGTTGATTAAAAACTATTGAAAACCGTTTTTCAACGATCCAGTCTTCTCGATGTAGTTATAAATGCAAGAAGATCTGAGCTTGTCGACTATTTTTATTATTTACAAAACTAAATGCAGCTCGAAAAGTTTCTCCTGCTATTGACATTTCCCGAACACTTTGATCGTTTCATCTTAATTAATTAAACACGAGAATGGCAGGTCTGAAAAAGAAGCTGCTAAAGTTGCGTCCTCCAGGAAACTGCTAAATTGCACCACTCGAAGGCTCTCACGTGTCCTTCAGTTTTTCAATTTTTGTTTTTAGCTGAAATCTTATTTTATTTTTAAGTTACATAGCATGTACAATGATTGTTGCTAAGTATGGATAGGAATACCTTTTATATACACCTACAAAGTACACTTAAATATAAAATATCTTCATTACTAATTTAACAGACAACAGAATTCATCACTTAAGCACAATAATTGTACACACTTTGAAAATAATTTCTTTTTATTTTAATCAGCAGAGTTACACACGTTCTTACCTTGAACTGAAACTCGATTTCAACTATAAAACACAATTGTAAAAAGTAAAAAGTCTTCCCCAACCACCGATTGTGCTTCATCCTTCAAGCTACGCGTACAAACAGTCAAATTTGCATATTACTTTACTCCATGATATGTAAATAGATAACAAAAAAAAGTCACAATCATACCATTCTTATGTCGAGTTACAAAATCAATTTGGTATATCACTTGGCCTGTGCTCTTATCACTGAGAGCGCGCAGCATCCATTTCTTTTTTTTCACCTGTTCCTCTCTCTTTTTTTCTCTTTCTTTCGCTCTTTCTTCCTCAGTCGCTCGTACTTTCTCTCGCTCTTGGCGACGTCTTCATCCATCTTCATTCGGGATTCGCGAGGGGCGCACACGAGAGCACCGGGCGCTTTATCTTTCTCCGCTTCGAGTACGGTCAGTTTTCGCGGTTTGGAGGCCTCTTGTTGCTCGGAAAATTTTGAAAAAGTACCCGGGATTTATGTGCATCAACACGAAAGCGAGATTGACGAATCCGTGCGAGGGTCGACGCGCACCGGTCGTTGCGTTTATCGCTCCGTAAAGTTGTCGATGTCCCCTTGGGACATCACATCGGGCGACGCTTTACGTCTTGTTTGCTTTTTGCTATCGTTTCCTTCGTCCGCGGCGCTGCTTCGCACCCTGTATTTCTATTTTTTTTTTTTTAATAGCTCAGGCATCGAATTTGAATGTGGAAGTTTGCGCTTTTATAACTATTTGTTGTTTTTTATTAATTTGAAGTTACGAGTTTTCTGTTTTGATTTAGAAATAGTTTGGAGGGTTCATTTACATTTGTGTATAAAATGCTGTCTGTTAAATATTCTTTTGAATTATTTACACTCTAATTCATACGTTTCATAAAAATGAAAGTTTAATTTGTCAATATTCTTTTTTTCTTTTACAATTACAATATTTTAATAAATATTCAACAATACGCGTATAAATTTCAAATTAAAGCGTTTGTTTATTTAATAATTCAAACAAATTGTGAATAAATCAGTCTTCAGATTTCAATTTTACAGTTTACTAAATTCGATAAACATTTTATGCAACAAGTGCTTTAAATTTTCTATTCTTAATTCTAAAATAAATTTAGCTATAAAATAAAATAAAATCATTTAACCTGAAAACATTATTTCACACTAATCAGACTTTTATGTTGCATAGATTTCTTAAAAATGCTTAATTTATTGTTCAAATGTTTACAGTGTATAAAGAAATTGGCGATGAATTGTTTTAAATTGTCTTTGTTTGACATGAGTTTCACTGTTTGCTATTTTGGAGTATTTAATACTGAAACGTAATATCTTATACTTTGTAAAAGAAATTAATTGACTTTGCGTGTAACTTTATTAAAATTTTCAAGTGATTAACTATCTGCTATACCAGATTACGCCTATCCGATTCCGTAAATGTCCTGTAATTTTGGCAGTGATTTTTTTTTAATTAATTTCATTATTTGTTCAGGTTACTCATATATAATACGTTTGCAAATACCATTTAAATGAATTCTGTCCTTTTTTATTTTTAAACATTTTAAAAGCAAACTAATTAATTTTGTACAATATTAATCTCAGAAACGATTGTCAATTAAGATTTTTGAAAATAGCCATTCCATTTAACTCGATTAGTTCATTGAGTACAATTTTTTCCTCAAATTGCGTCGAGCGCAAAATCAGAGGAATTCATGCAATAAAAAGCTAAGACAGCAACTTTTTATTTATTGTTAATAACTAGTTTAAAAAATAAAATGAAATTTATTAATATTATCCACAAAGAGAAATTAGAGCATACGCGGAACTAGGAAACAATTTTAATTCCCAGAAAGCAATATTTTATTTGACATAAAGGTATAAATTTTGTAGAAATTATGATAAAAAAAAAAAAAAAAACAATTTCCAAACTATAAAGCAGATAATGTAGATGATAATAGAGCTGAGTTTGCCCGTAGGCCTTACTACTTGCCTCCGGGCTCCTTGAAGCACAAGAACGCAAGAACTCGCAATTCCCTGGGCGAGTGAATGAAGCTTCTGCCGGCACTCGAAACTCGTCTTAATTAATCCGTATTGAACCCCCCCAGGAGGACGCAAAAGTCTCGGAGCGGTCGAAGCGTCACTACTTTCCACCGAGTTTTCTCCCCACCAACTATCTCCGCCGCTCTCTCTCACTCTTTTCCTTTCAGCGGCATTTTTTCGCAACCGAGACGAAGAAGAACATCTCCAAGATCTCGGGCATTGAATGGCTGGAGCCGCGCGCGCCCCCACCCCTCTGACGGGGAACAAGGGAGCGCGAGACAGCCTAGAGAAAGATGCGGTGCGTGGATAAAAGGGCTCTCCCAGATGAATTCCGGCGCTGCAGCTGTCAATGCAGCTCGCGAGGTCAGTCGCGCGAACTGCGGCGTGGGATTGAAGAGCGAGTTTCGAGCGCTCGCTTTCGCGCGAATATAGCCTGGTAAATCGAAGAATCATAAACAAATAATTGGATTTTTTAACTCGAGCATCGTTCCAACATTCAAATTCGATGTTCCGCAAAATTAGTATTTAATTTCTTAAAGGGGTGCTTCAAAAATGCCTCGCTTGGATTTCCCCGCACCGGTTGTTTCATCGCGTTCACTTTTAAAGCGTGTCCCTCGAGCGGAAAAAACTAGCGTTGCGTCGTACACCTTTTTTATTTTTTTTTTCTATTTTTTTTTTACAAAGTGATGAATAAAACAAACGAGGCGACAGTTGTCGCGATGGGACTGCCAAAGCGACGTATCAGCCCTCGAAACCGCATCCGCGGTGGCGCTTTGTCGGGCTTTTCGGCCGCGCGCACGAACTCGAGGCGTCACAGATCGAAATTTCCGGAAGAGCAGATCGGAGTCAAAAGGCGCGGGCGAATCTTTCATTCAGCAGTAACGCGCCGACGCGCACAAAGGAACGAGACGCGACGACAAAAAAAAAGGAAACGATACGTATACCCACACTTGCACACGCACATCACGCACACACGCGCCAGGAGAGAGCGTCACTCGAGATCCTCGGCACGGCACCACTCTCACGCACTCGGGCACTCCATTGTTCGTCGGCGAGAACACACACGGAGAGCGCGCATACGACGACGGACAGGGCGTCTATCGGTCGCTCTCGATTTTTGTACGTCGGCGACGAGTCTTTTGTTCTCGATGAGGTGCGGGGCGGCTGGCTCCTAGACGCAGCTCTCGGGCAGCCTGTTGGCCATGAGGCGGCGCTTTATCGCCTCGCCGTCGAGGCACTCGCCCGCGACTACGACGCAAGGCCCGGCCCCCACCCCCACCACCCCCGCGTTCGTGATGGCCGTGGCGCCGGGGTGGCCGCCGATCACGGAGCCGTGGTTCAGCGCGGCGTTCGTCGCGATGCCGGCGCTCCGCGTCGGTAGCCTCAGTTCCGTCGGCCTACCGGCGAACTTGTGGCAGAGCTCGTCGATGCTGGGCGTCGGGCCTGGCGTCACCCATTGGCCCGGTGAGTAGCCGCCCGGGTAGCTCGGCGGACTCACCTCGATCAGGTTTCCCTCTGCGAACATACGATGTGTTTCATTCTTTTGAGTGGGAATAGAATAGAATAGAATAGTTTTGTACATTGCAGTATTTACGGAAAAAATATAAATAAATAAGATTTTTATTTAAATAATTTAAAGTTCTATGAAGATTTTCGAGGTGGTTGAAAATTTCCGATGTAACGATTTTTGTTTATAAATTTCTGTATAATAGCGAGTTCATGAAAGTTTACAGTTTGGTTGAGAAAATTTAATATAATGTAAAGTATATTAAATTAAGTTTGTTGTTTATGTTTCCATTAAAATAAATAATCAAAGTGTAAATTTTAAAGCTTACGAGATTTATTAAGTTTGTTATGAATTTTATGTTCTATTTTTTAACGAGTAAAGTAAACATGTTATAAAATAGGAAGTTTTGTATCAGTTTTCAATATTCTGCATTGTTAAAGAAATTTTTTTTAAATGTTGCATAATTCTTTCAGTGAAAAATCGTTGTTAATTTTACTTCTGAAAAAGTATATTAAATAATTAAGAGGGTATCGAAAATCAATTTTTTTTCAGAGCTGTATAATAACGTAAAAAGTCAATGCAATTAAGTCGATGTCTGCTAGTTCAATTACACAGTTGAATTGAAATTTATATGAATTTATTTCAATTCTCGAGCAATTTTCGCCCGTTTATTATTTAAGTAAACAGATAAACGTATGAACGAATCTGGTAAAATTTGCATGCATGAACTCCGCGCTGATGGAAAAAGAATTCAAAGCACCGCGAATCAAGTTTGATGCGAAAGCCCGAGCGGCCGCGTTGCCGCTCGCCGTCCCGCGGGAAGACTTACCGAACTTGTTGGGTATGACGTCGGGATCGGTCTCGACGGTCTGTTCAAGGTTCTGGAGGGGATACTGCTGGGCGGGCAGCTCGCTCAGCTCGGCGGGCTTCTCGTGGCGGGGCTTGGTGACCGCGCGCTCGCGCCTCGCCTTGACGACTAGCGCCATCACGATCAAGCCGAGGGTGACCAGGGCGCCGATCACCACTCCGACCAGCGGCGACAGTCCCATGCCCGCGTCCTGACCTGCGAACACCAAACGTATCGACATCGTTACTTTGGCAAACGGCTCGACTCAATTGTGATCCGCTTAAGGGCCGTTACTGCGGGACTATAGGTGTAAAAAAGGGATAGTAAAACGGGTTAAGAGAGGCGATGCTTTTGCAGCCACGGTTGTTGCTCTTTGTAACGTTTATAGAGCGCTGTTCCTTTCGAATTATGTGGGTGTTTGGAAATTTCTTCGCTGTGTATTTTTTTTTATGATTGCTTGGATACACGATGGAGAGTTGATTATTGCGTTGTTGTTAAAGTTTTTTGTATGGTGAACATAGGTATGTTAAGGAAGCCTGGATGAATATTTCTTAAACTCTTTACTCATTAGTTAAAATCTGTACGTAGTTATATTAAATAATTTTTTCTCGCACGTTAGACTGCATTAAAATAACTAATAAGCATAAAATCAGAGCATAAAAAAGTTTACAATTTTTTTAGCAAGATACCTCTCGGCTGAACAGACATTGACTCGTACTACTTACTCCTTATTAATATAAAAACCCATATGTAGAGGATGTAACAAATATTTAAAGTTCTGTTTTTTAAGGTAATATCAATGCCTGAATAAATATTGACTCGCACTACTTAAGCCTTAACCCTATTCATTTCCTACCCCATCATATAATTTCCTTTGTTCGTAGATCGTACCCAATTAATTACAGTACTTCTAAAATATTCATTGAGAAAACACAAAAGGGGATCAATAAATCTAAATCTAACGGGAAAGTATTTAAAACTACATTTTTCGCCATTACTCGCAGTTCACCGCAATGCGCTTCATCGCGCAAGAGCCGAAGCTATAATGCGCAGTCCAACTTCCCTCCCTCCAACGAAATAATTAACAGAGCCGCTTACTTGCACCAGCACTTTTTCTCTCCTGCGCAGAATTCACGCCGTTCTTCTTCCCTCTGCTTCGCAGCCGTACCATCTCGCTTTTTACTCGCCCCCCCTCCCCCTCGGCGAAAGAGAGCCGGTGTATAACGGGCAATGAAGAGAGTACGAGCGAAAAAACAACGGACCGCCGCAAAATGCCGGGCTCGCTTGACGGAACGCCGACGTTTACGAGGGCCGCATAAAGCCGTCTAGCACCTTCCTGTCGGTCGAAGGCATTCCGCCGCGCGCCAGCCGGAACGGCCGGGAAACCTAATTCTTTTCCGCGTGCCGGGTTACGAGGCGGCGAAATCCCGAAAACCGAAGCAGCGACAGCATCCGCCAATGACCGAACTTCGCACAGCTGCATGCCATGGTATACGCGGCCGCGCATTCTCTCGCACCTGCAGACGATGCGCCAAAGCGTTTGCGGCGTGCCAATGGAATTTTCGTTCTCTCGAGACAATATTAGATTCGAATTCGGATTTTTTCCGGCTCCTGCGCCCACTACAGCTTTTTTTTTATTTATTTATTTTTATTTTCGTACGAGATGAGAAAGGAAACTGTATTTTTATTCGAACTCTCATAGGCGACCTGTTCCGATTTAAAATAGTCATGCGAAAAAAAAAGTTGCTGATGAATCGAGCGAGAGGTTCTATTGATTTTATTTATTTTTAGGTGAAAATCACGGTTGAAATGACCGAGAGTAAATAGAATACTGGCAAAAATTTTGTTCGAGATATATATATATATACTCTCAGGTTCGACGCGAGCGCATTGGTGGTAAATTCCTTCTTATGATGAAAGCTGTTTACTACAAGGAGAAAAATTTTCTACTAAAAATTGCAATAGTCAGTTTTAACATCCTCTCAGACTGACTTTATTGGAAAAATTATAATAATTTCTTGTAAAATGTACTGCAGTTTCTTTCAAAATTTATTGAAAATCTTGTTTCCAAATAACGACAGTTTGTACATTAAAATTACATTAAAATTTGTATTATTAGTAGATTTTTTTCTATTGTAATTTTAGTTATCTCTGCCCTCTAAAAACGAATAAGTGAAATTTCACTAGAATAAGTGAATAGTCGCTTATTTCACGTTAAATATTACTTACTGCAATAAGTGGAAGATTTTTCACGTAGAATAAGTGACTATTCACTTATTTTAGTCAAATTTCACTTATTTATTTTTACAGAGTATGCAAATTGAGTCTTTTATACAGTGCGTAATTAAATAATTCGTTCGCCATTGAGGAAAAACACTCGTCCGATAAAAATCATTTAAGCATTAAGTATAGAGCACTGCTTTCACCCAGCGACCAAGCGGATTCCCCCTTCTTCGCCCGCGCTGCACCGGAAGAGCATAAAGCGTTTCGTTCGTCCCCGGGCCTCGCCATAACGGTGGGCGCATATTCGCGGCCGAGTGAAGGAGAAGGGTGAGGAGGAGGCTCTAACGGGGCGGCGGGCGGAAAGTACAGGGCGCGCATTTCGGCGCGGCGGAGGGCGCGTAATGCCCGTAAAAGCCGGGTTTAATCAGGCGGCGTCCCCGCGGCACAGCGCCGAGCGCGCAGGCTCTCGTGCCTCGTAATGTAACGTAAGGGCCATTCGGTAGCGCTGCCGAGCGCCTCGAGTATTACGCGAGGACAGCCCGAGCCGACCCCATCCCCGCCTCTCGTCCCATTCTGCCGGCTGCAGTACAATGCGGCGACTCCTCTCGCTTTCGCCGCGGCTATCTCGCTCGCGCGGCCACTCGAATTTATACGGTTACGCTTCGCTCGCGCGTCCGCGTTTACTCGAGTGTGTGCACCCTCGACCGCCGCGCTGCGGCTCTGTTTCCACGCTTCCTTTTTTTCCACGCGCCGGATTATATATATATAACGCATGTATGTACGGCTTTGTAAATATTTTTTGGGCAACTCTCAGCAGGGCTTGTCGAGTGTCTTTTTCGTCGTATACATAAAATATCGCTCGATACTCGCGCGGAAAGAGATCCCTGTTCGAGCGCTGAAGTCGCACTCGAGCGAGAATCATTAAGTATATCGAAAGCTATACTATAGATTACCGATCGTTCGTGGTTTTATTTCGGTGGCTACGGAAATTTTCATCGCGTGCCCTGGTTATTTGGCTTGCCGTCGGAATTTTATAGGAAAAGTTCCACGCGGCGAAATACAATTTTCGCGGCGGCCCGAAATTTTTATACCGAGCCAACGAAAAAATTTCATACTCTCAAGAAGAAGAATAAAAAAAAAGAAGAAAAATTCCATCTTCTGACCACCGTGGCAATATTCGTTCTCATTGTCGCGACGTGCCCTTGTCACTTTTCATTTTCGGGGCAGGTTGTCGCTCGGCCATACCTTCGCAGCAGGTGGGTCGGCGAGACGATGCGAAGGGTGAATGTAGGGGGCCACGTCAGTGAGCCCCGCTAAAACGCGATACGACAGCCAAGTGTTTCGAGTTACTTGATAAGCATCTTCGCTGATGGCAGGTACAAACGAGCCCTGATCACTATCGCGATCCACCGTTTAGGCGGCCCCTCTCGTAAAGAAAAGAATTATGCTTTATTTCGCATTTGAATTTTTTCTTTCCTCTTTGCTTCGCTTGCGAATCACGCACAACACTTTATACGTATACGGTGGAATACATTTTTTTTTAATTAAAATATTTTAATAAAATGTAAAACTGTGTTTTAGGAATTTAAATTTTAGATTTTAGTTAACTTCTTTGATAAATTTAATACGTTCCAAAGATTTTCGAGATAATCGTCAGTGATGTTAATTATGAAAAAAATATAAATAATGTTTAACTACTTTCTTACTTGAGGTTCTTCATTTACATGTTATTTTATATTTTGTTCGCTGAGGTGAACAAGTTTGAAATTTAGTACTCCCCTTTTTTATCTCCTCAATATTGATCTTCTCTTATTTTTCATACTACATTCTTTTTTTACATAAATTTTAAAGAGTTTTATATTTATAGTTCATTTTCGATGCCGCTACTAGGTAACAAATAATGCACATTTTTCCTAACGCTAAAAATAATGCATGTCAGAGTTTTATTTGCTTTTTTTAGAGCTTTGCAATATCGCGCGTTATCGAACCTTCCTCCAAAAAAAAAAAAAAAAAAAATGAAAAAGGGCCCGAAGGCAGTTAAAAAATTGCACGATGGCCATTTATCCACTGCTTGTTTACTGAATGTAAAGGGCTAAAAAATGTATCCTGCACTTTAGCTTTAAATTAAATTTCTCAATAAAGTTGTATTCGATAGACGACGAGTTGGACCGTAATTCAGACATTGTACTGTCGGGTTCAGTTAAGGAATCCTATTGCGTCTTATTCTAGGCCCTTAGCAAAGTATTGCAAGAATCGCTTGCTGGGCGATTCGGTTCCTCTACTTGGCAGGAATCGCAATGCAACTTTAATCGAGTTGCCGGTGCCTGAGAGCCGCATCTTGAAGGCGAGTTGGTAAAGATAAGCAATTCCAAGTATTGATCTCAATCAAGCTTTGCTAATTAGTTTAAATGGAGAAGCTCGAAGGTGGGGGCATGGCTTCCGTCACGGAAATCGTAATTAATTCTAATACATTCTTAGGGGCCTGCTGCTCGAAACTCAAGTCTTTCCTGGTAATTAATTTAAACATTGATCACAGTATTTAACTAGAAAGGATTTTTTTGTTAAGAACAATCGATGAGGAATTTAATTTTAGTCTATTTTTTTCTTAAAATTTTTACCAAAATACATTATTATCTAAATCGGAGTGGATTTTTTGTAAGTATCTAGAACAAATAAATTTGAAAAAGTAATTTTCTTGATTGATAATTTAAGAAAATTCTAAATAACATTTCAATTTGAATCACCAATAAAAGCTTTTGATTAAAAAAAGTAAATAAAATTTCAATATTTACTTTTAATCACACTTTGTTAAAGTTTCATTAAAAGTCGTAGCTAAATTTGGTAGTTAACAAATACAGCAGGGGCTTGACTGGGACGAAAATTAATGGCAATTGAATTTGTGTTTAACGAGAGAAAGAAATGTACAGCGATTCATCGCCATATTTGATGTCACCGTTTATAAGAATTAAAAAAGTATAGGCTAAGTCAGCGCAAAAACGTCTATTTCAAAGCAACAATGGATCTCCTGTATTCCGTTTAATTCTCTTTCAACGAAACGACAACAAAAGAGTTTTATTATAAAAAACGATCAGGGAGAAAGAGCCAAATGGAGATAGCAAACCATCGCGGCTGCGAGGAGAGAAAGACACTAAATGGGGCGAGGGAGAGGGGGGAAAGTGAGGCACAGAAAAGAAAAAAAAGAGAAGTAGCGACAACAAAGAGCGCATGGTAAATTAAAGATTAACCATAATGAAAGACGATCGCCAAGCGCGGACAAACAAGGCGAAAGTTTACAGCGGTACCTTTGGGCACGGCCGGAAGGTAAGCCAGCTCCACAAGCGGATACAAGAGAGCAAGTGAGTGAGAGGCCGGATGAAAGAGAGAGAGAGAGAGAGCTCGGAGGGACGCAGCAGCGAGAAGAGAGCTCTGCTTTAGATTCTGGAGTCGCGTTTCGGGTCCTCCGTGATTGTAAGCCAAGATAAATATCTTGGCTAATTCAGCGAGGCTTCCGCAACTGAAGTTTCATTTGGTGCTCTGTGACTAAACTCGAAACTATATGGATTTGAATTGAACTTTAAATTAAATAACGCCACGTCCCCGGCCCTTTACTGCGTTACGCCTACACTTTTTAATGAAGGAACTTTGCGACTTACATTCATTTTAACCGGTTGCCGAGCAGTTTTGGGGATTCGCTTACTTTTTTTTTTATGAAAGGATGACCAGAAATAATGGGTTAGGTGTAAAATTGTTTGTGTTACATTATAAACATTTGCTTGTGAGCTAATTTTTTTTTAAATATAAGAATGTATTCCACTCTCGTGATATTACCAACAGACTCGTAGTCAGTTAATTTGAAATATAAATGATGTTGGAGTAGCGTGAAGTAATATTATAGCAGAAATACGATGTATTAAATATGACTATAAAATATAAAATAAAAATTAAATTAAATTAAAAACGCATCTCACTCGCTCGACGATTACTGGCACTATTAAATCTGATCGTATACTACTTTATAGAACCAGACAATAATAAATTAACACGTAAATTGTTTATTGTCCTTGTAGATATATCAAAATGGTATATAAAATGAGCTATTTCAAACATTTTATTATGAGATGTGGTACTGAAAACTATTAAGAGCTTTTATATACATATTTTTTTTTTTAATAAAGAAAGAGAATGCATACGCTGCTTATACAAATTTTAGTTTACTTCATCGAGTGAAAAATGTCTAATGCTCCATATTATGAACAAAAAGAGTAAAATAATACCTTTTGAAAAAAATAATAGTTTGCCAAATTTTATTACTAAAAGGAAATTTACTTGCTAATTTAATCTGATCTAATTTGTCATTTTCAAAACTTTCGGGGCTGCGAGGCGGAAGTAGTTTTTGTAGAAGCGAGCTGAAACGCTAAGCCATTCGATTTCCACCTAAGCTCTTGATTCCTAGCTTACGTGATGTGATTTTTATCTAGAATTTTCTACGGATTACGTTGGTTGCTCGTGTTCCCGACCTCGTGTCTCATGATAAAACAATTACGAAAATTAAAATTTCTCAACGGAAGCATGAATGATAAGTTTAAATTGTTAATGAAAACTTATTATCCTTGGAATTCGTTTGACGTTGAATTCGGTAAATAAATAAACTTGCGGCGAAATAAAATAAATCTGATTGCGATTAATGTGGTTTTGTGGAACTTGTTACGGAGGATCTTGTTGAAGACAGAAGTGCAATTATACAGTACCCCGAAGTCGTCGAAATCCTACTTTAAGAGGGCTTGAAATCCACGCTAACCTCAATTGAATTAATTTCCATGGGATTCGATTTTGTGACCCGTTAAATCGTTATAAGTACTACGAAGTTCTTTATATTTGTGTTCGTTCTGTTCAATTAATAATGATCCTACACAACTTGTAAAAATAAAAATTACAACGGGTAACGAAGCTTAGCTTACTATTGTGAAAAAACTGAAAATAAAACAAAATTGATTTCCTTCAGACAAAAATTATTCAATAAATTTTCCTGATACATTTTATTTTATTAATATAATAAAAGAATATATCGGAGGATCTAAAAAAATATGTGCTGCAATTTTTAACGTTAATGCAAATTTCTGACAATCGTTGACTACTACTACTCAATTCATGATTTTATCCATACTCAATTGTATACAATTTTCTTTATATATTGGTTTTCGTTAAAATAATAAATATTAATTAGTACATAAAAAAAGAGTATATAATGTAAATTTTTCACCGGTAATATTAATGCCTGAATAAATATGTACTCGTACTACTACTCACTCCTTATTAGTAATACGTTTAATAGTACCAAATATTTGCTCTTATTACTTTATACTATATTAATGTAATAAAAAATGTAACCTGTGAGTGTAAACAAATATATAAAGAACTATCTTCGACGATAATAGCAATGTCTGATCAAATATTGACTCATACTACTTTCTCCTTATCCATCCTTACGCCCGCTTTGTTCAAAACAAATAGGCAATATAGTTATCATGAAGAATGATAAAACACATAAAATAATTTAGTAACAATTAATGTACTCGAAATAGATTATTCAATTTTGTCTTTACCAATTGCTTCGAGTACAAAGTTGAGTCGGTTTTCGAATAGATGATACAGTGCGAACTTCCTCGTGCTCCCATCACACGAACTTTTGGATACCACCGAGGCGGAAAAACTCGACGAATACGTAAGCAGTCGAGTAAATTTGCATTGCGAGCGATCCGTAAAATCGACGCATTCACTCTTACAAAGCCGTAATGTCGGCTCATCCGCCGGCGGGTCGCAGCAAAGAGACAAGCCGCGCGGCGTTTCTCGCGTCGGTGCATCTTTAGGCACTGCGTGCGCACATGCCCCCCTGGAAGCTCCGAGAGCCGCACCCCCCCTCCCCCCAGTCTGTGCTGTAGCTCATTTCAACTCATCCCCTTTCAGCCGGGGACGCGCGCAAGCAATGTATTCGCGATTTTCGCGATTTGTTTAGTAAAAAAAGATAAACAAATATAAATAAAAGACGAATAAATGCGCATTTACAAGACGAGCAGGACTACTGAGTAAAATAACAAAAATGTGTGTACTAATATATAGATGTATATGCGAATGAAGCGAGAGAGTTTCGGATATACGAGGAACACGAGGACGTTGGGAGCGGAGCGACTAATCGCACGAGCTTGTCGCTCGGTCAAATAAACGTCCGAGAGGTCAGCCGGAGTCAAGAGTGGTCGATCGCTTCCTACCCCTCTTCCCCCTCTCGCTCCCACTCTCCCTCTTTAATTGCAGCGGCCGCGAGCGGTACCGTAACATTTTCGAGAGGTCCGTCCATTGATTGGTCGCAACGATTACGGCACTTCCTCTGGCGTTACTGTTCCCTCCTGACCGAGCCTTTGGCTCGCGAGGCTACGAGCTTTCTTTTTTGCGCGTTGAAAGCGGGTGTGGGGGGAGGGGCGTCCTTTATCTTTCATCTACTAAAGTCGCATCGAGGAGCAATTACTGCTGCAATCTTCCGAGCCGCGGAGGCGAGAGAAATCGATGAGAGAGCGGACGTAGGGCGCAACGGTGTCAATAAAAACGTTAATGGGAGGAAGATGGCCTTCGTGTAAGTTGGAGGAGGCGGCGACACGATCCACGCATCGAGATATAAGCTGTGAGTGTGATATCTGCGGCTCGTTCGTGCAAGCGGTTATCTTCGTAAAGAAAAAATCGTTCGGTCGCTATAGTATTCTTTTTATATTGATGCCTCGTAAACGTTGTTTTGGTGTTTTAGCGTTTGGGGGGTTTATTAATATTTTTATACTTTCCAATTTCTGCTTTAAAATTTTATTTGGCGACTGCAGTGCTCCGCCGTATGATAAAATAAATCGAATGCCACCGGAGAAATGGTAGAAAGTTTAAATTTCGACGGGTAAAATGAAAAAAGGTAAAAAGATTTATTCAAGCATCAATTTGAATAACAAAGCTTTGCTGTATTTATTACGTGGCGGCATTATTAAGCAACCTGAGAAATATATTTCTGTTAAAGTTGCATTATTAAAGAATGCATTTTTCTTTTTTTTACTTCGATCGATATTTCGATTTCGAAATGTTGAAAAAGATCTTGCGTGGCATCAGCGCGCGCATTCCACGTGAGCATCAATATCGTGGTCGGATACCACAATGGTCAACCTCAACCTCGAATGCACATATTCATAAAGTATATGTTGTGGCATGTAACAAATAGCCAAATCAAAGCTATTGTTCACTTACAGTACATGACAATTAACAATTTAAAAAGAAAAATAACTCGTAAATGTTTCAATATTTTCAGGATTAAAAACTTCATATAAAAATTAATTGGAACTTTACAATTATATATGTTTTCAATTTTTTACACTTTTCTCGTTGATACAATAAAAACTTTTACGCATAAAATAATTGAAGCAGATAAAAGCATTCATACTTCTTCAGTCGGCAAGCCCGATGAAATAGTTATTTACCTCGCAGCATTGCGCCCTTCAAGTTTAGACAATATCCAATTTTAAAGATTCAAAGTTTCAACTCAATTTGGACTTTCAGCCGTATAAAAGTTATTTATCAGTTCGGCCTTTTTACGCGCCGCACCGAAGAAAAAAAAAATTCAGTGGGAAATGAAGCGCGTACCGCGGAAAAATGCTCATTGATACACACGCGAAGGAGAGAATAAAATAACGAAAAAAAACTACTCCAAGACTCGGTCGGTGTTTCGCACTTAATGAGCCCTCGCAAATACGAATCACGAATATAGTCTTGGCTGGTGTAATCCGCTTATCTAACCCGCTCGATTGCCGCTCTAACCGCTCGCCGATGATTGAAGGGGGAGCAGCAGCAGAGGCGGCGCGACGGCAGCCGAGATAGGGACGCGCACGAACACACACACACACACACACACACACACACACACATACAGATGAGCGACGCACAGAGGGCGAAGGGAGATGTGTGGGCTCGATGACGCCCCCTCCCCTCTGACGAGCTATCGCAATTATTGTACCACCCGCACAGGACGAGCGCCACATCGCCGTCGCTCTGCAGCCGAGTCTCGATTGTGTCCGTTATCAGCCGGAGGTAATCTCTCAAACAAAGATCGAAGCCCCGGCTGCAGCGGGAAGAGGAGGAGGTTGGGCGAGGGACGGATAGAGAGGTTCGGTGGAAGATACCGAAGACGAGTTTGAGAGCTCGTCGTTTCGCCTTAATTCGAATTTCCGCGGGGCACCATTATCCAGATTATTTGGGATCTTGGTGGGCCCGCGAGCGCGCCCGTCGCGATAAACTATAAACTAGAATGAGTCTCGACTTCCAGACTGCCTGCGCCCCCGGGGCGCTCACTCTCTCTCCGCGTTTCTCTCTTTCGAGCTTTTTCCGCCGGCGCCTCGGATCTTTGCGCGAGAGTCGGTTCAGTTTGAACGCGCACTGCGAGCATTTAATTTTGTACGAAGGTAATTTTATGCGTCGCAGCGGGGTATGAGGAGGGCGCGGGGAGGGGGTCGGATACTAATTATTTTTTCGAAGTCGGCATGGGCGCAAAAAATATCGCGCGGGAGTGGTTGACGAGCGAACTCTTTTAAAATTCGTCGCGAAATGCAATTTTCCCGAGTGCTCTCGATCTGAGAAATCGATACGCTGATTCGACTCGCGCTCCAGACTCATTGAATATTAATCTTCTATTTTATTTCTCTTGCCGTTTAATTAACGCTTTAATTAGCTCGGGGTAATCAGGGGAAAGCACAAGTTTTTCATATTTTTTTTTATTGCGCCGTCTGTGCGCGGAGTGGTGCGCGGAGTGCACGCTATTTCCTTCGGGCATGGTTCGATTTTTAGATATAAATGATGCTCGGCTTTCCGGGAAATATGCTGGATTACGTAAAAAATATTTATCGATGCTGCAATGTACGGGCACGAAGCAGCATCCGGTCTAGTTAAATAGGGAGAAGCTAGACAGGGGAGGTGGGATTACAGAAATAGAACGCTGGCCTCTGTCAACGGCACTGCCAGGGAGGTAAACAAATAAAGCGATGATGAAAGCGCATACACATCGAATAAAAGATATTGCCAATACTTTCTCCATGCGGCGCTGTTTTTCCGCTTTCTCATTTCGCTACGGCATGCCACCGGGCTATTCGTAAATATCTTTTGCCATTTCCGCTTCTCGCAATTTTTGTACTTCGTTCAATCCGGTCGCGCATAAACGAAAACCACGCGCGCTCTCAATGCTACATTCCGCTTGTATGTTTGTGTAATACGAAAATGCAAAGTGCCTAGGCCCGAATTTAAAGAAAAAGTATGATCGCCACTGCTCTTCGTATATAGATTAAACTGAATCTTTCGAATAAATTCCTGTTGAAGGACATTTTAAGTGCCTGTTCACTTCTCAAATCTCTTTTTCTTCCGCACGATATTCCACCAAATGATATTGATCGATGTAAATTTTTGGTTGACACTTTAAAGATACTTAAATTTTTTTTTCTATAGCCTATACAAGCTTGGACGGTCTGCGAAGAGTGCATAATATTAATAACTTATGAGAGGAATGTAAATCTCTAAATGTTATATGCAGTAAAAATTTCATACATTTTAAGAGCACACTCATCGTTTGAAAAATGAGTTAAAATTAACTTTTTCACAAAATTTCGCTGGATGTCATTTAGCGGATGAGTGTGCACACCTCCTTGTCAAAGAAAACATCTCATTCCCATCCCCGAGCTTTTGAGCTTGCAGATCCCGCACGACGTGGAGGTAAGCTACGTTATTAAGCATCGAGCGCTACTTCATTAGTGGAATGCGCGAAAATAAACGCTCGAGCGTGCACTTGGATCCAGCGTACGAGCTGAAATGAGTCTCAAAGCTCGCGGCCGATAATAGGCGGGTCAGTGGGGGATTTTTAGTGAAAACGAGACGAGGAGTTGTAAAAATGATCACAAAATGTTCGGAAGGAGTCAGTGAATGGATCCCTTTCGACTTGGTGTAAAGAGAGGCCGGGAACATTGTTTTTTATTGCAAAATTCCGGCTAAAGTTATTAAAATTTTGACTCGAGAGTACGCTTAAATTGTCAAGTTCGCGCCATTTTATTATGTAATTTTTTTTTTGTAGAATTGAAGTAAATAGTTTTATTGCAAATGTGTATTAAACAAAAGCCGGTGGATGCGTGAGCTGCCGCGCGCGGCCCCGTGCGGTCGGTACTTCGAATGGTCCTTAATTAACAAAATTTTTTGAATAGTAGGAGTGCACCGATTTCAACTTTCTTTTTTTTGATTCCGCATATTTTTTCCTGCTTTTTAAGAATATGCTAAAAAATTTCCTAAAAAAAAAAAAATTATTTATAAAAATTATTTGTTAGTATATAAGTATAAAGTAATAAGTTGCAAAGGAGGGGGGCAGAGCACACAGTGGTCCGGCATTCAGCGACTCCTACCGAGAGTGTAGCCAGCGATTTGCCTTTAAAGCTCTCGAATGATTGAGTTAAGCGCTCGCTTCAGCCGCCGACTTTCTCTCGGGCGAACGAAGTACAGAGGACCAGCGCCGCTCGGAGGAATTTCAATCTAGGAAAGTAGCCTCAAGTGCGCTTTGGCCTCTCGCCCTTTTAGCTACTTTCTCCATCTTTAGCCGCGCCGCGCCGAACAAGGAAAACGCTTGAATTTCATTTCGGAGCGCGCGGAAACCGCGAGGGGGAGGGGGGTGGTGGTGGTAGGGACCAGCGCAGCGCACCATCAGGACAAACATCGGGAGCAAAGGCGAGCACCGGGCGAACGGAAGGCGATACAAATTCTCTTTATTGAACTGCAGTAATGCAGCAGAAGCGGTTGATAATGTCCGCTCGACTTCTTTCATCTCCGCGGGCATCGCTGTTTTATTTATTTGGAAACTTCTCGAGTGTCCTCGCTCGCTGGTTGTGAGATTAAATTGAAGGAAATCGGCCGCGAGGTATGAATGATAAAGTAAGTGCGGTCGCGAAGGGAGAAGCACGGCGCCGGAGCTCTTGCGCTTATGAAATTTTCAAAGGGACTTTTGTTTTCGTAAGTGCGTCCTGAAAAAACATTTGCCCTGAGTTTAATCTGCGAGAGTATTTATATCCTTCCGGGTGATTTTAATAATTGTGAGTATTATTCTGCGTAATAGGATCTGCTCGACTGATACGGGATTTCAATTTAAATTTATTTTCATCAGCATTCGGCGGATGCATTTTCAACGTTTTATCTTGTGAGATTTAAAGGAAATATGTAAATATTAATTTGGTGTATTTTATAATCGTAATATTTATCAAGTCTTTACACTGAGAAAAAAATATAGTAACAGTTACTAGAAAGTTACTAGATTTTCTAGTAACATATGGCGCACGCTGGAAGTGATAGTAATCAGTACCATAAAAATTCTTGTCATTGTTACTATTATTACAGTAACATTTACAAGAAAATTATA
>JAWWEN010000038.1:14241666-14283018 GCA_035582955.1 Sycophila texana | reverse complement strand
TGGTAAAATTAACTATATTCCGGTTTACTAGGGTGTATAGTTAAATTTACTTTTGACTTTTTTCTCAGTGTAAGAATATCGCTCTTTTTTATTCAATTTACAATTTTTATAAAACTTAATTCGATGAATGAAATTAAGAATAACTATTAAATATTCCAGTATTTTTAAACGTCTGAATCATAGTGTTAAAGATAAAATTTACAGGGAGAAACTTTCTAAAATTCATAAAAGTAACTGGCGGATTACTAGATCCGTGTAATAACAGTATAATCGACAAAAATTTGAGAAAGGAATATCCCACGATTACCGTAAGATCCAATTGGTAAATCTCGCCTCCTTGTAAAATGTTCGTCTGATCATTCCAATCGCCGAATTCGTACGTTTTCGAACTGCGTAGTACTGCTCAGAAAAATTTTATCTAACTCCTTCGAAATGAAATTCTCGCATTCAATTCCACACACGGAAGATATAAAGCATAAAATTTCTCTCTCTTCAAAATGAGGGGAGGAGCTCCCGGTCGCTAACCCGGCGAAGATCGAAACTCCCGAACGCAAGATCACCCGTCATATCGATATAAACGATGGTTAAGGGCACAATAGAACGCTTGGTTATCTGCGTGCGTGATGTATAACCAGCTCGCCTCCCCCTCTCTCTCTTCTTTTAACTCATTTTCACTCCGCAACTCTCTTCTCCCTTGTTCCATTCGTTTTTGTTTCCCGGGGCACCTTCCCCGGCTACCCTCGCGCGCTATAAAATACGCCGGCAAAGCGGCGCATTATTCCGCGCCCAGTAGTCCAGGAAGTGGAATAATATTTTTATTCGCTTCCAGCGGCCGAGTTTTTCGGCCGATGAGGCGAGGGTTAAGCCGACGGCGAGGGGAAAGGGAGTGAGCGATCGCCGGCTCGCGAATGAGAGAGCGGAGAGCTATCGGCGGGAGAATTGATTACCCGCGTCACGCGGACCTCGGGCGTGAATAAAAAGACGAGGCACAATGTCGCGAACGAGCTAGATGTGACGATGTGACGTGAATCAAATGACGGAGCCGCGCGGCACTGCAGTTTTCTCGCCGGAGAAAAATGAGGGAACTGGAGGTGGCCGACTAGGCGGGGAGAAAAAAGAAGCCGGGATGGTTTGTAAATGAAATCGACCAGCCGGAATATCGCGAGGCCCTCTTTCTCTCTCTCTCTCTCTCGTTTTATTAGCCGGCCGGTTGAGGTCGCGAAAATCGCGGCTCAGCGTCGCGCGTGCATTCCGCGAGGCAGGGATGCGAGAAACGGAGAGGGACGCGCGGAATTTTTCGGTAGAGAGATTTAGACTCCTCGAGCCTCTCGTGTTCGTATACACTCTCTCTCTCTCTTTCTCTCCATTTTTTTCCTTTTTACGACTGCGGGACTCACTCGGGCTGTTTCTCCCCTCTCGTCTTTGCTGTATATAGTGTCTCTCATTTTTTTACGGCTTTAATTTTTTTCCCCTGGTTTTTTACGCGCGTGTATATGTAGTCGTTCGAGGACAGCGGCGGGGGGATACAATGAAGAAATTTTCGCAGCGACGTTTCCATTTTTAAAAAGGAATTTTTTCTTTTATTTACATTTACCCGCGGATTACTGCCTAATTATTCGGCTATTTCATTTCGCGGCGCGACTTCATGAGATGTTTTGCAGCGGCTGAGCTCCGAGAACGGAAACTCGCGTAATTTTTTGTAATTGCAGTGAATTTTTCGAAGCGAGTTAATGAGGAAAAATCCTGCAGATTCATTAACTGTATATACACTGGACGTAGAAAGAAATTAAAGTAAAGTGTACTAATGCAAACCAAGTTAAAGTGTACTAATTTCAAGGTCAAGCACTATTATATTAATGTGATAAGAATTGCAGGACGTATTAGCGAAGTCGACGCTTTTTCACCGGGCGTTAATAATTCGCCGCGTTTCTTGCAATTAAAACGCGCGCCGAGTACTAACCCCGCGCACGTGCCCCCCTCCCCACGTCCCCAGTAGCGCTCGAGCTAAGGCCGTCGACCTAATTATTTGGTATTTCCGAGATACCGGCAATTTCCGCGGGTGACGTGTTTACTTCCGCCCCGGAGGAAATCGCTCGATCCGATAACGATTGTACGCCATATCCTACCTGCTCCCGTACCCCTACAGCACCCCGTTCAGCTGAAAAATTCGATTTTCGGTATCTCCGGCAGAAGCGGGTATTTTTTTTCTTTGTTTACTCTCTCTGCGATGACTATAGGTAGCGACCGGTTTTACGGCATATTTCGGCAGGACGAAAAGGATAGCCCTGTAAGCTCCGAAAGCTTGTTCACTCATAATAGCCGAACCGTATCGCGTGTTCTTGCGTTTAATGGACTTTCGGTGTTGCGTTTTTTACGGGTACGGCACGTTGGACGAGAGATAATATTATTTTTTATAACGAAAGTAAGTTTAAAAGAAGATTACATGTGATGATACGTAATTCTTCGCGATGGGAATTTATTATCCTCGTTGCCGTTGTTTTCGTCATAACTCCATGAAATGAAATTGTCATAATTGAGAATATATTAAATAAATCATTAAAATTTGTTGCGGTGAAAAATATAATGCTGTTGTTATGTTACTTACAACATTTATTCGCAAAGATTGATAAACCATCAGATTTTTAATTTTAACTGAAGATAATTACAGTATAATCATTATTTTTAATATTTCTTAAGCCCAATGATAAAATTTACAAAGAAAATAAATTGTTTATTTATATTTTGTGTAGCTACTTACGTAAAATTGAATTTTTCTTTTGTGTAGATACTTACGTAAAATGGAATTTTTCAATGAATTTAGTAATTTTTGTTTAATTAGTCTGTATATGAAGATTGAATTAATAATTTTAAAGCATTACTCATGTATATACAAGTCGTTCTAAGTATACGGTTTTTCTATCTGTACTGTAATAACTGTACAATGATAGAATAATGATAGAAAATTATTACACTATTAATTAATATCTTTGAAATTATATTCATAGAAAAATTACTCTCAAACAAGACGCATAAAACAGAAGCAAACGAAAGATTTATTAGTATAACTTTAATTTACTAACAGCATTGCATAATTTAATAGCATTTTCAAATTCAGCACATGAATGAATGTCACAAGTGCTCCTGCAAAATTTTCGTATTACTTGCCTTGGAATTTTTTAAAAGTCAAAAACTACTTTAACCCTGCAACCAAAAGAAAATTTAAATTTGACAGGGTACAAATGTCGGAGTTTAAGACATCGTCATTCTCTTTAAGATCCGAAAATTTATAATCGCGTCAAGTCGCCGCCTGAAAAAGCTCCGTATCAATCTGCCGAGACAACGGTACTATAACAGTCCACCCCACCGAGGAAATTGAAAAGCTTAATGAAATGGAAAAAGCAATTAGCGGTAAGACCTACCGAAATTCCCACCGTTAAATTGATAAATACAAAGTGTATAAAAATTCCGGCCGGCGGGCTCCCACTGTTTCCCGTTGCGTCTGCTCGAATGCGCGTTCCCTTAATTGTATAATTCTTTAATTAAGGCGTGTCACCAGCGCGAAAAATCTATTTGCATGATTAACTGCCGCGCGGTGGGGACTGGGGGAAAAAGGTGACGAGGCGCAGCGCCGCGCCCGGAAGGAAGTGCAGCGCCAGGAGAAAAAGGAATCCCGAAAAGACGCGGGGATTAAAAAAAAAAGGAGGGCGAGAAAAAGGTGGCCGGCGAGCGCGGGATCCAGACGACAGGGGCTGGGGAGGGATAAGGTCGGGCGGAGAGAATGGGAGATGAGCCAGCGTGCGGACAAAATCATACTTCGCCTCGTTTCTCCACCTTTCCTCTTTCTCCGCCGCCGTTCCTTTTTTCTTTTTTTTTTTCATACGCTGGGCAAGAATTTTTAACGAGCCCCAAATTAAGGAAAGCAATTACAGATAATGGCTCGCGCGGCGACCCCTTTATGCCCCGCAGACTGAAATGATAGAGACATCCGGGGCGCGGGAGGAAAGAGAGTGCGCGAATCCGAAACGACGGTGCAGGGGAAGCTTCCGGGATTACGGCTACGGCCTGCTACCAAGTAGACCGTTCGGGAAATGGCGCGCGTATAGGGGGATGATCGGCCGTTGAGATTGTTATAAAATGGACCGAGCTCCTTTCGCTCGTCCGACGCTTTGTAATTTTCTTAGTAACGTCCATCCGTTGCTGGGCTTGCGAGGGATTTATAGAAATCTGGAAATTAGCTTCGCGGAAAGGCGGGCGAGCGCCGTAAGATAACGAGGCGCGGAATTTTGTTTACCGTCGAATTATCTCGGCGCAGTAATTTTGAAGCGGCCCTGGAGAAAGCAGGGGAGATGAAGGAAGATTGCGAAATAGAAGTGGGAAATCAGGAAATGCGAAGCAACGAGGAGTAGGCGTATGCGGGCGGCGCCGGGGAATGTGGAGGAAACGAAGAGGAAGGGGTTTAAAAGGAGGAAGAAAATGCGAGGGGACGATGGCTTCGGGCGGGACGAGGGGGGGCTTGGGGTTTCTGGTCATTAAGCGGTCCCGCCACCTCTTTTTGCGAAGCCGAGCGCCCCGGGCGCTACGCTGGCGAAGACGCTCTTAACGTTCTCTTCTCTTTTTGGACATTAAGCCGTTCCGGAGAGCGTAATTTTCTCTCCCGTGCAAAGCGACTCGGTCCGCCCGCATTTTTTCTCCACGTTCCTTATTTATTTTTTTTTCACTGTCCCAGCCCCTCTGCGTCCCCTAACTTTTGCCGGGTATATCGTTAGTCGGCGTGTTTGACTCTGTTTAGGTGCGTGTCGTCGCGTGTAGCGGTTCCCCGCGAGAATTCGCCGTTGACGCTTCGGGGGTCGGCGGGATCACCGCCGCGAGAAACAAGCCGACGAATTTCTTGTTCTTTTTGCCGCGCCAACTTCGGTAACCGCGACAAGTTTTCAGACGGGGCCCTTCCTTTTTTTTATCGGCGCTGCATGCGGGTTCGTGGCTGAAAATATAATGAGTGTCGCGCGCTTCGTGGTTTTCTACTTGCTGCTTGCACAGTTTACACTTTTTACAGACAAATTTTTTTTGCACCGTTTCTAATTAAAAGATTACGCGTTTATTAAATTTTCAGCTGCTGAATCTTTAAGTTTGTTGTTCCTTTAATTTTTAAAGCGGTTCGAGTAATAAAACGATGTTAGGAATTTTATAGCAAACAACACGAAATGAAAGTTTTTGTAGTTCAAAAAATGTTATAAATTAAAACAGAGTTTAGAGGAAAATTTCGTAGTTTTTGAATGAGCATTAAACCGACCATTGAAACTTATCTCTTTAATTACAGAGTTCCTTAATTAGTTCATTCTTATTAACATTTCTTCTTTTTGTTCATAAATGCGTTAAAATGATGAAACGCCATTAAGTTTTTTAAATCCAAATTCATTAAAAACTTATGTAAACTTAATTTGATTATATAGATCCGATAGCCGAGGGTCAACAGAGGTTAAATAAACGATGAAAATGAGGAACGTGGTGCCCTATCCTATTATGATCGTTCAGCACTGATTACAGAGCTACTTTCCTTCGTTTCGACGAGCCTCTTTTTGCCGACTGATTGCCACGAGTACATGCAAAAATTGGGGCCAAGCCAAAATCCATTCGAGAGTTTTGAGCAGCGGCAAAAGGCAAAGGTAAAGGGGCATAGGCGAACGGCCGAACGAACCGACGAACTTTCCTCTCCCCCTCTCTCACTCTCCATTCTCTTTTTCTCCCGAACGCTTTAACGGCGGGAATATTGGAAATGCGTACGAAATCCCGGCTTCTGGCTCGAGAAATCGTGCTTTTAATTTTGACATCCTAATTAAAGGTCTTTTTAGTCTTGCCCTTTTTTTTCTGTGAACAATTTAATGAGCTTCCACTTTCATTCGATTGTTTACATTAACAACTTAATGCTTCAATGATAATTTTTGTATTTAGTTTTTCTGCTTTTTTTCTGGTTTATTTTTCTTTTTATCTTTTATGAAATTTCTTCGTCTTGTAAAACGTGATTTGATGTTGAAAAAGAAAATAAATTTTTTATGTTCGCAATATTTTCCCAAAGCTTCTTAGAAATCTAATTAAATTAAACAATGTAGATCGCACCCTTTTTCCACGATATTACAAATCCATTTGAAGTTTATTTTCATAATTATCAACATTGCACGCGACGAGTAAATGAGTAAATTACTGTGATAGCTTTCATTAACTGAACATTTCCATAATTAATACTCATCTTTGCAATTAAATGTATATGTGACTTGCACGTTGCCTTTGCAAGTACACACAGCATTAAGAAATTAAATATTCAACATTTCTCTCAACATCCAAGGCCTATTTTACTCGTGAAACATAATCCGCCAGAGCGTAATCCACTTTCGGCGATCCAACCCCCGCAATCGAAACGACTCGTATAGGTTGACGAGCTTGAACCCGAGCCACCCTCTAAAGACGCAACGAGACATACAAGGCTTATCCCGCGTGGATAAGTGGCGGCGGTGGGTGCACGCAGAAGTGTGACGGCGGTAGGGTACGTTGCTCGCGGCGCATATATACGCGTACCTCGTCTCGGAGGGCGCGCGGGTGATCAGTCTTACTTACCTATCCCCCTCCGGTGTCGACAGCACCGCCTCACCCTTCACCCGCCGAGGCAACAGCCCCGTCTTCGCGCGGGGGAGCCTGTCAATCCTTAAAACGACGAACGCCCGCGCTAATCTCGCAGCGATCTCGGATCATTATCTCGTCGTCAATCGCCTCTCTCTCCGCGTCTTTTTGCGCTCCACCCTCCGTGCGGCGACGCAGATCGCGCGGATACCGGGCTCCGGTGTGATTTTATCGCGCTCCTCTTCGATTATTCTAGCCGTCGCGTTGGATCTCCCTTTAAATCTCTTAGGAAAAGTTTTGCGGAATGATAAGAGTCGCGTGGTACGCGGCGGATTTCGATGTAACGTAAAGGTCGCGTACGAAGACTTTCATTAAGATTTATTGAAAGTGCTGACACTATTTTATTCAAGGTTTTTTACATTCTTGCGGGGCGAATGCATATTATTTATTTAAGCGAGGAGAAATTTTCGCGTAAAGTTTGCCTGAGTCCTGGTGTACAAAATTGCGGAAATAAGAGTAATCGTAAACGCAGCGATTTGTCAGGCTGCAAATTTTAACGGTAAATCATGATAAATTGCGGTCATTTCCTTTGAAAATTACGATCATTTCTCGTAAAAATTACGATCATATCTCGAAAATTTTCCGCGCCTTTCTTCCACCAGTTAAGTTTATTCCGGTAATTTTTATGAAAAGATTGTTTAGTTGTACTAAAATAATTTACAATTTTAAAATTCTTTTAAATCGAGTAGTATTAAAATCATTACTATACTCAAAACTGATTCGAAATCAGTGAGAATGAGAAAAAATACAATTTTTTTTTTAGTAATAAAGAGACCTACTCGTTATAGGGAAATTTTTACTAAAAAAGTTGTAATATTTCTTAGTGGCATAACAAAAATTGTTAAAAATTATATCAACTTTCCCTACGTGTACAATTACGTCACCCCGTTGATAGAAAAATATAGTAATTTTTGAAACCTATTTTTCTATATTTTTCTATTCAAAGAAAAGTTCAAGTAAGTCATAAAGAAAAAATAATTAAGAAATCAAAGAACTCACCGGTTCGTTTCTCAGCGTCGCGAAATGTGACTTCGCCTAGTACGACGGGTTGACTCCTGCCCTTGGCGTTGACCGCGTAGACCGCAACATGTACGCCTGCGTCGACGGAGGCTTGAAGGCCCGTGAGCACGAAATACGGCTCGTCCTTGGCCGTCACGTTGTAAAGCGGCCTCATGCTGGCCAGCGACTCGACGTCGCCGTGGTACACCTCCAGCACGAATTCCTGAGGTAGTCCGCCGTCGTAACCGGCGTAGCATCTCACCTCCACGCTTGTGTAGGTCTGATTTGCCAGACTGCAGTTGCGCACAGAGAACGGCTTGCCTGTTGACAGAACGTATTATTTGTTTTTTTTTCTCGGCTTAACTGTTTGTTCCTGAAAAATGTCGGTGCACTTTAGCGGTGCGCGGTACATTTATAAAGATTTCGCATTGTTATTGCGATGCAATGCTTTCTTGATAAGGAAATACTGCGGCACTTAAACATTTATGGCGTAGATCACGGCGCGTTATCAATCTCACTGGTCGTAAAAATGTGCACAGCTACAACGTGGATTCTTTTTTTTTTTGCTATTTTCTTTACACTTTTTTTCGACCGTCACGAAGTCATAAATATTATTTTGGCTGTGTAGGAATCAACAATTTTTTTTTCTTTTATCTATTGTACCTTCCTTTGGAGGTGGAAAGCAATTTTTTTTTTTACGACGGCTAGTCGTGTAGTGGTGCACGTGACGCGGAATGCCACAGTGGATGTACTTTTATGAGAGAGTTTCGAAAAGCAACCGAGCACTTAAGCGAGGTTTTCTTGAAATTTCGCACGTCAACCTGGCACGTCGCACTGATTGCGTTCATAGCGGCGTTTCACTGTGGCTCGCTCGGCATCATTTTATTCTCTATCCGACGTTTTGGTTACCTTTCTTTTTTCGATACTTTGAAGTATCGAGAAAATAAATTAGATTTCCGGTAGCAATGGAAGTTAAAGGAGCGTGCCCCCGTTCTGTTTTTAATTAAAGAACTTTTTAATGAAATGCTTTGGACCGAGTAATTTAATTCACATAAAAAGTTGGCCCGATCGATTTTATTATTTGCATAAATATCAGTTTCTTGCAATTTTGCCAGGGATGTAAAATAATTATAACTGCAGTCAGTTTTTAATTAAATTTAAATTAACGTCAAGTGAAACAATTTTTGAGTCTATGTCGCATTGTAATTAAACTTTTTAAATACTCGCTTCTTAGTTAAAAAATTATAAAATAAATAATAATAAACATTTTTACTTTTTTAATAAAACAGAAGTAAAATTATCTTTTATAGAAATCATAAAATTAAAAAGTAGTATAAAAATTTACATCATAAGCGGATTTCATTATTATAAAGGTATGAACATCAGACAAAGGTTTTTAATGCTTAAAATATAATTAGAAATTGAAAACAAAATGCTAAAAAAATGTTTGTAGTGTTTGGGGAGCTTTAATTTGCGATTTATCTAAATACACGTTTAAGTAGTAACATCGTCGTTTAGTCAAACAAGATTTTTAACTGTTTTGAAAAAATCCGAGCGATAGTGAAAATAACTTTAATCTATGCGAACTTCAATTAAAAACTTCTTCGTATCCCGAAAACTTTTTACGGAATCTCAATTTTTTATCTTATAAAATAAAATTTCTTCGCTTGTACACTGTACAGTTGATTTTCTTCTTCATGTACGAAATTCCTTATCCTCTTTGGCATCCTAACTCAAATTTCGATATGGATCCAGACTTATTTTGAACAAGTATATCAAACGAGGTCTCAGTTTAATTAACCGACTATTTGCTTATCGCGGGAGAAAGGAGCATCGCGAGCAGTAGATCAACGCATCCGCGACGTAAGATGCAAACTTGCGAGTGGCGTCAAGCGCGCCCCTCCCTCACCTCCCTCCCGTAACGATGCCTTTGCATTTCCAGAAAGCGTAATGCAATTTGCAAATTTACATTCGCACACCCGCCGGCGCCCATCGACCTCGGCGTAAAATATTTGTTCTGCGCATATGTGTACGACCCCACAGTTCGATGATCTGCACACAGGCGCACGTGCGCACACATCGGGATGCAGAGCGAAGGCGAATCTGCGGGCGAAGGAGTGAAAAGGGGGAGGAAAGGCGAAGGGCCGCAGTGAGAATTCGCTCTGTTCATTGTCGGCAGGAACTCGGCGTGGTGTCCGCGTGTTTTTTTTTCCCTCCGCTCGAGACTAAAGCGCTGCCGTTTTCGCATTCACTTTCTTTCCTATACCCGCGCGTTATTTTGCGCTCTCTTTTTATCCCTTCCCGCCGCTCCCGTTTTTATCACTTTTCGAGCGCGCTCTCAGAGGCCAGGATAAAGAGAGAGAAAGAGCGAGAGAGTTTCATCGTTGCCCTCAGTATTTCACCTTCGCCTCGCGGCAGCGCCTCCGTAAAATTCCAATATCCTGCAGTGATAGGGGGATTGGTTGCATGCGATAGCAATAACGACAGGCTCGAAAATAATTTCATTTCGCGAAGTTCGGGAGGCGTGCGGGCTCGCCTACCTTTCCCCTCACCCTGCCCCCTCGCGAATTACGATGGAAGCGGAATAAAAGAGAGGGAAATAGGAAACGACGAGGTGCAGGGATGCGCTTCTAGTTTCTGCGCTGTCGCGTGAGCCCCGCTAAATTGGTATTCGACGGAAAACAAAGCGCGCCAACATGCAAAACAGGAAAATGGAAAATGAACGAGGACAAAAAAAAGGGGGGGGGGGCGAGATCCGTGAGCCGGCGACGCCGCCGCTGCGAGAGTGGAAGGGAAAAAGCGCGACGACGCGACCCTCGCAATCGATGAAGCATTGATTCGCGAAGCGCGGCAGACTCGTCGAAAAATCTGCGTGCCATGGCCGAGGTGGATGCGCGGAAGCGGCGCAACGCTTCAAAACAGGTGATGGCGACTCGGGGAAGAGGGAGAGGAGAGGCGGCAAAATTTTTTCCCTTCGCTCTATTGTGAGCAGGCAAAGGGGAATCAGCCCGAGGGCTGCTCGTCGCAACAGCCCGGATATCTGTTCTTTTTAGACGATGAAATGGCCGATTCGAGTTTTTTCTCCGATGAGCGGCTTACTTACACATCGATTCTTCCGTTCAGTCTACGCGTTCCGCTGTTGCAGTGCGAAAGTCTTCGATAATTGTATATAGTTGTTGAAGTTGCGCTTTTGATTCGTTTTTTTATACGCTTTTTACATTTCTAAATTTTGTAAATATAACTGCCTTGAAATAGAATATTACTTGTATCGACGTGGAAAGATTAAATGCTTAAAAGATTTTAATATTTTACAATTATCTTTTGTTTATTATTAACTTGTAAAATTTTAATTATTTTAAATTATCTCAGTAGAATCCTTCAATTCCTAAATAAATGAATCAACTGAATAATTACTAAAAATTATAAATCTAGCAAGTATTAAATTCTTTCGAATTATTTTACAAACTGATATTCGCACCCAATCGAACGAAACTGCAAATATTCGCGGCAATCTTTCTATTTTATTGCTTTATTGCGTAACACTATCGGCGCGATAAATTCGACTTTTGAAAACAGAAGGCTACGCCATTCCATCGTTCAGCCACCATTGTCAATTCTTCGGCAACGCCAATGCAATGTGCAAAAAAATAGTGGGTGTTTCGAGCCACTCGAACAATCCGCGAGAATCAGAGAATCAGAGAATCAGAGAGAAACCGATAAGTGCGAAGACAACGACAACGCGTACACGGTCCCCGCGGGTAGGCGCTGGACCGAACAGGCATTCTCAACGGTGGAAGACCGAAAAAACGCAGGGGGGAAAGGGGGTCGACCGCGCGGCCGGTTGGGCATTTTCATTCTGTTTCGCGCCGCCACGAGGGAGCGGCGCTCATCACGTCAACGTCGATCCGTCGGGGCCATGTTCTGTCAGCGCGGGGAATTAACGCGCCGGCCAAGAGGCGTGGGAGGCAGGGGGAGCATCTCCTCCGCGCGTGCTCACTCCCGGCTGCCAGCGCTCATCTATCCATTTTTCGCCGGGCGCCTCTATCGCCACGGGACATCGGGCTTTCTCGCTTCACTGCCCCGCCGATGTTCGCTGCCTCCCCCCTCATTCTGCTCCCGATGTGTACGCTGAATCCTCCGACGTCAGCTGACCCACGGCCAGCTGGCGCGTTTGCATTTTTATTTTTTGAATTCGGTTTGTCGAACGAGACGAGGCGTTACGCTCGGTGCACGCCCAAAGATTAATACGATAGCGATGGAAGCATTAGGGCGGGCGCTGTTTGCTGAGCGCGGGATGCTGTTTGACATGCTGTCGCCTTATGTCATTGTGTGAGGAGGAAATTTAGGGGATCTTCTGAATTGAAAGATGCTTTCCTTTTCTGGGGTTATATATTCTGTTTGAATGGCTGACGCAGAATTATGGTGTTGACCGTATAACCGAGGATGATTGGAATAATTTATTAAACATTGTAGGTTTAAAGCTTAACGAAATGCTATTTGTTCGATAAATTTTACGGCGCGCTAAAATAAAAAATTTATATTCGAAAGATTGTCGATAAAACGTCGCAAACCTTCTGCTGCGAAATTTAAAATAAAGTTCGGATGTGATGCTCTTAGTGGCTTTATGAGAACCGTAATAGGATTAAATACATTTATCATCCGGATAACTGAAAAGTTTATAATTTCATAATACTTATATTTATAAATCAACTGCGAGCGATAAAATGTGCGCTCGAGCGGGGGATAAAACTTATCTGGGTCACATGCATACGTCCGCGAGTGAAAAGTCTGCGTCCTATTTATCTATATTTGTACAGATGCGCACAAAGGAGGGATAGCCCCGATAAGGCGTTAAAGAAAACGCAGGGGCAGAACAAAAAAGAGGAGCCGGATACGGAAGTGGAACGGGACTCGAAAAAGAGAGTCCGAGTCCGACGCGGCGAATGTAGGCGGAAGGGCGAAATAAGAAGGCGAGGGAAAAAAATTGTCGCGGAATAATTTGCCGACGCTTATATTTATTCTTCGTGGCTTATCCGCTTATCTGGCGCTTCGGTCTACTCTTGGCGCGGGGGAGCTCGTCGCGCGAAAGTGGGGAAGAGAAGACGGGGTAAAAGGTAAATGCGGAACCGAGGCGGTGGGAAATCCCTTTTGAATTATGATAATCCGAAAAGCGGCAAAAACGGGGGTGATGAGTCTCCGGCCGGGCACGGATGGGGAAGGGAGCGCCGCGCGTCGAGAAGGAACGAGAGGTGAAACCAATGCGCGAACGTGCGGCTGATGCGCGCGCGCGCGCACAGGCCGGCGAATATGTCTGCGTGAAGGGACCAGATGGGGCTGATGAATGCTCGAGGAAATTCGCAGCCACCATGGCCTCCGACTCTAATATTACCGACTAACGAAGACGTCAATTATCAGTCCCATTATCAGTCCACGCTTGGCAGTCCAGAGCTGCGTATTTTGTTTTTCATTATTTCGATGTAGATTTAATTGGAATCTTTCTTTTCTAACTTACGAGGCGAAAATATTTGTTCCTGGCTGACCATTACTTAATACTACTACTTGAATAAAAAGAGGAGTATTTTATTCGGTGTCTTATAATTACCGATTATCGACACATCAATTATCAATCTCATTAATATTACGCGGTTAATTTAACTTAGATCTTGTTTATAGCTTATGCTGCGAGCATATTACGTCATATCTGATTATTATTAAACTCTACTACTCAATATTTATGTATCTCTATTATTATACAATCTGACGAGACATAAATTAACAATCTTATAAAAATTCCACGATTAATTTAATTTTAATGGTTTTTCTGATCATTACTGAGTATTACTACTACTTAACTTTTAACCAATTTTGATGTGTCCATTATTATGATATCAATTATTAATCTGATTAATATTCTGGGTCTAGATTAATTAGAATCTTTTCTCTAATTAATGAGGTAGTATAATGATTCTTGTCTGACCATTACGAAATTAGTATTTCTTGTCTGAC
This sequence comes from Sycophila texana, assembly GCA_035582955.1. Lineage (NCBI taxonomy): Eukaryota > Metazoa > Arthropoda > Insecta > Hymenoptera > Eurytomidae > Sycophila > Sycophila texana. The sequence goes on along the minus strand of JAWWEN010000038.1, from coordinate 14,269,341 downwards.
CATTATCGGATATTACTACTGAACGTAAACATTATTTTAACGTAATGATTGTTTTCGTTTGCAATGAAAACGCTTGTTGATTGGATTGCAAATCGTAATTGATACAATTCAATAACTGATTTAATTAAACCCATTCGCCAAAAAACATTTATTATTTATTAAATTAAACCTGCTATGGGTATCGCATATTTCATTAAATTCATTGGTTCAATACGATAATAACATAATACACCCAGTTTTGTCCCAAGAATCAATAAATCCCGCGAAAATCCGGTGTTATAAGAGGATCTATTTTCCACTTGGAACTAATAGCCGGCTAATAACACCGAGATCCCGCTGGGAGTCGAAGCGAACGAATTAGCGGTTGCACGGGGAGTAGATTACCTGCTGCGACGAGTTGAAAGAGGCAGGGTCGCGCCTGGGTGCCGACTACGTTGTCCGCCCAGCAGGACAGAGTGCCGTACTCGAGCTCCGTATTGGGCATGTAGGTGAGTACGCTGAGGCCGTCGGCCGGTTCGACGCTGAAGCGCTTGGCCGGCACCTCGAGGGTCTCACCGCTGTTGTTGAACTTCCAGCGGAAGCTGTGGGCCGGCGGGTCCGCCTCGACGCGGCACGCGATCTCCAGGGACTCGCCTCTCGAAGCCCCTACCACGACGATCCGGTCCTCCTTGCACACCGGCGCGTCTGCAATAAGTCCAAGGTTTTTTTTTTAAACTGACCAGGCCGATCGTTCACAATCACGCAATTGACCGATTCAGTCGGTTCGTGATGGAACGAGAGTCAATGAAATGTATCGCGGGGAAACTAACTGCCAATCTGTTGGCAGCTGCGTTATTGCTCTTACTCAAGTAAAGGTCATTTTAAGAGTGATATAATTGAAGTTAATTGAAATTTTAATTAGTTTCTTGGGATATACTTTGCGTAGCTCGTTGAAATGCTTGAAAATTCTTGTACATATAAATTGCTTCTTTATTTCATGCGCGCAACAATTATACAAATAATCCAATGCTGCTGTTGTCTATTCTATTAATGCTGTAATTATGTAGAACAGTTTCATTAGTTTTGATTAGTAGAATAAATAAGTACTATTTATAATTAAGTAATGTTAGCTCACATTATTAACTGAAAATAATATTATTAGCAAATACCGAAGATTAATTAATATTATTAGCAAATACCGAATTAATTAATAGCAATGATTCATATAATAGTATTATTCAAAAATAAAGCGATTTTTCGTACAATAATTCAATGAATTAGATTAATTTAAATAATTTATCAAGAATACAAAATAGCAATTTCAAATTTGCACGCAACATTGATTAACATCGCAATGCAATATTCGCATGTTGTTTTCAGTAATTCCTACGCGCTTGTTGTATGAAGTAAAATATTTCTGCAGCAATTGTATTCTAATATTAAAAATGATTTCTCGACTGTGCAAAAAGAGCGATATGGAAATCGCTGGTGGCACGTACACCACTTGGAACGGGAATATTCGCATTTTCTGTTTTCCTTCGTCTCGTACTTTGTACCTCCCCGCTTCTTCCACTACCCCGCCTTCCCCCGCAAATTTATTGGGTTGGTGTTATTGCGAGTCCGAGGAAGATGTTCGTCACGGTGCGGCGAATCGCAAAAAGAAATGAAAAAAGGGGCCTTCAGTCTAGAAAAGGTTACGGATTCGAAAAGTTCTATGGAAATGAGGGTGGGGGTGCGCTTTTGTTTCCTCGCGCACGCCGAGGTACGGAATTGCGCGACCGCGCGAAATTAATTCGAGCAGATGTGTATCGCGCGCTTGCATTTTTTCTTTCATTTTTTCCCTTCTCCCGCTTCTCTTTCTCACCCTTCTTTCTTCTAGCCTTTCTCTTCCCCGGGCTTTCTCTTTCCGTCCCTCTCTCACGCGGTTTTTATAACGAGATTAAGAGCAGATGGCGGACGCTTTCTTTTGGTCAATGAGAATTATGCCTCGAACGTCCCTTCCATTATTCCGTGCTGCGGTTACACAATTCATGCGGTTTTTGTTTTACATTATTTTTTTTCTTCTCTTTATTAAGGACGCCGGGCGTTCGTTAGAATAAAGCCAGGTTTCATATGATAATGCGGAATGTTCATTTGGGATATTTTCAGATAAAACTTTTTTATTCTGGAATATTTTAATTTTACTATCGCGACGGGACGTCCTTTTATTCGAGAATAATGTAATTGAAGCTTCAAGTGTGCAAAATTATTTTTTATATTTTAGAATGCATCTTCATTTGAGATTATTCCTCTTTTTATTCATTAAATTTTGAGGGATAATGTGTGCGAAAGATATTTCAAAATATTTTCGTTTAAAAAAACATTAACAATTTTTAAATGTTATTGAATTTTCGTAGAGCTATAAAAAATTGTGTATTATTTTCATGTACTTTCAATTACTTTCAGATTACCGTACTTAGTGATAGTAGATCACAATCTCTTATCTTATCTATATAGTGAACTTGACCTACTTAATTCGAATATCGTCCGAAGTAATCGCAATACCTCTGAGCTCATTATCATTAATAATAAAGGTGTAAGTTAAAAAAAAAAAGATTAAAGAGTATAAATTCATCAGCGGGGAAATTTTTAATTTGGCCAACTCATTAACGTGAGAATAGCTTCTCCTCTTCTATCTAATAATGCGGTATTGTGATCTCTTCCTCACAGTATCACGTAATTCTCATAGTGCCATTGAATCCAACTTCTACATTAATTCTTTATGATCAATTACCACCGTCTGCATGAGGCATGACGAAGCACTACAATGCAATGACAATACGATAACATTGAAACCTTCAATCTATCGCTGATATTACTTTCCAGTTTTCAATTTTAACAATATTGCTCTGCATCGCCGCAATTCGTATCAGTCCACTTAACGGAACAAATAAATACTTTAGAAAGTCATAATCGATAATACGGTAATAAAATAGAAATCTGTACATCTACCGAAATCCCCGGCCCTAGACAAGGTAATAACAGCGTAATCCGCCTCCGAAATAGGAGGGAGGCCTTTGTCCCCGCGGTCCTTTCCTAACAAGCGTCGGCGCGATTAGATGACAAGTCATCCAACTATACCCAGCGATCGGATGAAGGACGAGCCGTAAGACCTTATCGATCGATCGACAATCGGGGGTGGCATACGCCGGAGGGGCCACCGCCCGTGCCGCCTAACCGGGGCTCGATAAGATACAGACGCGTGGGGAGCCTAAGCTCCTTACTCTCGTTTCGCTAATGAAACGGCGAACGTCCGGCCGGAGGTGCGCAGCCAACGCCGTGGTTTAATCGACGCTCGCTAATGATAATCGCAAGCGACCGGGCGGCGAACCGGCGAATCGATCCCTTCGGGCGCGCATCAAAAGTACACGCAAGCGGATTAAACCTTTTCGGCGAGGAGAATACTTAGACGCTGCGGAGTTTTTATTTTTTTTCCAGAATAACGGTTTAAAATTAAATTGAGGGGTACTTTAAAGTGTTTTTTTTTAATGTGCAGTATATAAATGTCGTGTTACAGTTAGTAATGATGATTTAATATTAAAAATCAACAAAATCGTTTGTGCATAAATGTTGATATTTATATATATTCGGTGGTCCGACGGTGGATAATTGCAGTAAATTGAATTTACTGGTTGAATGTAAAACAAGTTTAATTTAATGAACATTACACGCTGTGTATTGTATGAATTCTGAATACAGTCGGAATTACATTATTGTATTTTTAAATAGTTTATTTAATTAATTCAAATACAAGCTGTAATCTGATTGTGTGATTATTATTTCATTGGTATAGACATATACCTATTCCATTACAATCGGATTGATGCGCGTTAATTTATCCATTAACACTAAACTTTTCATGCTTTCACTTCTAAATAAAAATTGTAACTCCTGTAAACAACTACATTCGCTTTTTAAAACGACATTATAAAAATTTCATTTTTACTTTCCGCTCAGCGCCTCGATATAACGGTCCCGATCAAATGGCATCGGAAAAAGACTTGTATAAATTTAACAAGCAAGAAATAAGAGAAAAGAAAGGGGACTCCAGCCTCATCCCACTTACTTTTCACGGCCCGAGGCGCCGTCAAAGACGCGTGCGACCACACTCATATACACCTGGCGACTGGGTGGAGGTGTCGCCCCGTCGAGCATTGGAAGTTATGACGGCGTTTATTTTGCCACTGCTGCGAGGCCGATAAGATAAAACCACGGCATGCGCGCTTGACCAGGGCAGCGTCGAGCGGACCCTTAACCGCGGGGCGTGAGTCGCGACGTGTCATTTCGCACAATAAAAGCCGGCCAAGGGGGTTGGGGCAGAATTTTCCGGGCACGCCCGCGCATTTTGTCAACCGGTGACTTTTATGAACGTCGCTTCGTCGCCGAGCCTCGCGCGAAATCGCTCGCCGGACTCGAGTTATGCCGGTCGTGGGGGCGGGTTCGGGTCGTGGAATCAAATATTCTTCCGACGCTTCGTTCGATTGTAGCTGTCTGGGTTTTAGAAAGAGAGAGCGAGAGTGAGAGAGCGAGAAACGGAGTGGGCAACTGAAGAGGGATTTTGTGTACGTGAGAAGCGATGACAACGATAAAGACCGGAAGTAGCAACGACCGGGTTCGGTTAGACAATGTTTAGATATTACTTTTACGAATGGCAATTGCGTTTAGTTATTAACATTTTTTTAAGGGGGAGTGAATGTTGTAGAGGTAGCAAATTTTTTGAATTTATTACGAAAAAGAAAGGTTATTAATTTACGTAACTGTCATGGCAAATATGGAGTACTGTTTTTTGTTCAATGCTTTATAACGATGTAAAGATTAAATTTTAATACTAAAATTTTATATTGAATTGTGTATAATAGCTGTCGTCTCTTTCACTCGAATATTTCAGGTCATTTTTTTTTTTAATTTTTAATTTGACTAAAGAGATTTAGTTTCTTTCAAAAAATAAATAAAAAGTAACTGGGAAAAATACTGAAATATAAATGGAATTGTGTTATGAATTAAATAGCATTTTTATTTGATTTCTGAAAAAAAAATTCCAATTTCCATAACTGTAATTTCATTCTCTGAAATACTGTTATTTTATTTAAACGAAAAAGAAATAAATTTGATTTTAAAAGAAGCAATAAATTGTCTCTGAATCTCTAATAAATGAACAGTATAGCTCATTCCAGGAATTTCTGTTGCCTTTTCCGAATGAACGAATAACCGACGCAGACCCCATTACTTCCGGAGCTTGGAAATTCCTCACGTTCTCAAGAAGGAGGCTCGCTTGTTCCGTAGGAATGTCTGCGCCGCATCCCCTTACCTCGGTGCGCGTGTAAATCGCAATTCGTCGCCGCATAAGTTTACATATGAAATTCCAGAGTGAGGTGGAGGGAAGGGCCGAGTCCTGCGTTCAATCACCCCTCCGCCCGTATATACATGCGCCGATAGTACCGATAGCGAAATGAGATTCGGCTCGTTTGACGCGATTGCGTCACAATGAAAAATTTACGCCTCGCGCCTCGTCGACCGGCCCGCCGGTTCCTTTCCCTCGTTTCCCGTCAGCCTGCGGGATTCGTACATTTTTCTCGGGATTTTTTCTCTCCGCCGACCCTGCTCGCGCGCCCCGCAGCGCTGATATTTCCTCGGGAAAATTACTTCGACGACCCGGTGGCGAGAGAAAGAGGGAACATATCATAAGCGGAAATTGGATATCAAAAATGTATAGTGGACTAAGTACAGCTGAAATATTTACAGGGGTCGAGATTTCGCGCGTCTGGGCTGGCTCGACCGGCGCCGCCATCATCCGTATGCAGTTTCGTTTTATTATATCAGCGAATGCGGGGGAATAGGACTGAGTTCCTGGCCTCGTAAACAAAAATGCGAACTCGGCTGCTGGACCATCTTTTCTTTTTAACTGACGCGATTATTTCCATTTCGCCCACTGCCCAACGAACAATTTTTTTTTCAATACAAATTGGACTGGCCGAGAAATTAATGAGCACATTACATTATTTTTTAAATTATTTTCAGAAATCATTTTAATTATAAATGTTGAAGTATTATTATTAAACATTATTTAAATACTTTAATGGGATATTTCTAAAGTATTTATTTCAGTAATTTATATTAAAAATAGAAGAATTATTCATATTTTACGGAATAACTTACATTTTACTCGAAATTCGAGAGGTTCGCTCCTGGTTTCTGCTATACTATTCGTGGCAGCACAAACATAAAATCCGGCACTACTCTTGGTGACGCTCTGCAGGACGAGACTTTGATTTGACCAAATAATTCTGGCAGACGTATTATGAGTCAAAACCACTCCCTGAAAAAAATACATTTAATTATTTAAGTCATTTTTTAAATATTTATGAAGATTGATATGAAGCATCTACGCATAATAATCACAATATCCGTCATAAGAAATTAGTTCAACTAATATCATAGAAAAAAAAAATACCGCGCAATCCAATGAATGCAACTTGCACAATCGCTCGGTGAGAAGTATCGAAATTTTTAATTGATTTCCTTTTGCGCATGCGAGCAAACGAAATGAAAAGGAATCGGAGAGCCGAAAGGATTAAACGCCCAGGCAAAGCGGCTCCTATCGACTCTAAAATTTGTCTCCTCCCCCCATCGTTCGGCGCTCGTCCTTCCGCGATATTGCCATTTTAATAGAGGAATTTTTCGCCAGCGAAACCCTCCTCGACGCCCGCGCGTCACGCTCGAGTTATCCGCTGGCGAGCCAAGTGGAAAAAGGCAGGCTGCGGTCAGACATCGGCCGGGGCTCCGCATGGGGCTCGCTTCGGCGCGTGTGAGGCTTTTTTCGCGGTTCTCGCGTGAAATCGCTGGAGAGTCGCGCGCATCCCTCGACTCTCAACCCTCGGCATCGATCGTAAAACCTGTTAACGCCGGCGAGCCCTCGAGCTTGCGATTCGATTTTGAATTAGGCGACGGGAACACGCATTTAGAGCTGAGCATACAGGCGGCTGGATTCCTGTTTACCGGGGCACTTGCGCGCGTGCGTCGGTCGACGGCGCTGTTTGAACGTGCTCCCGCGGAATATGCGATCAAATCCGTGTTTGAGCAATATGCGAGCTCGCGATTGCGTGCGCTTCCATAGGCGGATCTCCTCGGCTCTTCGACCGCCACCTTGGATTGCGCGGAACGCACGGGATACACAGAAGGATGCTTACTGGGCTGCCGGTGGCGAAAAATCGAGGCGAGTGATGGCAATTTCAATCAGAGATTAAATTCTATACTGCCGCCGTCGTCGTTTTGTTCATGCAAATTTGCGAGTCTCTTTTGAGAGCGAGAGAACAAGTCAGCTTGGCCCCCTGAGGGCACATTCAATCTTTCTCTGTCTCTATTTTTCTTCTCCCGTGCGTTCGGAAGTTTCCTCTTTCCCTTGCCCTCCTCTCCTGGGGCTTTTATGCTTCTTTTAACTCGCTACTATTTTCTCTATTACACCGGAGAAATCGCCGTGGCCCATCGCTCTTTCTCGCTCGGCGCTCCCTATCTTTTTCCGACGATCCAATGAAATCTATTCGTCGATGCGCGAAGACAATTCGGAATCGATTTGAAACGAGACCATTTGAATGGCTTCGGCCCTTTTTCCTGCCTCGCCTTGCCGGGATGTGGGTTACGGGCTGAGAAAGAAAAACAGTGGAGACAAAGGGGAGGAAGAGAATCGGCGTGACTCTACGCCGCGGTGGAAAAAAAAGCTGGGGGAAATTGGGTGGGGGTGGGGGGAAGGGTGAGAGCAAAACGGGAAGAAGCGTTTTATTCCGAAAAAATGGCTCTGTAAAGATTGATTCCGACCGATTGTGTTGCGCCTCCCGGTAGAGTTGCGCACTATTGGGAGGGCGGGACAATGAAAACAAGTGCGAACTCGATCCTTTCTTTTGAATTAAGGTTTTTGTTTTCATTTGTGTGAAACAATGCACGTAGTCTCTTGAGAGAAAGATGTGTTTAATGGATTGAAATTGCATACGCAAAACTGATCTCCTGCTGCAATTGATCATAGATTATTAATTATTAATTGCACAGAATTGTTTATAGACCAGAATGAATATAATTATTGATTATAGATTGTCAATTCTTTTCAGTGCAGTTAGAGAAAGACCGATAGTATACATTATTTATTCATTAAAATACTGTCGTATTGTTTTACACAATATACGATTCTATTCAAAGAAACGTGATCAATTAATTGACAAACAGTCACACTTAAATTCACATCGACAGTCAGATGCTTCGAAGCTATTTTCAAATAATTCAACAGTCACCGTTTACATACGGACTTCCTTCTCAACTTGTCAAATGCAAAGTATGTCATCCTCTACTTTCAAGAATTATATATGATTTGTTAAACTTAAAGTAAATTTTAAAATAAAAGTATGTTTGTTAATGGAACACATTTCACATGGCTCCCGGCAGAGAGCTTATCAAGCTCACCATTGGTTAGCTTTGAGCTCGAAACGCTGGACAGGCGTGTTTTGAGAACGAAGCGACAGGCTCTGTTTCTTGTATATATAATGCTATCTTGATCACGGTGGCGTTTGATGTTTCGAAATGGCCTGGGCCAACTTTTTAGCTAACTACCGGACACGGAAGCTGTTCTTTTTCCGTTCTGCTAAATATTCCCACCTCGACGCAGGCTGGCGAGTGCCATCGATTTTCGTTTTTTAGCACAGAACGAAAGCACCCGAAGGCTTATTTGTAGACTTAATTAAACTAAATCTACATTTCATTGGACTATCGCGACGATGATTGCGTTATCCAATATAATCTTGAATGAGAAATACGAAGAATAAGAAAGTGTGTTTTCAGTAGCTTTAACATGCTATGCCTATTGTACTATTAATTTTGTAGAATTATTAGTATACTGATAATAGGAGAGAATTTTCCCACTTAAGTGTACAGTGTCTTATTAGCATGAGATATCTAATTAAGTAGAATAAGGTGATGAACTTTAAACTTGAAAATTGATATGTAAAAAGATTATTATCCTTGTAAATGTCGAAGAGCAATAATAGATTACAATGTAATAAAGTATACATTTCCAAATTTAATTTAACATTTAAATTACGCCGGAACGAACTGGAGTACAAAATGAAACGCCGGCAAGTTTTCTAAATGTACAGCGTATCGAGATTCCCGCCGGCTTCACATCCTCCGTTAATTAAAGAAGATAAATATTCCGCCCGGCGCGAGAAAATAATAATGAAAACAGCGCAATTTTCGTGAAATAATTACCCGCGTGATCTCATCAGTCGGCGGAAACGCGCAGATTTCTCGGCTCAAGGAAGAAGAATATTCAAAGGAGGAAAAGGAGAAAGAGTAGAGGAAGGTACGGAGCCCGAGGTAGAGATCCAAGAGTCCCGGGGGTTCAGCGGCCGACAGCCACCGCTTTCGCTGATGTAACCGCCGCAAAAAGAGAACGAAGGAAGGAAGAGACGGCCGACTGAGTGCACGGAGGAGGGCGGGGGAGTGAAAGGCTGGCCGGCGTCGGTGCGCTATGTGTTTCCGCCTATTAACGAGGCTAACTCGATTAAACTAGATTGTAATCTATGTAGCTCGCCGGCAGCTGCAATGTGGTCGAGTCTCGGTAAGGCGGTTTAGCGCGCTTAGCATAGGTTAAGCCTCGGTTAAATCCTGGGGTTTACCTTCGATTACTCCGGTGCGGTAAGAGACAGAAGAGAGAGAGAGAGAGAGGGGGGGGGGTGGGGCGGGGGAGAGAATGGAGCGCAGAGGGCGGAGAATCGGCCGCTGCCCTTTGCGGTCGCGGCGACTAATGCCCAATGTGCAACTGACTCCGAGCAAGCCGCGCTGTCCTCCCCGTCCCGCCACCTCCCACCGCCATTCTTCAGACTTCGATGACGTTGCGCAGCCCCGGCTAGAGGAGACTGGGAGCAGCGCGCAGCTCTAATGCGATTCGATCAGGCTCGAGCGACTCGGCGCCGATGCTGAATGGAACGATCGCTTTCAAGGGTAATGGAAAAGCTTTCATCAAATACTCGCATAAATTACCGTACAAAGAACGTCGTTGCGTTGCGTTATAATTTTCTTTGACAGCTTTGACTCGGAAGGAACGGTTTTACATCAAAGCTGATAGCCGAAAAGAACAAATTTTCGCTAAATTCCTCAGTTATTTCATTGATCGCTCGAAAATTTTTTTGTAGTGGCTTATAGTCCGCGAAAGGTCGCCTCGATGGCGCAGCATCCCCTTTTAATAACAATTAAGGAAAAGATTTTGTGCGGCAGCTAATAAATTGCGAATGTAATGAAATTAAGCTGCATTTAATGGTATATCTCAGATTCCAATATCAAATAAGCCTTTAATATCTATTATCCTTTATTAAATTATCCGTTTATCATCGGCGCCCGATTAATCTCCGGGAAGAAGATTAAAAGCTCTCACCCACGCCCGGCCGTGGGACACGTAAGCGCGCGACTACGTTAATTGCCAGACTCAGATTCTCGAGGGCCATCGACGTTTAACGGGCGGCGCCGCTGCCCGGCTACGTCGTTCATCGAAATTGCGTGCGAAGGAAGGCGGGCACCGGAATCTCCGCTCGACCCACCCACCCCTACCGAACCAAGGGAATGCCTTTGCAGCCTCAAGACGTACCCCCGATGACCCGCCGAGGAGCGGGAAACTATTCCGGGACTCTCGCGGACAATACAACTCGCGTCGAGAGAAAAGAGGCGAGCCTCCCTCCCTTCTCCGCTCCCTGTTACTTTTCTATTTGCGCCCAGCAGGACCGACCGTCGAAAAATCGACAAAAGTACGCGCGCGCCAGCAGCGGGACAAAAACAAACGGCGAGTTCGCGACTCCACGGCTCGCCTACCCCCTCGTCACTCTTATTTCCCTTTTTTTCCCTCCTCCCGGTCGCGCTCCCGTTTTTCGTTTCTTATCCAATCTAGTCTTCCACCTGCTGCGCCCGACTGTGCTCCGTCGGCTGGAAAATTTGTAACGCGCGCGGCGCGCCTCGCAGTTTTAAAGCGTTTCCGTTGCTTTTTATCGGTTCCAGGGCCTGCATCCTTCCCAAGGCTCTCTCTCTCTCTCTCCTCTCTTCCTGTGCCCGTCTCATTTTGTTGGGCTACGCCTTTGGGAAGGAACGCCTCGCCTACCTTTTCTTATCTTCGTGTGAATCGCACGTGTATCCGTAACAACGAGGCGTGGACTTACGGCGCAACGTTGAAACTTTTGAAATGTATCGTAGACTTCAAACTCTACGCGAGGATGCATATCGTGCGGTCGAGGTTGTTTTGATGTCTGCTGCTTGTCGGCTGCTTCTCCTTTTTCCGGCAAAATTCACAAATTCATACCGCGGTACGTGTTCGGCGAAATTTCGCTTCAAGTTTACCCTTTTGAAAATTTTGTTATATAAATTCAACTGACGCATTTTGTATTCTTAAAGAGAAAAAGAAACGCGTCCGCACAAAATATTATGAAAAATCTTCTAGTTTATAAATTTAAACAATAAGCCGAGCATGCATTACGCCCTGCATTTTCATTGTCTACAATTTTATTTTTACACAGCGAAATCATCTAATAATAATAATACCCAACCCTTTACAAAGAGAGCTAAAAAAAATCTATTTTTCTGACAATAAATCTATATCCACCGCTTCGTTCTACTCGAACACGCTGCATTTTAGTACCGACGTCGTTGGCCGGTCCAAAACTAAAATTCCTTGCCTTCTGCAGTTGGCCCTCGTTGTCTTGTCGCGGTCACCGCGGAGCCCGCGTTCTGCCGCCGATCGATCGCGCCACAGCACAAAGCGGCCCGGAAAGAGCCTTAAAGAACTCGTGAGTAGTGGAGAGGGGAGCGGGGAGGCGATCGACGACGGTCAGCTCGGCTCCGCGGCCGCAGGACTCACCCCGTGCAAGAGCCACCCCCCCCCCTTTCTAGGAAAAAAAGGGAGGAGAGCTCCTTGAGGTAGAGCCGGGCATTCCGGGCAGGGACGGAGCACTGATTCTTTGAAAAATTGCCAACAAGCCTGCCCGGAGCTCGCGCTTCTGCGCGCCGGTTCTTTCCGCTGGAATTCGCCGCGATCCAACTCTTGTCTCCCGAGGCTCTCCTGCGTAATCACGCCGCTGCTTTTTGTCGCTGGCACCGCAAACCTCTCGAAAGTACACGAGAGCCTTGTGGGTTCGAAATTTTCGCGTTCCTGCGGGAGAGGAGGTATCGATGAAATGTCGGTGCAATCCGTGGATTTCTACGAAAGCAGAAAATACTGAAGCTTTAGTTTTTTTGATTTATTGCGAAAGATTTTCTTTTATTTAGCTTGGCCACGACTGCGCCTCGTGCAATAATTACCGGAAGACGTCTGCAAAAAAAGCAGCTCATTTAGCAGTCATTTCGAAAGCATTGTTAAGGAAACGCTAATTAACTGCAAAAGTGCTTCGTGGAACGTAAAAGCGAAGGTCGTAAAGTGGATTTAAAACGTGAATTTTCGATCTTCCCTTAAAAACAAAAATCCCCGGGAAACGAAGTCATTTGAATTTCGAACGCCTGTTAAAGTTCTGCATACTGTGGCCACGAGGAAAAAAGCTCGAAGTGGCTGCTTTACCATTCAAACAGCGCAACTGAATATTTTGCCGAGGGATTAGAGATTTTTCAAATACAAAAAGAAAGTATACGAACCAAGAACAAACAATAAAATCCTCGCTAATAAGAATAATACGTGTACGTATATACAAAAGACGTTTTTTTTTCAGCGTATCAGAAGACTTCCGCCAGACTGGAAAGTAAAATTGAAGATGAATAAATTACATTTCGGTCTACTTCTACGCGGGCAAATTTTCTTAGAAAACTCGTACGCGCTCAAAGGCTTTCTGCAGATAGGCACGGGTCTTCAGTCGGTCTCTGTGCGCCGGGCTGTTCACGCCGAAAAAATAGTGGAAAAGAAATAAGAATCAAGGGTGGCGCAAGAGCCGCCGCGAAATCTCGATGAAACAAGCACGCGCTCTCCATTCAAGCGTTCGCACGACCCTTGAAAACTCATATCACTGAAGAACCACGAACTTGCAGCTCCCACCCTATCGCGCCTCTTTCTGCATCGTTCTCCGTTTTCTTTCGCCAGCGCGCTTTTACGTCTCTCTCCCCGAGCTTTTTTTTGCGTTCTTGGTTTGCGGTGGGTTTTTATGGTTGCACTTGTTTTACCGATGCCTCCCTTTAACGCCAGCTCGACTTTAAAGCTGCCACTGGTACATCGAGCGCATTTTTCAAATCTCCCATTGAATATGGATAAGCCGCTTCGGAGATCAAACTATCATTTGTTTTGTTCGCGAAAGCCGTGATATTGTTAATAAAAAAAGGGGAGAGCAATTTGTAAGTGCTGAATTACGCCGAGCAAATGCTCGGCATTCAAAGTGCGTCGAGAGAGATAAAAGAAACTGATTTATGATAAACGTTAGCTGGAGAATTAAAAAGAGAGAGAGAGAACGAGGAAAGAAAAACGTACCTGGAGATTCTCACGAGGGAGAAAAAGTGGACTGTCGAGTTAGCCTTACGTCTTAAAAGTTGCGCGAGGCGCCTAAGTCCCATACCTTTTGCTCCTTTTCCCAACTCCCTCGCAGCCCTCGCTCCACCTCTCACTTTCCATTGCACCCTCTTTATTTTTATTCCTCGCTCCTCCCCCCGCGACTCTTTCTCTTTCTCTCGCCTCTTCTGTTTTTCCTCTTCAACACACAAACGCCGAGCCATTCTCTCCCTCTCTAATTTCATCCCTTTATGACTCGCGCATAAGCGCCAACATCGTGAAACTCGGTAGGAGGTAAAGTAGAAAGAGAGAGAGAGAGAGAGAGAGAGAGAGAGAGATAGTCGAGAAAAAAAGCGAGCATTTCTCCTAACACTCGCGGAAGAGGCGAGTTGGAAACCCGTGGTTTTAAGAGCTGCGAGGCGGACTGACGGCCTCCCACTTGCCTCGGCGAACCTGCGACCCCGGCAGACCTTCGCTTCACCTGAATCGACCTGAAACCACCCCCGGTCCTCCCGAAAAACTTTTTTCCCCTTGTTACCCGCTCGCTTGATTCGCTCTTCGCCTCCGTACCTTTTTTTTTCGCTTTGTACAGACGTATTATGCCGACCTTCTTCCCCTTGACACGTGTGCGTAGCCGCAGAATTTATCGCGTTGCGGGGGCGGACCCATACGCCCAGGAGATTGATCGATGTCATTTCTCCCGTCGCGCCTTGGCCCCGAGTGTACCGCGAATGCTGATGCGGTTGGGCCGCCATTTGATAGGCCATTGGGGAGAGCAGGCTAAGCGTTCCTTTATGAATTTTTAGCTTTTCAATTGGGTAATATCGTTTCGTGGATTTACACGCCGTTACACGTTTTCCACGTGCAGAGATAGTCTTTTATAGCCTGGGTTATGAATAATTTAGCTCCCTCCCCTCCTTTTCGGGCTCTCGCTTATTGTTATTCTTTAAGCGAGCTTATAAATTTACATAAATTAAGCGTTGCAATCGCAGAAAGTCCATTATTCGAGAGCGAGTTTCGGTCTTTTAATTTTTAAGATGACTTATAAGAGATTCTCTGAGTCTGCGTGGAAGTAGGTCAATCTCCTGTGGATTCGTATCGATTCGCGGGGGAGTGCTGTAAAATAAATTAGCAGCTCTTCGTCCGTTTTATCTCTTCATAATTGTATCGTAAAACAATCAGCCGTAAACTACTCCGCCTGCCCTCCCCAAAGTCGAACGGGGCTAAGAGTAGGAGGGGGTAGGGGTACGCGATGGGGTGGTAGATCACAAGTTGGGCGGCTTAACGCGTCACGGCAGGTGGAACGTGCCGAAATAATTTAGCGGGCCATATAAGCGCCGGAGAATGAAGGGGGAGAGTTGGCCGGCGGACGCGACGGGCATTCGAAATCCCGGTATGCGATAAACTCCCACTTTTGCTGGCGGCGCGCGGCACGGGAGACTTTGCAATTAGTATGGGGGAGGGCCGATCCGGTCCGCGTGGTTCATGATTGCTTTCGAAGCGGTCAGCGAGCGCGCGAACTTGTCCGGGTGGGCAGGGGGCAAGTTTTCGTTGTTAAGAAACTCGGGTGTAGGGAAGATTTTTTTTTCTTGCTCTTTCCAGCGGCGCGCGGGAAAAGTTGTGCGAGTTGTTAGTTTCGTGTAGGAGGACTGGCAGTATGTGCTTGGCTCGTGACTGCCGAGGAAACTACTTTTTTTCTATAGAGACAGTGGCACCAAATAGTTGAAAAGTTCGGAATTTATTCGCAATTGTTTTCATAAAATATATCTTTTTTAAATAACGCACGTGGCTTCTTTTCGCGACAACTTGAGTGAGTAAAATTTTTTTTTTTACAATACGCAAGTTATACATAAACTATGCAAGTTTTTGTGACACTTTTTAAAAAGTTATGCAAGTTGATAAAAGTTAGCTACAAGTATTCTACGTAGCAGTTTCCTTTTATTTTTATATATGCAGACGAATTCACTTAAACGTACCATTTTTATGATAGATAATAAATTTGTCCTTAAATATTTATAAGCAATAAAACCACAGAAATACACAGATTCTTCATACTTTTCAAGCGAATGACATGCTACTTAGTTATTAAAAAATGCCACTTTTACTACGAATTTAAAACACAAAGAGCCTGACATTCACGGCTAATAAATTATACTTCTAAACTGGTTAAAACGAAGCATTATAAGGCAGAAGAAAGCCATGCTAATGCGACGCTAAAAAAGTGAACTTCCGGGAAGCAAAGAAGACCTAGACTGCAAGCGGGGGGACGAGGAGAGAGGGGACTTGGGACGGGATAGCGAGCAGACAGCAAAAAGAAACGAGGGGAAACGGATCGTCAATTTTCCGCGCCGTTAACGGCGCAGCGCTCCGGTGGCGTCGTCGGCTTTGCCTGCACCTCGCTCGCCTCCCGCGCGCTGCGATTTTCCTTATATGCAAGTGCCGTGCGCGACAATAACGCGCGTTGCGCGCGCCCATAAAGCCAATGGCTCGTCGCACGTAAGTCAAGGGATTACAAATGGCAGTTATTAACGCGGAGATTCGAGTCGCCGTATCATAAAGTAGACCTTTGGACCCGCCCCCCCCCCCCGCCACCCCCCGCCCAACCCTCGGCTCGGCTCTGCATCGGGGGCTGAAATGCTCCTGTTAACGCACTAAAAGCCCCGCGTGGCCACCGTAAATCCCTCTTTTATTTCCGCGGGGGAGGGCGAGACCGCCGGACAAAAGTAGCGTTTGCTCGTAGACGCTATCCCGTCTCCTTTATGCCCACTCTCCTCCCACCGACGTACTCAACCCCCGCTAAACACGCCTTTTTACATGAGCGCGAAATAGGTGTGCATATTTGCGAAATTGCGTCTAACGACGAAAAAGTAGGGCGACGCGAAGCGGTCGCGAGTCGTAATCCCTTTACGCACCCTTAAATCATTCGTCTTAATAAAGGCTCTCGCCGTGTAAATCTCGACCGCCTTGCCGAGGGTTTGACCCATTTTTTCCTGTGGCCCTCGGCGCGGCACAATTTTTTTCTTCATTCTCCTTTAAAAAAAAAAAAAAAAAAAAGGCCGACTTTCCTTTTGGGAAGGGGCGTTATATGCTTTGCCGATAAACGTGCTTTTTGAAAGCCTTTTCTTGAATTATTTCTCGCCTTCGGTACTTTGAGCTTATCTAATTTTCAAGATTTACGTGGTTCGTGAATATTGAAATACACTTTTTTATTCTCTTCCTCGAGGATTCGATAGATTTTGCGAATTCAATATTCCTACGGCGCTGTAACGAAATGTTTTTTTTATATTAAGGGACTTTTTATCAAACTTGAAGAGCTTAAGTCACTAAAGCATTGGGAGTTTTTAATTAAATGGTTATCTCGAGGAAAAATTTATTTATGAAATTATTAAAATTTCTTCACTGGAGAATTTTGCTGAAGCAATTAGTAGCGGCTCTTTTATTTTCTTCGCACGCAGACGCTCTTCTGCGGGCTGCTCTCTTTTATATGTGGTTTTGCAAGGGACTACTGTGTTTACGTTTGGTAGAAGGTTAGAGGTTGAAATTCTTGAATTTGCATAATGCGAGCTTGTTTCTTTTTAGGTCCCCTGCTTTTTCTCGGCGAATTTTGTAGATTTTATGTACACGGGAGCTTAGCTTCTTAGGTACACAAAGCGAGATTTTAGTTCTTTTTTTATAGATAACCATGTTTAATAATTATTCTTTTCACAACTAGTATTTTATTGAAAATTTGTGAAGATACAAAATTTCTCGATTCATTAATTTTATATTTTTATTTTCTTTAATTTTCTTCGCATACTCATGTTTTAATACAAAATTTAAGAACCGACTATCTCTTATATGGAAAGCTATTTATATTTTAAAGGAATAAAAATTTGAATATTTGATGGTATCAATTCTGCCATTCGGTAATAGTAGCCTTTTGCCATATTTACTTTAGAAGATAGTTACAACAAAGATTTCATAAAATTTAGATAAAAAAATTGTATATCAAATAAGAATATTTAAAGCAAATCGATTGGAGAAAATTATTTAGATACTATTAATAATAAAAATATGATATATGCATTTGCTAATTCTGTAGCTTTATTATTGTTCTGCCATCTTCAACGGATCGATAGAATTTAATAACGAAACGTGAGAATATACAATCCACATAATTATAATAAAGCGCAAAATTGCCCAGACGGAAATATCAACAATAAATCGAATCAACGATTACGATCACGTATTTTCTGGTTCTCGAAGCAATCATTTTTATTTTCTATATTAACAAGGGCAAATGACTTTCACGCAATGGAAACTAGCCAATCTTACAAATGCAACGGCGCTATTCGATAAATCTTGACATTCCGTTATTCTCTTAATCGCGCGGGAATTCAAGTAAAAGCCCAGAAACTAATCTCCCCTAATAAGCGTCCATTCTTTTTTTTTTTTCTCCCAGCGAGAAAAGTCACGCTCATTTCTACCGCCATACAATAAAGCACAATACAAAAGCCGCGACGTCGCGCGCATCTGTATTTCTTAGGGGCCAGTTTCGCTTCCAGGGTAAAATTTATAAACTCCTCTCGGCCGCGCGCGGCTAGACGTGCGCTCGCGATGCAGGTGCAGCGGGACGAGAGAAATTGCGCGCTGGGCGGCCTCGTTGCCGGGCGGCGAAATTTATCGAGTGCAAGCATAAAGGCATGCGGGAGTCGCGCTTCGTCGCGGAAGCGCAAAACACGCCGAGCCGAGGAAAAAAAAGTGAAGGAAGAGAGGGAGGTGCTCCGCGTTCCTTGTTCTTGGTAAAGCGGTCGGGCTCGGCGGAAAGGGCCATTGTTGCCACGGCGGAAACAAAGTAACGCCCGCGTTGTACGTGCGCCACGCACCTTTGATTTCGAACGATGGCGCGGAGCAGCTTTACGAGATTATTATATGCGCTTTGTGCGGGGCTTTCCCTTTCTATTAGAATCGTTGCTCTTCTCGTGGGAATTGAAGCGGCGCGCAGCGATATTCGTGGACTGTATAGATATTAATTTGAAGCGGAGCTCGTGGAGGCTCGTTGTTCGAGCGATTGAATTACTTGACGAGTGATTGTTGAACTTCATTTTGTCCACTGTTTATGGAAAATGGATTTTACGACATTTAAGGGTAAATAGAAACGACTGGAGCCCTAGAGGTGATAAAAAATGTGTGAGGCTCATTATTAAAATAACCGGCCTTATTAAATGCTCTTCTGATTTATTGATTACTCGAGTATTCATTTAGCACCAAGATAATTAATTTTCTGACTCTAAAAATGAAATATAGAAAATAATTCAGAAAAAAGAAAATAAGTAGAACAAACTTTATTGAACAAATTAATAAAAAAAGATTTAATTGATTAAAAAAAGAGCACAATGATGCACGATAAAAAAAAACGCAATTATCTGTCATAATTTTCTACTCGTTCAATTTTTTACAAGCCCATAAGAGCACTTAGCGAAAAACAACGGGGGTATCGATTTTGTCATTTGACTGTAGAAGCCGAACAATCCTAATAGGCGCTCCTATCAGCAGCTCTCGCAAGCATAGAACAAAGGCCACTTTTAATTCGCATGATCGTCGCCCCGACGAGAGGGCGACCGCATTCCCGGCCGCTCGCGTCTCCATTGACTCATCCATCCTTTTCCCGCGGCTGCAACTCCGGGGTCCCGAGAAAATCGCAATCGTCGCGGCACATACGCGCTGGGGAAATAGATTGATTCACGCTCGGTTGAATCGAACCTGGGTATATACGAAGAAACGCCCTTTCGGGGGGCGCTTTATCTTCGTCTCGCCTTTTCGTCCGCGTATACCTCGCCGCGCTCCTTTCACACCGGGGCTCGGTATTACGCCGGGCGAACTTATCGAATCCGGTCTCGTGTCGACCCGTTCGGTGAGGGAATGCAAGAGCGGCGCTCCGGGGGAGTAAGGATTTCGGCGCTATACCCCATAACTCGGCCCGGCTGAATCCTTTCGGTTTACGCTTATGCAAACGAGTCATCCACTCTACCGGGTGTCCTGCGCAGGAGAGCGAGAAGCGGCCGCGTCAGATATGCATCTCTTCATCACGTTGGAGATTGCTTTTTACTTTTTTTTTTCTCTATGGCTTTTCTTTTTTCGGTAAATCGCTGTAAAAGAATCCATTATACTTGCAATGTGGAAATTCTGTGGTCCATGAGGTTGGAGCGACGGTGGCGATCGTACTGCCGGGCACCGGGTAGTTTTCTGCGATCACAAATTTGAAATCCGAGCTTTGGCTTTGATTGTTACGAGAATCGTTAGAGCGAATGGTTGTTACTTGTTTGCGAAAACTGATCTCGAATTTTTATTAATTTCGACCTACGTTCGCGAGTAAAAGGATACTTTTATACACTTTCATTATCGTGAAAAGCTTCCCTGACGTGGGCAATTATTGAAATATCGATCTCCGCTAATTGTTAAAAAACGAAAATACAAGCGGTTCTTTGTACAGGTAAGTGAGTGAAGCGCTTGATTCGTCGTCATTTAACGTTAATTAATTAAGCGAGAAAAAAGGGATCTGATGCCGCAGTGTCATTCGAAACAACCACGTTTCGCCGCAGTCAACAAATGCTCGCCTGAAAATGCTCGACTTTTATGAAAAAAAGAATAAAATAAAAGAAGAACAATAAGAGTGCGATGATGTCGGGCTCGTTGGATGTCCATAAAAGTTTCGCGACTCTCATTGACGCGGCGTCCGATGGCGGCAACGTTGCGCTCCTTGTTAGTTTAATCCACGGTCTTCCAACAAAAGAAGCGCAGCATCAAAAATAAGCAACTGAAAAAAACTTGGTGGTACACACAAAACGTCGACTGGCTGGTCATGGAAAACAAAGTGTACTTGTTGACATTCGCGCGCTTCGGGTTGGTGGAAATTTCAGATTCCTTTATTTTCAAACGGCCTCTTCTTTTTCTACTACTCGATGAGAGGGAGAAATGACGTTAGTTTCTCGCAAACGCTAGAAGCTTTGTCAACTTTTTCGCGAGTCATTCCTACACTCACATTTGATTAATAATAACTCACTACTTTTAAATTTCGTTTAATTACGCGGCGTTACTAATTTGAAAGTGAAGATATGAATTTTTAAGCGCTTTAATTAAGGGTTATTGCAAGGGAATGGATTTTTTTTCTTTTTCTATCCAAGCACGGTTGATGCATGATTCATTAAAATTAATCAAAGTAATAGTTCAGGAGGCAATTGACGTTCCATTATCAATCTCTCGTTATGTATTCCCTGCATTTCCAATGCTCTTCTCCCCCTAATTACTATCGTAGTAGCCTAATAAATGAAACAAAAAAAAAAACACGAACGAAAATTGTATTATCAACATTTTATCCATATTTATAAAGCTTGAAATTACCTTCTCATAAAATTCAGAATAATGCATGCAATTGCACCTTATTTAAAAAGAAATAACCACTACAGAAAAATTGACGTTCAGAAAGAGTCGGGATTGCAGAGAGAAAAAGAAAGATAGAACATAGGATACTGTGAATCGGACAGAAGCTTTCAGGAAGAATCCTGAATACGCCTCTTGGCAATAAATATTTCCTCAGCGGATGGTCACTTCATTCAGTGCGTAACTTTCTCTTCTTTATGAAATTCATCGAAAGCCTAGAGTGAGCTACAGTCCGGGATAATTAAGAGAACATCCGACCGAAGAAAGGCAATCCACTTTGCGGGAATGATGAAGACTTGAAAATCTTTTGAAACCCTGGCTAGAGGAAGCGCGGGCGAGCAGAACGAAGGAGGAGGTGGAGGGCCGAGCACCGATTGGCTCGTCAATGAGTAAGGTACGTACAAGACTTTGCAATTGTCCGAGTGAATGCGCCAGAAAAAGGGAGGGCGATTTAATCACCGTGCTCCATTATAGCCCTCCTGGCTATCTGTATATATATAACTCGATCTCTCTCTCTCTCTCTCACCTCTCGCCTCTGCAGCGGCTGCGCTTATACACACCCCCGCAGCCGGGCAGAGCCTCGCGAGCTTTCTTACCTCCTTCGAAACCCTCTCTCTTCTCCCTTTTTTCTGACTCGCCTCTTTCCTCAAGCGCTTACCTTCCTCCCACCCGGTCCCTTTTACCCCCCCCCCCCCCGCTTCCGTCGCAGCCTTCTGTATCTTCGTCCTCGTACCTCTTTACGATCTCCACGTAGAGACGGTTACTGCCGTCGAGGACGACGATGTCGACGATCTCGAGCGATTTTTTAAGGCCTCCTAGGGATTTCCGAATGCGATTGCTTCCTTCGTTCTCGCACTCTCTCTCTCTCTCGCTTCCCTACGTAGGTGCCCTGCTCCCGGCCCTGCTACTGCCGGCCTCCCCAGGGATTCGCCGGATTGGAATGTCGGAATACGATCGCTGGCAAGCGTTTGCGCGCTCGCGCGCGCTTCGATCGTAATTACTGGTATATCTTCGCGTATAAATGCGGGACTCAACGAGCTTATCGGCCGCGCGCCGAGAGTAGGACGGCAAGGGTCGGGGTGCGGATCGGAGGGTGAGGAAGGAGAGAATTCCGTGTGATTTGAGCGGAGGTGTGCCTGGGACGCTGCGACGAGCCTTTGCGTCGGTGCCAAGTGTGCGTAATGTCGTGCTCGCTCGATGTTTGCATGCTTATCTAGCAGCAAGCGATTATGCGACTCTAGGCGCAAGATTTGCTAATTGGAAGGGGATAATCTATAGAAGGGAATAATAATTAGACGGGGCTAATGGGATAGCTGGAAAAAAATCGGTTGAAATTGAAATGCTGTAATTAAAATAAACAAATGAAGATACGAGAGATAGAGAAAGATGTTTAAAAAAAGATAGTTTTTAATATTTTATTCTATAAAGTGTATATACTCTTATGAGGAATTCGTTACAATTAAATTTTCAATAAATATGATATTTTTTTTAATGACAGCCATTTAAAAAAAAAAATAAAAAAAAATGAAATGTTTTTAATTAAATGTATTGAATTCGAAATATTTGATTAAAAATTTTTACTGTAAAAATGAAAAATCAATAAGTTGAACTTATTGGTATAACAATTGTCAGCAATATTGCGTGTTTTGAAATCCTACCTTTTGCATGAAATCGTTCTTTTTTTCATTTATTTAACGCATTTGGCGAGGTGATTGAGTTTTAGCTTTTAGCGTTCAATAGGGAATTCGAAATGAAAGTTCGACGCAAAGAGTAGATAGATGAAAGCGGAGATAATCTTGTTTGCAAAAGACTATTCATGATTTAAAATAGAAGCGGTAAAGGGAATCATTGATGAAGAAATAGGCTGTAGAGCGAAACCTTCATCTTTATCTATGTATGTTACTACGTTAAACATATCTGTAACCAAATATTCATTACATTATTTACTAATCTATCTATAAAGTGGGTAATTGGAAATTCTCAATTTGCACTTTTTACTAAAATAAAAAAATATCAATTTCAACTTAAACAGTTTTCCAAAAAGGTATTCTTTGAAAAGTGATTTTAATTTATTTAAAAATCTGATTCAATTTAATTAAAATTTTTCACCGTACAAATTTATATTCGAAGTAAATAACAAAATTATCTTTCAGAGTGCTTTTTCCAAGCAATTATTGCAGCGTAATCTTATAAATATTTTTATAGAGAACTCGTTAAGGAAGTTTTTCTCTCCTAATACTTATTATAGTACTCAAAAGGTTACTGCTCGAAAAATTTCCTTTTCAAAGTCAGCGAAATGAAAATTTTAATAAGGATCTACATACTCGACAACGTAGCGCGCTTTGCATGAAAAAAGTGAGAGAAAAAAGATTGGAGAGCTCTACTCTTGCACGCATTAATAAAAAGCTGGAGAAATCGGTTGAAAAAGATAGAGCTCTTTTTCCCAGCTCCTACTCCTACAGCAGGTATTTTAGTCACTGACAGTGAAACATAGTAAGAAGTATTGATATTTCTCAGTGCGAGCCGAGATTGCGCGGAGATGTGAAAAGGGAGAAGTCGAAAGGCTTGGGATAGCGAGTCTCTTGGGCGCAAAGTGAAATAAAGACTTTGTAGAGTAGCGTAAATCAGGTTTGAAATGTTGCTTTTCTTTAGTATAATAATCACAAGCACGACTACATTTGCTTTGGCCGATATTTCAATTAATTTGTAATTTATTTGCAAGGAATAATGAGTTTTTATGGATTTGACCAAGGATACATTAAACGACATAACAATTGTTATTGTAATAATTGTATTTACTTTTCATTCTACGGTAGAACGTTTTACGATTGAAAGTTGCAAACTTTTTGAAGAATCAAACACAATTTTTTTTTTTTGAGTTCGCGAGGAAGAGAATGAATCAAGTTCATTATATTGTTGCGATGCAATTTCATTGTAAATCTTCTGTTTCTAATTTTACTACTTTCAATTTGATAATATCAATGCCTTTAAATATGAATGAGTAAAATTCGTGCACATGCGACGATCGACGACTTTTAAAGTAGAACAAGTGAATATCCTCTTATTATTGGAACGTGAAATTCGCAAATTTCATTTATTCGTATATATAGTAGTGTACGTTGCATTTGCGATAAATATTTATCGTCGAGTGCGTGTCAAACGTATAAATATCATCAAATGTTTTATCCGGCGAAGAGCAAATGTTTCCTTTCCTAAATTCACACACCCGTTTCGATTTATTTGCAAATCGAATAGAACGCCGACGAAATTCTGGGTTCGCGTAAACCGTTAACTTTTTCACGCATTAGCGTAAAAAATTCATCGACTAAAAGGAGTGCGATTGCAAATACAGATTTTTTTAAAACGCTAATACCGAGCACTTAAAAGCATATTTCACGAGAAAAAGCAGGGTGCCAGCCAGTCTGCTGCTTGCTTTCTACGCAGCGAAATTGATAATAATGCAAAATAAAAAAAAAAATCTTCATCGTTCCCGGAGGTTTAACAGGGCATCCGCCTCTGCCTGCTGGGCGATCATTTTTTTTCCCCCTCCCAGCGTATTTTTTCCAATAATTCTCGCCGCTCAGACGAGAAAATGATCTCTCGGCTTTGCCCTTTGTACGCGTTTTTCTTCGCCGCCGGGCGAGAGAGGGCCGCGAGCTCCCTCCTCTCATACATTATGCAAATGAAGAATTTAAAGTTTCAACAGAGCTGCCTTGACGGACGACGGTATTACCACGGATAAGGAAGACCGAGCAACCTTTAACCCTTCTTTTACCGGACGAGGAATGCGTCGCTGTGTGCGCGAGCTTCGCAGGGGGTGGGCGCTCACACACACACACACACACACACACACAGAAGAGACGCTACTGGAGAACAATGCCGAAGCGGTAAGTTCGCGCTGCAACTTCCGCGCGAGCTGTCGGCACGGCGAGAGCGTTTGCAAGTTCACGCGGAAGTACGTAAGATCGCACTCGGACTAAGCGAGCGCGCCGGCGTTTCACGCTGCACACCGGGAAGCGCCGACTCATTTCGCGCATGTTTATATACTTGGCGTGCTTCGTACGAATTTTCAAACGCTTCGGACGTAATTTAATTTGAGGTATTCTCTCAAGTATTCCAAAATTAACTTAGCGGTAATATATGTCCTTTGGGTTGTCTAGCTACTTGAAATAGATAGCGTCTGACCATGCACGACTTTCACTACTGTATGTTAGTAAATCATTAACTCGGTTTAGGTACTGTATTTATTAATTATGCGAAGACACGTTGTATACGCGTAAATAACGTTTATAATATATGTATCACGGTGACTTTAAAAGCTGTTTGCTTCGTTTATTAGGGTTGGTTGTAACATTTAAAATTATATTCAATTAACAATTTTCCTTTTTATGGACCAGCATACATTAAACACGCGAATACCAAATGTAATCTGCAGCATATATTTCCTTACGTTATTATACGCCAATACAAGGTGGATTTAGATGGCCCATAAGATATTTTGAATATGCATTACTTACGTTATGAATCCACGTCAGTTTGGACCACGGCGGATTTGCTTTGATTTGACATTCAAAATAAACGTCATCACCCTCTTTGATATCCTCTGCACTCAGCGTTGATCCAAGTCGTAGCGTTACAATTGGCGCATCTGAACAGAAAAGTTTTTAATTAAGAAAATTCGTGGAAAGTTCAAAGATAAAAGACTACAATTTAGATTTAAATTGGCGTAACTTTTTCAAAAGGCATGTAAACGCTTTAAAAAAACTTTTAATAAATCCCTTCTCAAAAACTTTCGGCAAAACTCTTTACAACTTGTACAAATTGAAACTAAATTGAGAATCAATAAAAATAATTTTTCACACATTTTTATTTCTAAAACAAAGTTAATAAGTTCACCGCACGATCGAAGTGCATTTCATTAAATCTCCGGCGAAAGAGACCAAAATACTCATTAGTGTTATTATTTAGTCTCCTTAAAACGCGAAGCTGCTTTACTCGCCACCCCGACGATTCGCGCGTGTCCTTCCCTCTATAGCGACCTCAGCAGATCGTTCATCGCTGGTAAGGTGCGCCAACGCGAAACAGAGCGAGAGGCCTGCACTGTCGGTCTCAAGCTACAAGCCCGCTGTAATTTCGAGGATCTCCCGGTACGACGGTCAGCGTAATTGAATACGTGACGTGACATCATGCCCCCTATTTCCCGTCCCTTCCGCCTGTTTTTCTCGCAGCAACCTTTACTTTGCTTTCGTTATATATCCTTCTGGAAAGTTTTCTAAGTGTATCAGTTGCCCCTGACGCGCTCTGTTTCTTTATGCCCCGACCCTCTCCCTTCTCCTATCCACTTCAGGGCTTCTCTCCTTTTTGTTTTCCTTGCCGCGGCTCCTGGACAGTTTCTTTTGCTTCCGCGTTATTGGAGTGCATGGACCCGCGAAAGTGGTCGGGACGAAGTTCAAAACCCACGAACTTCCAAATATTAGTACTTAAAAAACTTTTGACAAAAATTAGTAAATTATTGAATTTTTTTTCTATCGAAGAATATAAATATTAAAAAGATTCTGCAATAATAATTATCTAATGAACAAATCGAAAATGTCCACTTAATTAGGTAAAGCGAGGAATCGCAATGTCTGATCGAACACGAGATATACTACTGATTTCGTAAATCATGTTTTACTTACTGCATTAATTAGCCACCTGAAGAGACTTTAATTTTATTTAAATAAAGCAACATAATGTACCTGATAACCTGACTATGAAAATATTAATTATTTAAAAAAATGTACTTGAAATATGTAAGAAAAAAGAAGCATAAAAGTATTAAACCTAAAACTATTTATCGCCCTCTCTTCTAGTGGGCTGTTAACTGGCGATAAAAAAGTGACCCGAGATCGTCAATCTCTTCACTTTTACGATGCACGTCATTAAGCATACACAAGGTCATCGACCCCCGCGCAGGCCGAGCTGCGCGGACCAAGGCGAAAAAGTGTCGAATCGTAGTCGCCTTTTATCTTCGTCGCCGACGCTTTTATATACATAGCCCGGGCCGAGCCATAACTCTCCGAGCGTTCGCCTGCGCGCCAGACGTAAACTTTACGAGGTGGGATGAATGTAGTTTCGTGATAAATTTCTTCGGTCAATAAACGCGGACGAGCGCGCTCATATCGTCGCGGGCCAGAGTGACGCGGCCGGCGCTCCCGACAGGACAATGCTCGGGGGACCGTTTGACCTCTCTTATTCCGGCGGTTTCGCCGCGCCAACGTCGAAATCTACTTTTTCACTCAGCGCCAGAGCGAGCGACGCCGGGGTTAATAAATAAGAGCGGCGAAAAAAAAACGAGGGCTCGCGAATTTCGCGTCGAGACAGCAAGCCGAATGGCTGGGACGAACGAAAAAAACAGGGGAAAAAACGGAGCCAAAAACGCAGGCTCAAAAGGGGGACTCGTAAAGCCGAATGTATCAGCGCAGCGACGCTATAACTACTGTCATCAATGAGCTGACCTTCTGTGTAACTTAATCGAATGCCGTCGGCGAGCCGTTTATGGATATTGAAAGATTTAAATGTGTGCGTGTACCGGAGAGAAATGAAAGTGAACGCAGCTCCACGTGACATTGCTTGCGAATAGATGATGATGGAGAAGCGACCTGAAGTCAAACGTGCCCGTGTGCAGAATTTTCGTTTAAGGGGGCCAGCCTGAGTTAATTTCACTAAAAAACAATTTCTTATTTATTAACTGTAAAAATTTTATTTTAAAT
>JAWWEN010000038.1:14176069-14241205 GCA_035582955.1 Sycophila texana | reverse complement strand
GAATGTGTTAATATCACATATTATGTATATAAAACAGGTATAAAAAGATCTGATTATTAGAAATTTAAAATAAAATTTTTACAGTTAAGTTCATAAATAAGAAATTGTTTTTTAGTGAAATAAACTCAGGCTGGCCCCCTTAACGATATACGCGAAATTATCATATCGAACAGCAGACCGATTTATTTTCCCCCGAGGCTAACTTGTTTTGCTCGAACCATGAACATGTATGTATAATGTAATGTTAAAAAATTGAAAGCAATATTTGTAGCACAAGAATGTCTGAATCGTTTGTTTTGTAAACTACCCAATGGTTGAAAAATCGCTTCTTCGATGGGAGAAAACTGAACAATAGCCAACAAAAATGAAATAATAAGTGTGTTTTGTTGCAGAAATAAACCACTTTGTACAGTAAAATTGTTTTTGTGATCAATAATTTAATTACATGCTGTACTTCCCAAATGTAGTGCCAGTACTGAAAATTCCGAAAGAAAAATAAGAAGAAAAAACAAGTGAATAAAAGAGACTTTTCAGAGTAAATTTAAAAATAATTTGCATATTTCGTAACTTAAGTATAATAAAAATTCAATATCAATTACGATGATGATTAAAATATTGAACGAAAAAAAAGAATCCAGGCATTGCAATATAATTAAAACATTTTTAAATCAAGGCGTAATTGCATAGCAATCTATAAATTTATTACTATTTAATTAAAATTTAAAAAACCTGAAAGCTTTATTTCAAAGTATAAGCTATGTTTAGTTAAAATGTTCGATCGTTTTTTGTGAAAAATGCATTTCTTAATTGGCTTCGCTGCAATTACTACCAAACAACAGTAAAAAGCCCAGGATTTTATCGATAATTAATATAATCAAACCATCCAGCACCTGCACTTAATTATTATTTTTTGTTTTTAATTAAAAACGAAAACCTGCAGCTCGCAAATAGCGGGCAACACCAGGTCGATTCAGGAATACGGCAGCTACTTGCGAGCCGAACGTTCGTACGGATTTCTCTCCTTTCTCAAGGTAAATTCAGCCGAGACGAAGACTGCGCCGACGACGAGTTCCGCCGTCCCCCGTCCATTTTACGAGGGATCCCTTTACTCCGCTTTTTATGAGGAATAAGGATCGACAGCCAATCGCGAGCGGCTCGTTCGGACTCGTCTTCGGTAGTACGTGCGGCGACCATAAAAAAAAAGAACGCCGCGCTTCTCTGCAGCCTGAGCATGCGGGAGACAGGCCGCGGGGGGCAGAAGGAGGGGGCCAGATAGAAGCTGGCTCGACCAGTGCGGGCCGGGGAATGTGAAATTACTCACACACTACGTCGATCTGCCAGGATGTCTCCAGATAGAGTCCGGTCACGTTTGGATTTTCCGCCCTGCAAGTCACCAATTTTCCGTCGTCGTCCACGCCCGGCTGGAACTCCACCCTACTGATCGTGCGATTCTCCGTGTTGCCCTTCTCCTCCTGCAAATTGACACACAGACCTTAGATATAAAGCGTGTACAACCGGCCGCGAGATATGCGCCCCGCTGACACTTGATATGAGGCTCGCGCTACTGCCCCGGACCCTTCTTTATGTATGCGTGCGAGAGCTCAAGCCCACGCACCACTGTTTTATATGCTGACGCGAAAGGTTCGAAAATGAAATCTCCAGGCGGAGCGTGCGCGCGATGAAAAGGTGAAGGGAGAGCTGGCGCTGGAATGTTTGGCAGGGTAGGAGAAAAATTGTCGGAATGAGTTCATTATAATAATTTAACATTTAGGTGAGATTCTTCTTTTTTCTTCTTAAATTAAATGGACTCGTCGGAATATTTTAAACTGCGGGAGTTGGTAGGACACTTTGCACGCGGAGCGGTTGTACGAACCATTTTTTTTTTTTAAGAATTATGAAGTGCGAATTTCAACTAGAGACTTTTTTCGTTTTTGTCATTTTTAGACAGCTTTATTGCAGGCGGCAAAAACGCGACCTCAAATGAAGCCGATGAAACTAAGGTTTAATTTAAAATATCGACGAAGGCGTCGTACTTCGTAGGCAGTTGCCTTAATAATCTTTGCAGCATAATTGAGTTTTCTTTAACGCTTTCGATTGCATAAAAAATGCGATCGATTATTTTTATTTTTAGGAAATGCAATGCAGCTACTAGTATTTAGTTGTTTCAATTGGATTGCACGTTTTTTTCTAAAGGTGAATACGAATTATTTTTGCAGTCCAAGAAATTTGTATACTGTTAAAAAAAAAAAAATTGTGTTACAAAATTCAGAAAATGTAGAGGAATTTATAACTGCGGTTCGTGAGTTAACAACGATACTACAAGCGTATACGAAAACCCTCGTCTGATTAAACTCGGACCATTACTACTTGCGTACGTAGTACGTACATGCTTCCACAGCTAATGTAAATTCGTAATTTCTTGATGAACTCATTTAGGCCACTTTTTAAACGTAAAAAATGATGAATATCACCATTGTCGGATCCTCCGAGAAACGTCAACGATGGGTCAAGCCACTACAGTGGCTTTCCGCTTCCATAGAGGTTAAACTCTAAAATTCTTGTTCTCCGACTCTAACAGGCACAGCTCGAGAGCCCGCAACCTCCCAAACATCGTCCGGCAAACAAGGAACGACCAGACATCGCCTCGACAGACCGGTGCAGCGGATCCACCGTAACAACAGCGCAGTTTTTGCCTCCGCCGGCGCCGACGAGTGCCTGCTTCGTCGCCTCTTCTCCCCTCCCCCGAGCCGTTTCGCCGTGTAAACGCAGACGGCGAATTCAAACAGGCGCGGTTGACGGGACACGGGTGCTCGGAGTGTCGCGAGAGGATAAACCGGCAAACACTGCGTCGCCCCGAGCACGTGTATGCATTCTCGCTCAGTCGGAAGTCCCAGTTACCAACTGGGATATCTTGTTACGGAACTCGCTCGGAGCGCAGCGGGCGGCAGGAGGAGGGGGAAAGAGATAGGGTCGGCTCGTCACGCATAACGACGCGCGTCGGCGGCCCATTCGACGCGTAATTGTTCCGTGTACGCGCCTCCGCGACTATCTCGCGTGCTTTGCCCCCTCTCCCCGTGCCCGGCTCTCACACGGCCGGGGTGGCTTTTTGGGGGGCACGAAAGCGAGCTGCTGCCAGCAGCCGGGGTATAGGTAGCAGCAGCAGCCGCTCCCGCATAATGAGTGACGTTTTCGCAAGCGTAAGTCTCGAGCGCCCGCGCACCGGCGCCATTAGCATCGGTCCTTGTTACGCGAATTAAGCCGGGCGTCGAACGCGCGCCTGCGCGTTTGCTGCCATTCGCCGGTTGAACAGCCTACTACTTTCGACTCTGAGCCGAACGCTATTCCCGTGCTTCGTTAAAATTCTGGATATTTTCTTGAATTACTGTAGTCCACTTTAGATTTTTGGGAATATGTAATAAATTAGTATGTTACTTTGCTAATGTTCGTATTAAAATATAAATAATACACCGAATGAAAAATCTCGCCTGACTAAACTGGGATGCTACTACTTAATCTTTATTGAATTATACTGGTGCACGACTCTACTGAATTTCTTTATGTTTAATATTTAATCTTAATATTGTTTTTTTTTTTTTTTTTTGTTAAGTAAATGTACTTTCAATTACTTCGAATTCTTCTACCGAATAAATATAACAACCTATTTTATAGTAGCTGATCTATAAAATTTATTATCCTTTAATGGAGTAATTAAAAATACTAATAAAAGCTATTACAGAGAATAAAAAACACTCTCGAAAATTAAAAATCATGTTTTCCTTATTTGTATAATCTCATAGATGAAAGGATGAAGACTTTATAAGATATTCTCCAGGAAAACAGTAAAAGTAAAAAAAAGTTTTCTTTAACAATTAAGAAAGAAGGCAAAAATTAAGTGAAATTACTATAGCTCCCGTAGAAAATCAGCGTGGAGCACGGCGATTGTTGCTTTATGAAAGATCAGAGCGACGGAGAATGACGTTGCAAGGGCCGAATAGCGTTGCGTCCAATCTCCTTTTTCCAACCACTTCCGCTTTCTGTCTTTTTCCAGCCTTCCTTCCCCTTTCTCAACTTCCTCGCCTCTCTCGCAGACTTTCCTTGGCTCTCTCTCCTTTTCTAACCAAGGCAGCGACAACAAGTCTAGAGAGAGGTGCGCGGCCTTAGGCTGCACTCGACGTTTTTAATTTCATATTCAAAGTCTGATTCCTTTCTCTTTTCTGTCGTCTCTTCGCTCGCTCGTTGTACACAGGCGCGCGCTTTGACCTCCGACCTCTTAACCGGCTCGCGCGCGCAGTCCACACTAACCGTCGCCGCAATACCTCATGCCCCCTTCCAAGGTACCGGCTGTTCTTTTTGCCGAGCCGCGCCGTTTGCACCTAATTCGTTTTTTATTTCGCGATATTGTGGCCCTCGCCGTTCTCGTTTCCTTCACAACCACCTCGCGCTTTTGCTTTACTTTCAATACTCCAAGGCTGACGCAGGTTGCATGCTACACGAATTTACAATTGACTATTTTCAGAATGCTGTATGATTTTATGTGATTTTCTTTCATTGGACTTTATTGGTGAATTTAACAACTGTGACAATCGTACATTTTTTGTTGTCAGTTAGTTATTTTAACTGGTCGACGTTTAAAATTATACTGAAGGTAATTTTTCTTTCGTTAAAATTTTTAAAAAATTCCATGTTTTAGACAGATTAAAAATTGCTATTAAGCAGCAAGTTTTACAAAATGTTATTTGTATTTTTTTAAATTTAATGTTATCTCAGAAACTTCCACTATATATGAAATTTCTTTTCCAAAGGCGAAAGGTATTCGCATACGCATAAGTAGTAACAGCGCTGCTCTCGTCAGACGTGTTTTTTTTCCTTAAAGCGCCATAAAACCAGTGCAGTATTTTTAATTATTAATTTTTCTATATTTTCCATATATCAAATCGGAATTATTTTACCATCCTAAGATTAAAAATGTGCACATAATTTCCATTCATGAGACAGGAAGAAAAAAAATCTGTAAATCGCAGCCCTGCTCATTAATTTCCTAAATATTTCCAGATCAGTCCACGATCATTTTCATGTATTGTTTCTACGATTAATCGTCAACGCTGGATTTTACCTATTTTCTCCTCTCTGCATTTTTCAATTTTCCGTGGCTATGACTTTGAGCCAGCGACGAAAATTCGCAATAAAGAAAAACGAAAAGCAGCGGACTTAATAAAGGGAGAGCAGCTCCCGATGGCCACTCCGGCCAAAGGATCGAATGCAGACGACAAAAAGCATCAACGGGAGGATATGAAGAGAGGAGAGTGCGGCGCCCAAGGGGATGGAAATCGGAGAGAGAGAGAGAGAGCCGATGAGAGAGGTAAATGAAAAAATAAGCCGATGGAGTATACAGACTATGCGGCTCTCCTCTTCAGGCGTTATTTCGCGGATCCGCCGTTCCTGTCCTTCCTCACCCGCCCCCGTCCACCCCTGCCCTGCACCGTATCCTTAATTTCGAGCAATAATAAAGGGAAGCCGCAGACCGGTGCCCGACGGACCGTAAGCAACGAGGGCACCGGCTGCTTTGCCCAAGATGAACGTATCCATCTCCTAGTCGGATTTAAAAAAGACTCGGAGAGAGGTGCGCTGGCTCGGTACGAAGCGGAAAACAGAGGAAAAAGCGATTGCACGAGAGAGGGGAGGGGAGAAGGTGGGGCGAGACTGTCGAGGCTGAATAGCCAAGGAAAAGCGAGGTAGGGGGCGAAAGTCTCGCAAAGAATGAAAAATAACCGTAGCTGCATGTAACGACCTTAATTGCATCATACGTTAATTAAATTCTACGAGAGAGTGAGCGAGTGCCGGTGTGCTCTATGCAAATTGCTCGGAGTTTTATTTTGGCTAAATAGGCGCGGCTGCATCTTTAGTCTCCGGAACACTCGTAATTTAGGAGGCAGAGCAAGACGTGTGTGTCGGCGGCGATGCTACACACATTTCTTCTTTTTCTCTCTTCTTCTTTTCTTTAATTTTCTAACTGCTCGCCTTTAATTTTCTACGCAAATTGGGCACAGTCCAAATGCTCGTAATTGCGATTCTAATATTTGTTATTGCACTCGTACGCGTAACTCGTATACTCGTGCTTATTGCCTCTCTCTCTCTCTCTCTCTCTCTCTCTCTCTCTCTCTCTCTCTCTCTTTTTTAAGTTACATCAAATTTTCCTAATAAGCATTTCTAAACTACTACGGGAAGAAAAAAAGGAGGTTCTTTAAAGCGCTCGACAGGCTAATTTTCGAAAAAAAAACTCCAGCAACGTCGACGAATTCTAATTACCATGTTGTTGAGGCAGCGTTAGTTGCTTCTCGTGCTCGTTACAAGCGAATTCAAAGAAAAATAGAGTGAATGCAGAGCCGGCGAAAGGAAGCGCGCGCGTACATAGGAAAACAGGACGGAACATCCTCTCGCGGGTCAGAGTTGTCGGGACTAAAGTAGTACGCTCGCTCGCATGGGGGAGGGGGAGGCGCAGGTAGAGAAGGTTGAGCCCAAAGCGAGAGATACAGAGAGAGAGAGAGAGAGAGAGAGAGAGAGAGAGAGAGAGAAAGGGCAGGAAGGGAGGAGGAGGGCAGGCGGAAAGGCAAAGTGGAGCTCGTGGCGTGGCGCTTGAATGGGAGCGGATGGATGCGGAGGATAATCAGGATGGTAATGCAGTGGAAGTGCTCTACGTGATCCGTCGGTTACAGGATCTGCTTATGTTAATATCTGTCCACGGTCTATCTGGCCGGGCGACGAGTGGAAGTAGCCGCGCTCGCAGCGGTGCGCAATTCGCCGCGTCGGCGCCCCGGTTATATTTTATTATCGCGCACTTAGGAGGGACGTGGCGCTCGCCAGGAATCTAAAGGAGGTCCGCACGCCCGGCGAATATTTCTCCGTGGGTGAAAGGCCGCGAGGCCCTGCCGACCTCCGCCCCCACCCTCGGCCGTCGTAGGAGGATTTATTCGGGGCGCGCGAGCGAGCGGCCAGCGAGAATTTTGAGGAACGACCGGGGCGAGCGCGCGCCCCTGAATTAATGCGACTTTTTAATCTATTGTTCGCCGCTCGCGATTAATTTTACTTTAGCGCCACGGATGTGGGGAGTGTATATTTGATGTGAAGCGGCGATACCGCTCGGCACGGTGATTTAAGCATCCCGTTTCCCCGAACAATTTGCTTTTAATTTTATTTGCTCGCCTTTTACGCCCGGCTTTTTGTTCGACTGCGACCCGACGCTTTATTGCTGATTGGAAAACTTTACTATAATTTTCAATTGAGGATTGGAGAGTGAATAGCGGAAAAATTAGAACGTAATTTATTTTGTTGAGCACCTGTTTCTTATGGCAGTGGGTCAGAGTAAATTTTGCATTATTTAATAAGTACTCTGCATATCAATTACATTTTCAATTATTGGTTACCGTTCTGTTTTCTCTTACAGTTTTTGTCCTAAAGAAATTAGGTTAGTAGGTCTGAGAAATGTCAAGGGTTTTTATCAATTCAAAAATGTTAAATAAATTTGTTTGCAATTCAATGTTATCTGTTTTACAGACCCTGTAAAATTCTTTCAAAGAATAAAGCGATTGTTTACAGCACAATTTTACAATTTCTGAAAGTCCTACACTAAATGAAGAATATCGTCTGACTAAACTGGGGCACTACTACTTAAATTTTATTAAATTGTATAGATAAGTTGAATATTATTCATAAACTTTAATTCTCCATGTCTAATTTTTAATATAAAATTCTTGTAAATATTTAAAACACAATTCTTCAATTGTTTCAAGCCATTTAAAGTAAGATTTTCAATCAAAATTTTAGAGGTGCCTGTTGCCAGTATTCTGGGAAGCTAAACCTAAACCCATAAACGCTGTTAACGGTCTCGAATATTTTGTTTCCAAAATAAAGGGTTTAGAGTTACTACTTCGAAAATAGTTCATGGATACGCTCTAAATTTTGCATTCTGTTTGCGTTCAATCTTTTAAGTGGCAGTTCTAAAATTTTTTGCAATTCTATTTTGATTGAATTATTGCTTTAGTAATTTTTAATGTTTAATCATTCTATGTTTGTCCTCTTTGGTTTTTAAAGTTTAGCAAGAGTTTAAAATTTATTAAGTTTTTGTTTTAAATAAAGTAATGATTTTAAAGACAATTAAAATGTAAAATGAATTGGCGTAGTAATATTTTATCAGAAACTGTGCAGTCATTTAAGGAAAACGGGAGAGAGATTAATCTCTTAGTGAGAAGTTGATAAAAGAAAACATAGTTTGCTGCAAGCTCGGAAGTTTTGAAAGAAGTCGATCAAAATAGAGTACTTCCTTTCAAAACTTTTCTGCAAACTAAGAGAAGAAAACAGTTATTCGTGCAAATTACCAATTTTAACAACTACTACATTAGAAAAATTAAAGCAGGATTAAATATTTACTTTTAATTATCTTACATTTTAAGGGCAATAAAAAAAAATTTTAAAAAAATGAACAGCGGTACGTAAAGTACAACCTTTGTAATGAAAGAACAATAGACACGCGTAAAACACTTTTCATGACGTCGTCGACGGATTGGAATAAATATTGCGGTAATTAACGCGAGCCATTAATTGGCCGTTGATAATGGGGGAATGCAAAGGGCTGGGCATTCGCTCGATCCGCGTGAGGGGGAGAAATGGCAATAAATTATTACGTGTATGGGCGATCTGTCGGCGATTGTAGCGCGTGCTCGCTCGGCTCGCATAGGTCAATAAATGGCGGCATGGCAAAGATTAGCGGTTCTCCAATTGCTCGCGCACAGACCGGTTGAATTTTAACGACGCGCCATTATTAGGGCACGTCGAGGCTCTACGAATTCCCCACCTTTACCCCTCACCCCTACCCCCTTCCTCGTCCTCTCCTCCCCCGCTATTTCCAACGCCGACCGGTCGCATTAAAACTACACCGGTAGTTTTCCCTCATTAACGTTTCATCTCGTGCATGTGGCGAAAAATACTCGACCGTGGCGCAGAAACGTCTGGTTATTTTAAGCAGAAAAGCTGTTGAAATGCGCGCCCGTGTTTTTAATTACGCGTAGGCGGAAATACGCACATTTCTTCTTTTTGCTTGCAGATTACCGAAAAAAGCTTGCTCAAGCTTCACGGTGAGTTAAATGAAAATTTAATTTAATTATTCCAAGCTATGAAGCTATACACTTTTTTCGCGCGACCTATCTGCGGAATAAACTAATTTGGCCATGGTATTTCACGATAGCGTTACACCGTCCGGCAAGATAATTTGTGTGGAATTTTTGTTTTTGAAAGCTTACGCGCAATTCATTTTAGTGGAAATGGGCCAAGTCTTTCTACTCTAAATTTCTCCTTATTGATCGAGTAAACAGAAAATTTCATGAAATTATAAGTTTGAGCATCGGCTAAAACTTTAATTGAAAAATATTAGTTTACTCTTAAAGATTTCGTAATTTATTTAACAAAAATTACACATTTCGGTCCAGCAGCATTTTATTTCGTCCCTTCTTTAAGTATTTGTTTAAAAATTTAGCAATACACCGACGAGTGACATTTTCAGCGCATCTATTTGTTTAAAAACGTCGGGAGATAATTACATTTTGAGGATTCGGAAACCATCGTGTATTTTGTCAGACCGCTGAACGCAATTGACGTCGCGCACGCGGAAATTGCAATTAGAAACCACTGGTGTCAGCGTGTTCAACTCATCCATACGCCCTATCCTGTTAGCCTCGTTGGAAAAACAGGTGCGTAATGTTGACGAAATTGAGACTATGCATTCTATGCGATGAAAAAAAAACTAACTTTATTTTTATTTAGTCCAATTTGTAATCCCGGCAAATTGTGAGTTCCCCTGCATGACGCTTCAATCAGTAAAAAAAAGAATTTTTTTATTTAAATATACTGCTTTATCTTTACAAACAATAATCAGATACAATCGCGGTTTAAATATAACAATAATTGTTACAGCTACAGCTGTAAATTTGAGTAGTACTTATCGTTGAAAGGGAATTAAAAATTTGCGAACAATAATAGCTTCGCAAAATATCATTTATATTTAAAAACTCGATGCAACAACAATACAATATTCAGTTACGTTTCAATTTATCTTATTTACATGAGCAAATTTAATCGAATATAAATCTGAGACTTTAATAAGTACTTTAAAGTAGATCGGAAGGCTGACTCTCTTCCCACGCAATTTCAAACATCGTCTTTTTGCGAATTCTGATTTAGCTCACAATTGCCCGTCGTTTCCGCAACTCCATTCGAGAGAAGATTGAGGACGTGCAAACACAAGCGCAGCCGTGAGAGCGACGCGCCAGGCAGGAATCACGTATTTTTCATACACGCGCCGAGATCACTTTTACTCGTTTAACATGTACACGCGGCCGTATCAGATGTATGAGTCGCGTCGAGGAATGTGACACGAAAAGGAAAGAGGCCACCGGCGAGCCGCAGTAGTATTTAAGGCTCAGAAGATCTGCCTCTATTTCTCAGGGATTCCCGGCGTCCTCTACGCGTCCGCTTCATCGGCGAGGCCCGTCACGTATCCTTATCTCGCGCGTTTCGTTTTCTTCGCGCGAGCGACTGTATGCTGGGAACGAGGAGGGGGAGGGGGGTCTCTGCCGCGGGTCGTCAAGAAGAAAATCCTGCACATTCGGCGCGCGCGAGGGTCGGAAGGCTTACGATGTATAAAGGACCGCGAGCCAAGAACAGCGAGGAGCTTTCGATTTGGGCACGTCAACGCCGAGATTCGAATAATTATCTACGGCCCCTGGGAGGAAATAACTTTCCTCGTCGTCGGACTCGACGCGGACCGGCCGAAATGCGCAGGGAATGCACGATACGCCGGTGCATTCCGTACGTACAGATTTTACTGAGGGACGAGATTAATCGCCAATATCGAGATGGATCGTAACGATTCTCTCGTACTGCGAGTCTCTTTCTTTTACCTTAGTTTTTTCATTTTTTGCAGACGGTAAGGTCTTCGATTTTTCATTGCGATGTCTAATTGCTGCGCCTCTTTTGACGTTCATAATTTCCGTTAGACATACTTTTAATTGGCTTTGCGAGTCTGGGCATCTTTACTTTTTTACTTGTGCGTCGATCAAACTTAAAAAACTGAATTGTAATGTTAGTTAAATGGTTTGTTAAATATCAACCAAGCGTTTTAAATGGTATTGTTACTGTGCGTTACGTTGCATTACGTCAGATGTAATCATACTCGCAGTTCGATTTCAAAAGTGCGAATAAACTAAGCGTAAAATGGATATTTATATTTACGTGTTAAGGTAATCGTCGAATGATATTTTATGCAAGCGGAATGGGGGAGAGAATAAGCGAGTTCCTATTCAGAATTACCACCGACGCACATTACGTTTTCGTGCATTGGAAACCTTAATCGTTGCCGGATTCAATTAATGTCGTTTCAATACTGCACGCACGGATTTGGCAAAGTTTGAAATTATTTATGAACGGAAGAGGTAGTAAATATTTTCCGCATAAATAAGTTACTTTAATAATTGATAGATTTATTGGAAAATTACATTTTCCGGAGACACGTATTACCCATCAATTCATATATTTATACTGCAGTTCACGTTTACCTGCATATAACACTATCGCATTACCACTACAGTTTATGCGCACGTAATGCCGAATATTCCCAAAGGAACTGATGCGCAGCAACGATTTTCATGCAGCGTTTACTGCCGACAATTTTGATATTATCCTTTTTGAATGGATATTAAAGACTCGCTTTACAAGACTGCAATCGCTTATTATATCAGTCGTTTTTACCGCCATTAATCAGGAAACACAAAGACTCGACGCGCACAATGAAAGTACGATAACCAATGTAATTTAATTTTTTTATTTTAAATATTCCCCTGTTTAAAAGGTTTAACGATACCGGCGAAAATGCG
Source organism: Sycophila texana (assembly GCA_035582955.1). Taxonomy (NCBI): domain Eukaryota; kingdom Metazoa; phylum Arthropoda; class Insecta; order Hymenoptera; family Eurytomidae; genus Sycophila; species Sycophila texana. The sequence goes on along the minus strand of JAWWEN010000038.1, from coordinate 14,229,284 downwards.
AATTAAAACGAAACGAATTTTTAAAGTAAATATTTTAATCCTCCTTGGCTCGGCGAAGAAGGGCGCTCTGTATTTATACTCCGGGAACTCGTGGAAATTTCTTGGAACCGATTGGTAATTAGCATAAAGTAGATGAAAATATCTGCAGCAGACAGGGATGCCCGCTGCCGGTGCGTTAATACGGATTCCCGATCACACTTTTGCCCCGTCCTCCTTCTACTTTCTGCCTTTCAAGCGTCCCAGACTCACCAAGTCCACCCTCCCCCGACTACCGTCTTCAATAAACTCTTTTGCATTTTCACCCTTCAAACTTGAGTGGAAGCTTCGGTCGCTGAGACAGAGGGAGAAAATTTACTCTCCATCTCTCATTCTCACGCCCAGTTCTCCCTCATCCCTCGTTCGCTTCCGCCTCATCTTCTCTGGTAAAATATTTCTCTTGCTCCTCCTCTTCCTACTTATTTTTTCTCCTCTCCTCTCTTTCTCTTTCTCTTTTACTCTCCGTTTCTCTCTATCTCTGTCTTTCTTATATGCCTTCGAGAGGGAAGATCGCTCGGTTCGGAGGTCGGTTATTGACTCCTGAAGGCGTCTCGGTACCGTCGTAACTCCGGGATTATGCAGCGGAAAATAATCCCTAGGATTTATACCGGTAGCAGTATGCTGAGTACAACAACTCGCGTGGTCATGTTGATCGAAGGTTCGTTCATTGTTCGAAATTTTTAGAAACGGGGCACAAGTGCGGAAAAGGCATGCCACTCGAGAGAAGATTAGCTGGAAAATGGAGAAATTCACGAGCACCACAGTAGAGGTAGAGAGGTTTTATTTACCAGTTATCTGTTTGTGCTCCCGAAATAAATCATTTCTTTTAGGCGCATCAGGTTTTAGTTTAGCTTGTTATTCTTACGGAGATAAAATTTAAAAAAAAGCTTCAGCGCTTGTGTTCTTGGATGAGTCTTCTAGAAGTCTGATTTGTTCTAGGATGAATACTAAATTTTTTAATTTTCTTCGTTTTCTGTTTATACGGAAAACGGTGTGGCGCGAGTTCAACGACCATTCATTGAATTCAGATTTGCATATTATACCGTATTAAAATATCGCTGCTCTTGGTCTGTTAAATTTATTGTTTTAATTCAAGTCCAGGCGAAATTTATTGTATAATAAAAGAATGTGCATATATATAGCCCTAACTCAAGCCGCATCCGGGCAAGTTCATACCTGGCTGCGAGCAATGCAGATTCCGAAGGAATCTGCATCTCAGTTGTAAACTTGAAAGCACCGTAAAAAAAATTTAGTCGCGTGAGAATCTTTTTTGGGATAAAAGCGAGATATAGAATCTTTTTTCAGAGTAAAACGAGGTTGCACCTTCTTTCGGCGATATTTTTTTTTTTTTTTTTTTTATATCAAACTTATATTTTTCTCTTCTTGCGTTAGGATGTTGTTTTTTCATATAACTAAATGTTTTTTATTCTCTATAAAAAAAAAAAAAGAATTTTAAATGCGGCAGTAATTTTAGCAGAGAGTGTTTACCTCACAATTTGATCCTGCTATACTATTAAAACTCAATAGCAGTTATTTGTTCAGCACTAACGAGCAAAATTAATTTCCCCACAAAGACCGATTGCCGCAAAGTTTTAATAAATGCATTTAAATGCAGTAAATTCCTTTCTCTTACCTTAGCGTGTTTCAGATGCCTTTTGCCTTTGTACCACGTGATTACGGCGGGTGGCCTCGAACCCGTCGTTTCACATTCCACCACATAACGTTCCTCTGCTTTCAAGGATTCATTTCCGGTATCTTTTCCATTAGGCTTTCGTATTGTAGCCGTTAGCGGTTTCACTGAAAAAATTTTAAATATTTTCAGTTGAATTTTAAGCGTAATATGCAGGGTAATAAATTCAATGCGGATTCTATTTCTTTTTATTTCAATATATAACCGAACAGAAATGAAAGAAAGAAATCTTGCGAAAATACGATACATAAAAATAATAATTTTCTTTACTAATGCTGTTCGTACATTCTGAAATGCGAATAAATTACACGAATAAGTGTCACTAGAGAAAATATTTTTAACGAAAACGATGATATCGAGTAAAATGGGAATTTATTGTAGTCATCAAAAATATTAATAAATTGTCGGTATTAAAATAAAAAAAAAAATAGTTTTTCTTTTCAAGGATTAAATGTCACAAACCTTATAATAAGAGCGAAGGGTAGCGAGGAGATGGAAACGAGATTTGAGGGAATAATAAAATGGAAAGAGAAAAGGCCATCGGCGAGGTAAAATAAGGGGAATCTGGAGTACGAGCGAGTGAATAAAATGAAAAGAGACGGAGGCTGCGGGCACGAGAGGAAAGAGAAATGCGGCGAAAGGGTAAAAGTTAGAATTTCCGCAGGACGCTAATCGGAGCGGACCATTGAAATTACGTCGAATGTCACTAATTACGTTCTGTGATTACGTCGGAGGCGGTCGCCACCTCAGCTACGTGAGGTCGATATTAATCGAGTCATTGATTCCGCATAAAATCGCAATCAGCGGATCGGCATAAGCGCGTTGACGTTATTCTATTTAGAGGTAGTCCGCGCATACATAAATGACGAGTCGCAGGGGGGCGGGTGGGGTGGAAGGGGGGAGGATGCATAGGGGGGAGGGTGGCGCCCGAGGCCGATTTTGCATTGTGCAAAATCGAGAAGTCGCATGCTGCCGGGTTATTTGTTTGCTTTTCAATCTCCCCCTCTTCCTCGTCCGATTTTATTTATGCAATCTGCATTTTTTTCCCCGCGAGCGTGCAGCGATATTGTTTTCAATTTTGCGCGATAGAGGTGACGATTTTCCGGCGTGACGGCGGCGTCGCGATAAATCTGGCTTTCCAATTGGTCCAATACCGCTCGCCGGATACGATCCGCTTGCCCGTGAAATATGAAATCTACACCGGGGAGGGTCGAAGCGAGGGGTGCCGAGTGAGAGAGGAAACGCGCTAACGACTGACTCTTCACGCGGCTGCGGACGATTTACGAATGATCGCGCTGATCGCCCGCCGCCCGTTCTTCTTCTTCTTCGCCGAACGACCCGTTAAAAGCGAATTCATTTGAAATTCGAACTACAAAACTGCTAGAAAAACCTTTTATAAGCAACGAACTATCAATTAACGTCCGTTTGTAGATAAAGTTATAGATATTTATTTTAAAAGTATAGAGAAAACAAAATATAATTGCAGTGTGAGAGTGAAAAAATACATATTTGCATTAATATATTCCGTAAATGTATTAAAATAAGTATTTTAATTAAAAAAAAATAAGAAAATGAATTAATCCTAATGTAAGAAGGCTTCAACGTCTAATGCTAATTATAGAATAACTTATTGAGTCTAATGGAAGATTACAGCAATAAAAAATTAAATAATAAAAATATATTTTTAAATTAAAAAAACTTAGTTTTGAAAATGGATTGATCCTGCTTTGCTTCGATGTATAATAGAAAGCCATTTGTAAATTTGCCTCGGTTCATCAATTTATTGTATGGGAAAGTATTGAACGCTTTATTTTTTTTTTCATCGAAAGCTCAGATTAAAAAGAACAGCCCGTAAATAGACGTAATTCATTTACATTTTTATTTGAATTTGACAATTGAGACGGGACTTTCATCGTGAATCCGGAAAATCAAAGGGTAGAGACTACCAGCAGTTTTTGATTCGCGCGGTAGCTTTAGATTTTGCTCTGCAATTTAATTCGAAAGCTTTTTCCTAGCTCACTTTTTAATCCTTTTAATAACGTATCTTCAATTCGTTCCATTCGCGTAAATCTAACTGAATTCAACTGACCACTAACACTAAATCGGATTTATTATATACGAGAAAAATAGATAAAGTCCTTTATTAAAGTTATTTATAAAATCTAATGACTGCTAAGATATATTCAATTCGCCTTTTTATTTTATTATTTATAAAGTGTTGATTAATTACATTTGAATACTTACGATTCAAGTCGAGAATGATGGACACTTGTTTAGGTTCTACTAGATGTGTATTTTGCGCCTGACACGTAAAGTTGTAGAAAAGGTGTGATCTGCTTAACGATTTAATAGATAATCTGGAAAAAATGTCTTAGTTTGTAAAAACACATCAATTTTATCCGAAAGAAAAATATTATTTTATATCGCTAATTTATATTTTTTTAACAGTATATCAAATTATCTGCTCTTTTTCTTGTCAAAATCAGTGTTTCTTAATTTCTCTGTCACAATAAGTCGTCAAGGCAAAGAAAAAAATACTTACTTTTTTTCGATGACATCGCCAGCAGTTCTTTCGTAGGAAACATCTAGTTTTTTCTCTATGCCGTTGACGAACCATTTGACAATGGGCTCAGGCCTCCCTGCAACATGAAGAGCACAATCCAAATATAAATTTATCAAGTTATAAACCATCTCCCCCCTCCCCCAGCAAAGTATTGTAAGAATCACAAAAATCATGGATTAATTCATTTCTGAAGCAGAAGAGTACGCGATGATTTAAATGTGGGCTTTAATCTTTTAAAATCTTTTTTATTTGATACGGCGCAGAATATTACTGTATCTATGTAATGAAAAGTTTTGAAGAACATGAATTTTACTTTAATAATATTACTTTGGTAATCAAAGTTTATATTGTTATATTAGTAATATTCTACAACACAGTAGAACACAAAGCTGTCGAAATCAATGCGAAACTGTCTGTAATATAAAGTTACTTAATAGAGATCAGCGGAACAAAAGAGGACTACCTCACTCGCAGTTAGAAAAAAGACTACTAAACGGTAGATGAGTTCGTAGTAACTTTTAAATTAGTTGATCCCTCAAAGAGATAAAAGGCTGGATATTTTCTCAGGGAAAGAAGAAAGAAAGCGGGAGGAGTCGGTTGACCAAGTCAAACTCGCAAGAAACTCTTAATCTGATCATTACTTCTGCTTCATTGAATTTCGTTCGGGTCAATGTTTACAACTCTCTTTTTTCAAGCAGTGTCTCGAACATCGCACGCTTTTCTCTCTCCAAGGTGATTTTGCTTTATTTTTTTTTTAAATCATAAAAGAGATTATTTGTCTTCGCACTCGAGCAATAGTCGAATCAATGCAAAAGTACAGCTGTTAAATTTAAGTGCTCGATTTAATTGCTGGCATTACTGTACTCTTTATGAGGTGCATTATTTTAATCGGATTTTATTTGTCGTTCCCGGACAACTCGTTTAATTAAGCTATAAAAATGGTCCGCGCTCATTCGTAACATTCGCCCGCTGTAACGTGCGGCTCATTTTTGTCCCTCCGATTTTCTAGACGTCGCTTTTTTATCCAGCGAATGACAAACGACTGTCGATTAAAAAAAGAAAAGAACGCCAACGGAAGAACATCTATCAGCTCCTCCTAAAACATTTTAACTATTTCCTTTCGAGAAAGTCCTTCGCATTAGACAATGGCTATAGCATCCAACTTAATTTTATTCAAAACAAGTAGCGCAATCACAGTATCTAGTGACGTGTAATAAACGATTTAAATGCGGAAAATCTGGGCTTGCAGCCTCGTAGCTCGCGCGTCACTGGAAAAAAAGAGAGTGGCAGGCCGCGTTGCATTGTTATTCACGATGCGCAGCGCGGCCGGAAATCGCTATTTAATTTTCCGGATAAAGCTTGCGAAACGACTCCTAAAATTACCCGCCGATCTCGAGCATCCCGGCTTTTGCTTAAATTGGCTCACGGCGCCGTTGTTATTCTCGGAATCGCTCGGTGCGCGATTGCGTTTTAAGTGCGTCACACTTGCGCCCCAATAGCTTTGAAAATATTTCATTGCACTCAACATTTTTGCGAGGGGCCCATTTTACCTTACGCGTTTTCGACACTCCAAACGGTGCATCGAACGGTGCCATAAGTAAAATGGAGAATTGCTTGCATGATCGAGTCGATCAATTTAATTACGATGCGAGCAATGTTAATCAAAGTGCGCGTTAATTAAAATTCAATTTAATTTGAATTTGAACTTTCCGCTCGCTTATTGGAATACTTAATTTAATAGAAAAAAATGTTTTAAAAAATCTCGGATGATCAATTAAATTAATTTCGGATCTTCGTCTGCCTCAAACGTCGAAATTCAAAGACTTTAATGCACCGGATCCACTAATAGATTTTTAATTTAAACTTCAGCTTAAATAATTTTTTTAAACCAATAATTAAGATAAATTAAGATACATGCGCTATTAGATCCAAGTATCATCTAAGAATTCATAAAAAGAGAGAACTTTCGAAAGATTTACCCGCGAATTTAAAGTTCCGCAAACTTTTCTTTAAGACTCGAAGCTTATAACAAGGACTTGCAAGGAATCTCTTGCCTCTGTTTTTTCTCCCTGACCTTAAATCCTCTTCTCGCGCGGCAGCCCCGTGGCTATCTTCTCCAAAGTAGCCCTAAGGAGAGGCAGTCGTGAGCGTGGAATTAAAAAAAGAAGCACGTCGTGCGTACAACATCTAACGATGTTTCCGGCCAAGTCCTCGTAGCGTGAGGTCGAGAAGCGCACGCACTTGGCTGTCTCACTTAATAAGGCTTGGTGCATCATTTATCGGAGAAGTAGGGCGTCTGTCTCTCGCGAGCCCCGAAGGCTGTACAAGCATCGGTTCGCGAGACTCCGAGGGGTGGGTATAGAGCCTCGGTGCAAGTCACCCCAGGGGGCGCGACGGCGTTTCCTAATCCCGGTAGTAGATCCCGTTCGGTTTGAGCGAATTAAAATTCGCGCTTTGCCACCGAGAGATAGGCGCCCTCGAGAATAACGGCCGAGGGGCGATGGGTGGGTGGAGGGATCGGCCGGGAGCGCTTTCGGTCGAAGGGATCTCAAAGTCCGGTAGTTATAAAGTCAACGCCGACAGCGGCGCAACCCCTTTAAGTACTAATGCAAACGACCGGGCGAGCTTACGAATTAAGCAGACCTTGGGCCCTGCTGCGCACCGTCGATATCCGCGGAGGCGGAAGGAAATCGGGCCGCACGTACACGTACGAATGCGATGCTGCGACGCGGGACTTGGGGAGGGCGACAACTGGGGCGGCTTTTGCATATTGACGCTTCCTATAGATTTGCCAAGGGAAATTAAATAGAGTCTGCGTCTAATGCGCAAATATTTTCCCGAATGTTTTTAAAAGTGGCCTGTGCAATTTATTGTACTGTTTAGATATAACGAATATTGTTTTTATTAAAGTGTAAGGCTTGTAAATAATCAGAGCTTTCTACTTATTAAGAATTTGAGTTCTCTAATTGTAGCTGAGTGAAAGCCCGTTCATACGTTGAAGTATCATTTCATATTAGTGACATCAGAGCTCTGTCAAATATTCATTTACATCTATAAACTTTTATATTAAGGGTCACGACATACTGCTTACAATGAATACTATTTTAAATTCCAGAATTTCTGAAGGAAGATAATTACACTGCTAAATTTTAAATGCAGTATTTCGTATTTTCTTAAGAGAGCCTTAGCATTTAACGTTTTCTCGAAAGAAGGCTACAACATTCCACGTTTATTGGTCATAAAAATTGTTCTAAACGTATAACTGGCGCGTACCTTTGCTAACGTGCAAATTCCACTTCCACCAGTATGAAAGCTATAATTTTTTTCATGAATCCTGAAAATTTGATACGTTTCAAATTAAAAAAAAAAAGTTTTAAAATTCAATCAGCTAAGTACAAAAACTCAAGCCCAAATTTAATTGGAGCCAGTTGCACGTCTGCAATTTATTAAAAGAAAAAAAGAAGAATAAAAAAGCTTTCGCTTACTTTCATGCAGTAACGAGAAATAATTTAAATTGCTCGGCGTGTAACTTGATAAACCACTGCTCCGTCAAACTAAATAATTCACTCCACTCAGGCGGAGACAAGCGATTAGTCGCTACACCGCTATGATGCCAGGCGAGCGCTCAACTGAAAGGGACTTTGTGCTTTTTGAACTCCGGATCTTTGGCGACGTGTCGGAAAAGCGAGGGCGAGGCACGCTTGAAACTTTAATGAGAAACACGCCGGTGATATTTATGTGTATATCTCTCTGTGTGTGCGTTTTTTTTCTACTCGGTCATCCCCTCCGCCACGGCCACGCGGTAGAAAGACACTTTGTGCATTGTGATGCCGCTGGCCGAAAACAACTCTTTGCACTTTAGTTAGAGCCTCGGTGGCTTTAGCCCGCTGACAGAATTTCTTCCTCTTAGCACTTTTGAAATTAAACTTTCATTGCCCCTCGAGAGTAATGCGACGCGTGCTACCTTTTTCACCGTGTAATCGCCTACGCGAAGTGGACATTACACTCGTTTTGCTCGTTTTGTCGCCGTCGTCGGTTCTGGCGTTAAGCGCGGTCTGAATACGCCGTACTTCGTAAGTGAGACTAATGATTGTATTATTTATCGAGAAATAAAGCTTATCGTCTCGAAATCTAAGGATAATCTGTCAAATTACTTAGCGTTCGTAAGTTTACTTCTAACTGTATTGGATGTCGTAGTTACGTATAGAGCTAAAAGAATAATGACTGACAAATATTTTAGGTTCTTCATTACATTACATTAGGGTCGCACGTAAAATTAATTATTTTTATTCAGACCCGTAAGAAAGGTAGAACGCCAGAAACAAAGTCTACAACACGCCAATAATCGACAGTATGAAAAATGCGATGCGTAATAATAGCGCGTATCAAAGGAAATTATCGAACACGCTATTTATACATTTATTTCCATCGCTTACAATTGCTACCCAACCAACTCACTAGGGACGACTCCCTCTCGGAGCCAGTAAATGTTTTCTCTGAAGCGTGTACTTAGTCGCAACCGGTCGTATAGGGGTTGCCGTAATATTTTCTTTTTGCGAATAAAATTTTCCCTTTTCTCATATCGAAGTGCCACACGTGAACAATACTAAAAATGGCATACCAACAGGATGCTAAATATATTTCGTATAAAATAAATCGACTATCGATAAACTTTTATAAATATGAAAAGTTGTTTTTGAAAAAAGCCATAAATTTTGTTGTTTACTCTTGTTTATTTTCCGAAATTAATTGGGGATTATTAGTAAATATGCTTGCAAAAACGTACAAATATTTATTACAATTTTGATAGCGTTGAATTTTACCTGAACTCGACAGAGGGGAGTATTATTTGAGCATATAACTTTATCTCTTGTGCACAAGTCGTTTGTTTTTATTATCCGATGATTATTCATACTGTTGTTTACACTCCGTTATTTTCTATTGATAATGTTTTTGCAGGAGAAAACTGGAGCACACTTCATGCCTCGGGGCGAATCGAACTACATTTTAATTTGATAAGTATGTACATACACGTTATTGAAAATATATTCAGCTTTCAATCTTCCGTTAGAAAATCTCATTTTTAGTAAAAATTCGATAGTCATTTCGTATTTTTTGATTTTTTCTAATCGGATTTTATTAAATACAAGGGTTTAATGCCCAGTGAAGCAAAAAAGTGTTATTTATTTAAAAACGAATACCCTGGATTTTTATGTTTATAAGCATTTAATAGCGATCAGTCTATTAAAAAACTAAGAAAATACCGATCAAGCTTTTTCTTATTTATAAAATATCGAAAGTATTTTTCTTCTTTAATCTGTACAAATCAAGTTCTTATGTTCAAAATTATGCAAAAAGCTTCGGTTCGTTTAAATAAAAGAAAATTACGTTTAAGTTCTTTTGAATGCTGGTATAAGAATCCCATAAGTAAGAGAAAAGAAGGCCTTTGGGAGTTGTGATTTTTCTCAAGCTCTCTCCTAAGATCCTTCGCAATTAAGGACTTCGGAGCCGCGTTGATCCAGGTCTAAAAGGAAAGTATGCCAGGAAGACCACACAGAGAGAAGAAAGTGTAGGATCTATCCTCAGTCACTTTCTCGCTTTTTCGCTAACTTTTAATTTTTCCCGAGGAAAGTTAAAATAATTGCGTTTTGGCGCTTTGTAACTTCCATTCCCGGGCGCGCGTTATTTCGGCTTTAACATCCACCAGGGATAATTCGATAAACGACGTCGGCATCGCACGCACCCAGATCTGATAAATGTTTCAATTCGAATCTTCTGGAATTGAATTACTGGGCCTGCCCTACCCAGCCTCAGTGCTTTATGTACCTCGTCATACATTTTGCCTGATCTTTAATTAAGAGCAAAGTTTAGCGGGTTCTGCATTCCTAATTAGCCGAAAACCCTGTCACGACAGAGCAAACAGTTGAAACTCCTGTGCTTGATAAACGCACACTGTACAAGACGGAGTAATGAAAATCAATAATAGCTAAACTTCTACACAGACAACGAGGCTATTTCTGTGGTAAAGAATATCTTATTATAGTTGGTGAATCGAATACATTTAAAAAAATGTCATTCTTCACTTACTATAACTTAAATCATGTTTATTCCAATATTTTGTAAGACCGTAATAAGATTTCCTTGATACAAAAATTCTATTGTTGACTGGCTTATAGCGAATCTACGATTTTAGTTAGGTTTTGGAATTATTTCGGAGTTATTACATAGAAGCAATATGAGCATATTTAATTTTTCAGTACATCTCTCGTTCATATCTTTTTGATGAGCCTTTAGCCAGAGAAAAAGTACAAAACATTCTCTGTAATTCCGGGTTCTACCGAGTTGCTTAAAAAGTAATCGACTACTAAAAAAACTGAATAAATACTAACAGAATTACAAAGAACAAAATTCATCGGTTACATTAAGTTTCATCAATCTGAATTAACTCAAACCAGTAACACCAGCCGCGGTCCCGTTATAACTTTTCAATTCCTCTTGTTACAGAATCTCCTCGTGCCAGCAATTACTGCGTTCAAGCGGCGTGCTAACGAAACGCTCAGACAGCTATAAGGCACGCGAGACACGAGCATAAAGTCAAACGACCCCGGGTGTATATGCGCAGTGCGTAACAGCAGCAACGACGGCAGTGAAGCGAGGTTGGGAGCTACGCGGAAGTGTGGCCTGGGTACCGGCGGAAAAGTAGGATGCCAGGTCTTTGAACGCAACAGCCGAAGAGAATGGCGCGGAACTGGTTGGAGTTTGCCTAAGATCGGCCAGATTAAACAGTGAAAGAGCCCGCGAGAGCCGAGCGCAGCTAGGCAAAGATCGAGCCGAGTTGGCGGGAGTGCGACGGGGATGCGCTGAACTCCTGGTAAGAGAAAGGGAACAGGGGATGGAAAGACGTACGTTAGGAAATGACGAGTCAACTTGAATATTAAAAGAGATGAAGATGTGAGAGGGAAGCGGAGGAGGCGTTGAATTCTAGGAACTCGCAGTATGCCCTGGAGCTTCGATAAATTATTGTTGACTGTATCGTTTCAAAATGCAATCCATTAGCGTGAGTACTGAGCAAACGTAATTAAACAACTGTTGTGTTTTCAGTTTTAATGAAATCGTTTTAACAAGTTACTAATTTCCAGTCTTTATTGGTTTAGATTGCTGGTGCAAGAAAAAAAGCTAATTGAATAATGATTTAAAACGAAGTGAGAAAATCATAAAATGTACTAGCTAAATCATACATTAAAGCTTCGTAGCAAAGAAATTTTAATTTAATTTTAATATCGTCTAATTGGTATTCCTTTCCTACAGTTCCTAAAGTAACATATTCATTCGTCATCTAAAAGCAGAACTTTTCACTGACTACAGAGTGCTACTAGCCCTCTGGAAACAAATTTTGTTGCAGACATACATACAGAAACCAAACTTTTAGACCCTTACGCTTAATAATTTTGAAGCTGGGAAGTAAAGTATTGATCAATTTCAACAATTTGAGAAATATTATAGTATTTCTTTTAAATATCTTCCTAATTTCATATATTTTATTTGCTTTTTTCCTGCAGCGAAAGGAATATATTTTTCCCCTTTTAGAGACTCTCAACAAACTTGAGTTCCCATTAACTTTCTGGGGGTCGAAAAATCTTTTTAGTACAGCTAAAAATTTAGCGGATTTTTAATTCACTCTCAATTAGTCTCAAAGGGAATCCTAGTAACCGAAAAAGCTGATTTCTCAATGTCGTTAGTGCGGATTTCCCCACAATAAAAAAGCAACCTCGCACGATGACGTTTCATGAGAAGCAAAAACGCACTTCAGAAGGCATTTGAATGTACAGCGAAGGCGCAGGGAAAAGGCGGCATCGAGCGAGAGAATTCAACTTGCAGGAGGAATACCGAGGACGTTTGTTTACCGCGCAATGAGGTATTCTATGTTAGCTGTCACATTGCTGCAGTCGAGGGGGATCACACATCAAATGCTGAAACAAGAAATCCTTTTTCGTGAAACGTACACGCCACGCCAACCGGGAGAGAGGCTCGAGGCTGCTGATATTCGTGGGTGCGACGACGAAGATAAGCGCCCCGGGGAGTAGTGCATGGGGGCTACGCAAGTGATGTCTGCATGTATATGTACGTATATACGTACCTCCGGTGACGCGGCAAGTCAGGGAGAGATTGTCGCCCTCCTCGTACGGTCCGCAAGTCCCGTTCAGGATTCGCCCCCACATGTCCAAAATTGCCGGCTGCTCAGGCGGAACTGAAACAAACAAATACATGGTATCTTTAGCGAAATCGAATCGGGTAAATAGAAATTTGACGTCTCTGTCGCTTTGATTGATATTTCCATTATTAATACTTTTTAGCATTGCGGATTGGTAGTCAAAATTTTCATATGACGTTCTATAAGACAAAGTGGATTATTGATAAACTTTGTTCGTGTATATTGCGTTATTAAAATTTTAACAGCAAACTTCATAGCTTTTATCAATTAGTAGATTGCGTATAAATATTGCAGTAAATATTCCATTTTTAGTTCCATATTTTACTGACGAACGTTCAATTTTGTTAATCATTAAAACATTTTACTAATTTTCTAGTTTATAAATTACTTATTGATCGATTATTTACGAGTGTGGTCTTTTGTACAAAAATATTTTTATTCGACTCCTACGCACGAGACTACATATTTCTGTTATCCAAAGAGAAATATTTTTTAAAATTATGTTCGTGATTACCTGCTATGAATACTCGCTCTCACTATTTAATATTTAGCCATGTAATTCAGCTCAAATCCAATAGTCATAACCATTTCGATTTTCCCACATCATGCAGGCTGCCCACTCAATATTTCGCTTTCTCATGTATACAAACAAATTCAATAAATTTGGCATCTCATCATCGCAGCAAATTCATACGCTAACACCTTAATTACAATGCGTGAATTCTCGCAAATTTATGCATCTGCACACGCACACAAAATCGTACACGTACACCCGAGTACACACGTACACACGTACACACCCACATAGACGCATCCATGTCATTCATATGCATCTAGCTCACTGCAGATCTAACACACAGGAGATCTAATGCACAAAAATTACAAAGCCAAAAGGTATAAATGCAGAACCATTATCTCACTCATAAATACATACGTGCAACACTCTGCCTAAATTACTTTCGCTTTTGTTAATTTCAGTGGCAGTATGAATATTTATGAAGGATCATTCAAATGGGTGAATTGGATAATACCGCAGGCTCCGCATAATTTCTCCCGCCATCATCGCTGCGTTCTCAAGTATTAAGAGAACAAACGAAAAAGTGAAGAGAAACAGGAAATGATGAAAGGACAAGCACGTACCATATCCTTCCAGTTTAGTTTATAGATTCGCGAAAATCCATCCGGCGGGAAAGGGTTTTCTCGATGAGTGAATCTCGAAAGTGAAAGTCGCCCATAAAAAAAAAGAGCCGCGGGAAAAGTAGCCTGGACGTGAGTGAGTGACTGCGACGGAGGAGGAAGGGGCTCAAATTGGTCGTGACTTATCGTTAAATTAAATCACGACGCACACATCGGGAGGGCGTCAGCGCAGGTGGCTACGCGTAAGATCGATCTGACCCGCTTACAAGATGCTAATCGACGACGCGTGTGTACACAGAGGTAGGTGGTGGTGGTAGGGTCTGGATTGGGGTGGGAAAGGGTGGCTTCGCTCCGAAGTGGTCGGTAGCGCACACGCCAAGGACCGGTGGTCGTCGCTGGACGCGGAGGTTGGTCGAACATCGGACGTTTGTATGAGGAGCGAGGGTAGCGCCAGGTAATGCCCCCGCATTCGGGTAAACAGAAAGTTCGCTCTCGTATGTATAATGCGTTCGATATACACGTATACACATGCGGCGACGAATGGGCGTGAGGGACGCTAGCGGAAAAAGATCGAGGGGGGAGGGATCGGCAAGGCGGATGTACAAATGAATGGGGAGATCGAGAGAGATTGATACAGATACCGGGAGGCGGAGGTTACCTTCATTGTAAGTACAAATGGATTGGATACACAAGGATCGAGGGAGAAACGAGGGCTGTTTTGAAGAGTAGATCGAACTTTATTTATGTGACGGATTTGCTGCTCTATAAATTTGCCTTAAGGTTAGAAGACAAATGTTACTCAGGTGTATCCAGATTTCGGTGACGCGTAATTGGTATAAGGTGAACTTGAATAATAGCCACTGTACGATATTGAAAAAGCGAGAGATTTATAGTACCTTCGAATGAATCGCATTTTGGACGTTATTATATTGTAGTAAATATTTATGCAATTCATTCTGTTCCCAATTGGAAATTTTCGCTATCTACTTTTTTTCTAGTAAATGAAATAATTACCTCTTGCCATGTTAACTCATCCAGCGTGCACAAGTTTGTAGAGAGCGCGATTAAGGGGCTCATCCTATAGAGAGGAACGACGAACGGGAAGACTCGCGACGGCAACTACCAGTGGTAATCAATGGACCCAGCCTCGAACGACCAATAATTTTAGGGACGGCGTACCGGACTCGGACAGCGAACGAACCCGCCTCCTCTCGCTTTTGACCTCCTTCTCTCTCTCTCTCTCTCTCTCTCTCTCTCTCTCTCTCTCTCTCTCTCTCTCTCTCTCTCTCTCTTCCTCACTGTTAGACTACAGTGGAATCGCAATTTTAATTGGGTTAATTTTAAAGCAGTTTCACGTAAAACGATCGGCCATAGTATGAGGAGAAAAAGTCTCGGTAAAAGAGCAATATACATCGAGCCATTCTCTTCCTTTTTCTCACTTTCTTTCCCTTATTTTTAGCAGAAAAATTCTTACCCGAAAGTTCTCTCATGAGACATAGGTACAACTAGAAAAAGAGTACGACGGGATTTCTATTGACTTGTTAATGAAGCAGCCATGTGCCTTCTGATCTTGTAAATTGATCCTCACCTCTTTAGATTCAACGTAGCGTAGCAATACATGGAAGACAAGGAAGTGTAAAAAACCAGAGATAATAGAAATTAAATAAGGTGCTTTTTTAAAAAGATTTAAAATGCTTCTTGTAAGATTAACCAGACCCCATTTTTTACACTCATTAATTACTTTTGTAAGTTTTTTCTTACTGCTTAGCACTTCAAACTTTTACGCAATGGATTCTTCGGTGGACAATTAAACTAAGAAATTAAATGTGCAAATTAATTAAAACTGAATGCGTATTTAAAGTAATTAACAAATGGGACAAATAATTAGCTAATTGAGTTATCTAACATTATAACGTTCGCACTGTTTCTCGTATTATAATTTTTCACACTTATCTGCTAAATAGTTTGCCTTTTTTTTTACAGCTCGCAAGAAGACGCTAACAGGACTAGGAATTTTTAATTTTTAAAATGAAGCTTCAATCTTGTCGAAACTTTGAGACATTATCCTAGCACTAATCTACTTGAATAGGCTCTTTATCCTTATTGACAAACAATCACGAAATGCTAACGCATTCGCGCGTAGGTGTGATTCAAGGTATCCAAGATAATTACCACTTCATATCGAAAGTGCTCCTCTTATCGGGCTGCGTTAGTTACTCCAGCTCACCACTTCGTCTTTCTCCCTCGCACAAATCAGACAAGCTCAAGCCGGTTAAGTTCTGTCTGGGCAAAGTAGGTAGGTAGCAAGGCACAACGTACGACTAATAGTAATCATTCGAGAAGGTCGGTCATGCGAACTCGCGAGAGCGAGACAGAGAGGATAGGTGAATCTTCCTTACCCGGTGGGATCACGGTAGCCAGAGAGAGAGAGAGAGAGAGAGAGAGAGAGAGAGAGAGAGAGAGAGAGAGACATCGCTCTCAGTGGTGAGAGGTACGCCCGGTCGAACAAGCCACTCGAAGACGCATTGGAATAGAAATTAACTTCCTCTCTAGTAAGTGAGAATACCCCCGTGTACGTGTGCGGACCAGGCTCTGAGCTTGAGCGGGCGGAACTGCTCGGAATTGGGGTTTGAATGCGGCCACCCGGTCTGTTTCGCACCTCGTAAACGCTTTGTTAATCGAGGAATCCGAGAACGCACGTAGCCGCACGAGAGAAAGAGATCGGCGGTTTAAAGTGCCCTCACCGCTCGCTCCACCAATTAGCGGATCATTAAGACATTGTTATCCTACCGAAATGATAGCTGCCGATAATAGATGAGATTACACTTGCATAACACTTCAATTTTTTTTTTGCACATACATTTTTAGATGCTTAAAGTTGTAAATTTAATTAAACTTTTTTAATTTTCTGCAGAAAATAATTTTTTTGTTATCACATTAATGAAGTATTTCTGCTCTTAATAATTCTGACCTCGAGTGTTTCTTTGAAAAGCAATCAAGATCTATAAATAATATGTACGAGAAATATAAATGACTTTTTAAATGCAACGGTTCTGAGAAAACAATGCAACCTAACCGAATTGAAATTAATAATGAAGTAGCCCGACAAGTGATTGCTGCGGCTTCCTGCGTTACGAGTAAACGTAAATATTCAAACGGAACTAGAATCGTTGCAATAGTTTTAATTTCAGATGCGATCGTAAAATAGCAATAAAAATGCAATGCGAAGGCGATAAGAGAAAATCTGATGCTAGATAAAGTACTACGATTATCTACTATTTTATTTCTTACATACATGCATTATTAACCAAATATTATAATTTTATAACTGCTTTGTAAATACAATCTTTGGGAATCACAGAAATGTCGACCTGCCAATTATTTTGCAGTTTCAAGATTATCAAAATTGATTTCCGTGTCCTAAATTATTTTTAAAACAGTTGGTTATAAAATGAAGTTAAATTGGTTGCTTAACCTTCGTTTGAAGTTTTTGTAAATGTTGCAGCAAAGACCTTAATAACTTACTGATCATAAAGTGACTTGCCCTAACAACTGGGACACGATGATGGGAGAGCTTTTTACACAGGAGTGCTTTAAAATTCGATTTTAAAGCTAGGAAGAAAGCTACACAAAGATCAAGAGTCGGAGCGAGTGTATGGAAACCTCACAGTGCCGAAAATATGAATGGATTTATTCTACTTTTGGTGAATCAATGTTGAAACGAACTTTAACTACGAATAAACTTCAATGGCACCTGCATATAGATCGGAGCCGATGCTATTCTGCTCCACAATAGATTTCGAGTCTCTTGCTGATATTATTCTTGCAGACAAAGGGGATAATTTTATCTTACGATAAAGGCTTTGAAATTTGAAGCGTAGCGAAAATAATTTTCAGAAGAGCCGAAGATAAATGTACAGCAAACAATTGCATTAATGAACGGTGCAATTTTATGGTTATTCACAATGTTAATCAAAATTAAAAGGGACATTCTAATTACTGAAAAGCTCGGTCAGTACACCATCGAGGTATGTGAGTAGCACAAAATAAACTGTAATTATTAATAATTCCAACGTAAAAATATTCAACCCTCAACTTTTTCAACGCAAAGTACGTTTAATTTTTCAATGGAAAAAAGCGCGACGCCAGGGTCGACAGTTTTCCGATAATTCAACTCGACGTCCAATAATTTCGAATTGCCGCCTTTATTAGCGCTCTGTCCTTTTATCACGACGCAGGTTTTGCGTGACCTCTTTATTCCGCAAAATCGAAAAACACAATTGACTCGTCCATCTATCTGCTCCAAAGAAACATAACGCCCTTGCTTTACAAGCTGACCCGTGACTAGTTACTTTAATTAAATTAGTTGGCGTGAGGTTTGCAACTATTGTTAGCAGATGAATGAGAAAAATTCAGTAATTTAGGTGAACATTTTTTTATGCGATAATGAAGCGCGGTCAAAAGTTACTTTAACATGACGCTGATTACTTTTTTTCTTATATTGAGAATTTATTTGATTTTTCGTAGGTATTATCCAATGACTTATTCCAAATTTATCTGCACAGTATCGAGGTTGGTAACAACAATTTGAAGGATATTAACAACTTTATAAAACACCTTATTTTTTAAGTGACAGACTTTTGACGTGTTATGAAGAACTATTCACATGTTTAAGTAGCATTTCACTTATACAACTTCAGAGTGAAAATATCATTCTCTTATTTGAAATCAAGTTATTCGGACCTTTAATTAGCATAACTTTCTTGACGCTTAAAAAGATCTTCTGACCACGTATTGCTTCATTGTCAACAATGCTAACCGACGGGGAAAAAAAAGCTCGACTGCTGATACATCAATCCTTATTTACAAATATAATTTGTCGCCTGGTTGGCTTCCCAGCGCCGTCTCACGACGTAATTTCAATAAAAACGTCACATTTCATTTTCAAATTGGATTTCGTGTCCCATCTTTCACTGCGCTTGTCAACGAGCGCGTCACGATGGGATCTCGCGTGTTCTCGTCGCCTCTACTTTCCTTCGTGACGCAATTGTCGTTTCTAAAGCCTCCGATCTTCGATCGCGGGCCGAGCGAGGCAGAGTAAGGAGGGTGGGCGGCTAAAGGAGGAAAACCGAGCGAAAAGCTGCTACTGGGGGAGTCTGATATGACTAGACGCAGATGTTTCCACTTTGCCATGAAAAACGAGTTCGCTAAGAGTGACGAGAGCCATTCCCTTGATAGGAGGATCAAAAAGAGCCATACCTTATTTTTTTCTTCGCGGTGATAAATTTCATGCCGAGGATAGCGCGCTCTTTTAACTTTTTGCTGGGGTCAATGGCTATTCGATTATGACATTGGCAGGATTCCCTCATCCAGAATAATCGTGAATCTGTATCAATGAGCATTTTATTTGATTGACAGTGCCAATGTTAAATAACCTTGATCGAATATCCGTGCCTGACAGTAATCCTTGTTTTCTAGTTAGACGCAGTACATATAGAGCAATATTGGCGTAATCATTGAATCTAATGAATAATGTTAATAATTATTGCGAAGAATATTAAAAATTATTTAAATTAAAACAGATTTATCTGTTCCTCTAAGGAGTATGCTAAATAATTTTGATGGATAATTATCTATGTCTGACTATAATCCCTCATTTTTACTTACATGAACTAAACTCAAGTTAATGGTAAACTATTATTTTAATTGAATTGACAATTTTATTAATTATTGTGAAGGATATTAACAAGAAAAGGTTTACCCCTTCGCCCGAGGAAAATGTTTGAATAAGCTTGATCGAATATTGTTGTCTGACTATATTCGTTTGTTTCTACTTACATGGATGATTGTGTAGTACAATTTCAGTCTCTAAATTAGTCTTTGAACAGAATGTATAAAAATCATTTAAATTAAAATCAGAATGTGTCTCTTAATTTTCGTTGGAAGGTAGAAGTTATTATTTGAAGAAACTGTAATTTCATATACGTATAACCTACATTATCTCAATAAAATATACTTACTCGTATAATGAATGTAATCGCGCATGAATTCCAAATGAATTGAAATACATTTGATTTTCTGTAATTCTCGACCTCGTAACCCAAATTAAAATTTAAAATCCACCGCGAGAAATACTTTAAGAGACTCGGAGAATATTTTATTCTCTTACGGGTCGGGGGGGGGGAAAAGAAAAACAGCAGCCGCGCACGCTCGCGAGACCGAAAAAAAGGAGTGAAAAGTGTAATTCCAGGCGAGTAAATTTACATCCTCGTAGAACTCATTTACATACTGAATATTTTAGCTTGAAAAAAAAACCAGCTAACGGCTTCATTAAAATAACTGTTATTGTCG
The DNA here is from genome assembly GCA_035582955.1 of Sycophila texana. Classification (NCBI taxonomy): domain Eukaryota; kingdom Metazoa; phylum Arthropoda; class Insecta; order Hymenoptera; family Eurytomidae; genus Sycophila; species Sycophila texana. Next base: position 14,209,295 of record JAWWEN010000038.1, on the reverse strand, counting down.
TATGACTGTCGTTTTCTGATTATACACCCGTTGATCGAACTGTCGATGTCATTTATGCCACAAGTGACGCATGAGCAGCCGCGGATAAAGGTGCAGCCGAGAAAAAGAAGGAGGAGAGGTTGCGCGTAAAAAAAAAACGCTGAAAAGAAAGAAAAGTAACACGGCTCGCGCTTGCGCGCCGTACTCCCGGCTCGAGCGATTTGAATAAACCTCCTCGAGCTTGCGGAGCGCGAAAGTTGAAAAGCAACGCGCGCTGTTTGCCGAATGCCACTTCGTATGCTACAAACGCGCGAGAAGCGTTCGTACACATAACTGCACCCGAGCTCTTTCCTTTTTCTCACTCTCGTCGACTCTTCTCGCGCCCGCTGCGTCGCCTTTTTTTTTCTTCCGTTACTCCCGCAGCGTAAAAATCCCATGACTGCCGACGGTGGCTGCGCTCCTTGTTTGCCGCGCATCTCTCTCCCCTCTGTACTTTTTCTCCTCCTCACGCTCGTCTCATTTCGCGAACGAGGAGAATCCCGCAAACAGACGCGTCGGCTTCGCCCTCCTCCAGGGGGAGAAGAGAGATACTGCCTGCTCGAAAGTCGTCGAATCAATCGGACTAAATCCCATAATTCTCTGCGTTTCCTTATCTCGGTTTTGCTTGCTTTGGTGTTTTTGCTCGTCTGAGCAATATCGCGACCTTTACGCTTGTTTCTGTCACTTCAATTAAATTTGAATGTCCTTCAGTCAGTTATTTGAATAAATATTGTCTTGTTTGACTTCAAGGAAATGTTTATTTTAGTTTAGTTTGACTTTCTCAAGGTGGAAGCTTTGCAACGTTGTGTTGTAATTCTTGGTTTTGATTGATGAAAATACAGAGCTAGATAATGTAATAGTAAATTCAAATAAACTAGATATTTTGAGTATTTTAACTACTATTGGAAAACTATACAATAAATCTTGTTTAAAATAAGTGAAAATCTTGTAGAAAAATATAAAAAAAATTTAAGATTTAAATTCTCTCTATTCAGTGATTTATTTTTCACAAAAGTAAAAGATGGGTTATTGTTTACTTTACTTCTTATTTCATATTGTGCTTTTCAATACTGCAAACAAATAATTTTTGAGAGCTTAAACTTGAAATTGATAAAAGTGGTTTTATGCCCATAAAATGAAATGGTTCGAAATTGTAGAACATTCACGTATTGCTATTCACGGGTAATTTATGTTTTCCAAAATTGCTTCTGAACCCATTAAAAGACGAAAAAAGCACTTGAGCAATATTTTCCGAAAACAATTTTAATGTTCAATCATTTTTTTCTCACAGATATTTCCACGTATATTTATAGAATAAAATTTCACAATTTTACCCGGGTAAATTAATAAAAAGAAAAAAGAAAAAATCTCCTATCATTCAATAAACCTTCGTTTTGCAGCACTGTAATGAGTAATTGCTCGAAAAACGAGATATCAAAGCTTCAGAACGCCGTCGTTCGTAACAACTGAAATCACGCGGCCAAAAACCGATAGCCGCTTTTGTCGATCGCCAAGCGAGCCCCAGCAGCTGCTGCAGCCGTCACGTCTCTTCAATCAAATTCCCGTTCTCGCCGACAAAAGGAGTACCGCGCGCAGTCGGCGGACTCGCGCGCCGGCCGATGTATCGATTCGACTCCCGGGGCTGTTGGCCGCCACGAAAAACGAGGGCGACATTAGCCCCGGCAGCTCGAAACCCAGCCCGAAATCCGACGGGAAATTCGAGCTGCACACCGAGGCGGCTGCTTTATCGAGATAAGCGTGCGGGCAGAAGCCGCGCAACTTTGCCCGCCGCACGCATTAATAACGGGACGATCGCGCGACTGCTCCGTTGCGCGGCTTGTGTTCGTTCCTGTATCGCGGCTATGCGCTCCGTTCGCCTGCGAAGCAGTCGCGGAGCCTTGCATTAGCGAGATTACGCAATTAGCGTACTTGATCATGCTTCGAAATTGCTTTTGAGGCCGCGAGATGTGCATCATTTTCCTCAAAGGGGTTCTGAGGCAATTTTTGCTATGCTTGTGTTATCCTGTTTCAGAGCTCGTCGTTGTTTGAGAAATGACGGTGCTAGTTTGCTATCAAACAAAATTTTCAAGTAACACTAACGAATAATCTTAGTAGTTATCGGGTAGAATATTTAACGTAATTTAAATACTGCGAATTTAGTTCTGAGGGTAAATTTAAATAGCTTGATCATATAAACGCGTCTGACTATACTACCTCATTACTACTAGCACGTACTAAACGTAGTGCAATATTAAAATAGTCTTTAAATTCAACTGATAATATTATTAATTATTGTGTATAGTATTAAAATTATTTAAATTAGAAAAGATTTGCTCCTTTGAATATACGTGTCTGACCAAATTCGGATGTTTCTACTTACAGTGATTAATCATAGGTCAGCTTATAATACTTTATAATTTAACTTTTTTAAAAAATATTAAAAAATATTCATTCTAATCTATGAAAAAATATAACAAATGAAAAATTAAGGTGGATAAGAAAATATTAATGATAATTACATATCATTTTAACAAGTCTTCACAAGTATAAATTAATGAGTTTCCGTTATAAAAAATTGTAAGTTCCATCTACTTAATGACAAACTACTATAAAAATGTCATACTGAATAATCCTTTACAATTCTATTCAACAAATAGAACACCCTCATAGCCGAGGTCGCTAGCGTCGCTCCTTTCACTGAGTCCCATTGTTCGTTTCGTCAATCTTCGCCTTTGATTCTTGCTCTAGCTTCTTGAGCAACTCTTGTTAAATTTTTACGGCCAACAATTCTCAGACAATTTTCGAACCACGTGAAGCTTTAACACGAAAAAATGATAAAAATCGGATATGAGGTCTGTTAAGACTCAACGAAGCCGTGTAATCTAGTGACTTTTAACAATGAAAAAAAAAAATAATGAGAACATTTTTTTAACAAATGCTTTTTTTTATAAACCGTACATTATTGAGTAATCTTAAATATTACTTTATCACCTTAAACATTACAAAAGAAATTATAGGTTCAACAAAATGATCAGTTAAACTAATCGAATGAAATTAATCTTAACTGTATTAACATATATAACGTATCGTTGAAATAAAATACGAATAATGAAACTTTTAAAACGATCTCCTTTTAAATTACAAAATTTCGTTCCCTGCTAGAACTAACAATAACATCGAGCTCGATAAACAGTGGAATGTAAAATACGAGAAATAAGTCTTAGCTTCGATCGAGAAGCCCAATACAATGTCGAAGCAGCGACACGCAGGCAGCGCTTTCTCCAGAATTTATAGACTTCCGATGTACGCGCCCTATCCCGGCCTCGCAGCCGCTCCAACAAAGGCGGAGTGTACGCGCGTACGCGAGCGTAGTGCCCTCGTGTACCACGTGAGTCGCACGTCAGAAGCAGGGGAAAGGTTTACGTCCGGCCATAACACGGGAATATACGCAGACAGATACATTGGCCGCGCTTCTGATGCATTTAATCGAATCTGCGAGGAAGCGAGAGGAGCAGTTAGATGCTCGAGAGAATGCCCGGGAGAAAGAGTCAGTTCGCGTGTTTGCGAAAGAGCCGCCGGCGGGGCTGCCCTTTGCCGCCGCCATCCGTCGCCTACGATCATGCGCTCGGCCCACTTGAGGCGCTGCGGCGCCCGGCTTACAACAAGTGAAACGTACAAGCATTGTTCGCCAATGAAATCGAGTATATGTATTGACCTCCGGGGACGGATGCTCCATGCGCGAGTGGTTTATGCTCCGCGAGTGCCGCTTCGATGATATCTTCCATCTCCCCGAGTCGACTCCGGCTCGCTCCGTCGCTCCTCCGAACTTCCTCGGGCTTTATTCGAGAAATGTGATGTCGCGACTCCGGCTGAAGGCAAATTAATCACTGGCTTTTTCCCCCAACTCGCACGCGCAGTTGTAGCGGGCAACGTTGCGACCAGCGAACGAACAATTTTTTTTTTTGATTGAGACATTGTTGCTGACAGACGTTTCATGTGCAGCATTCTATGGTAGATGTTTTTTTTTTTCATTGAGAGAATAGCTTCAAATTTTAGCGATTCGTCGAAAGTAAAAATAACATCGCTTGAATTTCGCACGAGATATTATGCACATCATCCTTGAATTTTTCAAATTTTCATGACTTTTTAGCAGCGGCATTCGCAAGTAAGTTGGGGCATGATGTCTATAGAATAGCAATTTTATTCATTTATTCGTGCACTTGCGGCTCGAAAAGTATACGGAAGGTGTACGCGTAGAAGAATGAACGACCAGGTGAAACGAAAGAAAAAAGAAATCGCTTACTACTCACACGTTGCGCAGTTTTGATTCATCGCGTATACGCTATTTCTCGTGGATATAAAGAGAAAAATGAGAGAAGAATAAGAATAATGCAGGTGACTTGGGCGCACAAGATCCGTTCCTCCCTTCTGAGTCGGTACGCGAGAAACTGAGGGTGGAGAGCTCCAATTGGGTGGGATACTATCCATCACGGCAAAAATGGTCAATTTTTAAGAAAACATGCGACCAGGAGTTTCAAAACTCCCAAGAAGGTTTTAACGTGAAATCAATTTTGATTTATTTAACTATAGCAGTTTAACTTCCAACATTTATTATATCTATAAATTTACAATCTCGTGTGAAATATAACAATATATTTTTCCTCTCGTATTAAGTCGAGATACTCGACGCTTAGAAGTTTGTCGAACAAATTTTATACCGATCATAATTAAGGGAACAATGTACATTGAGAGAAGAAAATAATAATTTATACGAATCCATTTTTTTTTTAAACGAAAAAGAAACTAGGAACATAAACTTTCAAGAAAATAAAGTGATTTTAAGTGAGAGGAGATCGACTATATTAGAAGAACTCCCACTTCCGGCAGTTCCACGGTAAAAGTTAGAGCTTTTCCGCCTCCTGGCTTGAGATATGGGTGAAAATATTAAAATCTGATGGTCGACCGGGACCAGTGGCCATCAGTCCTCCGAAACACTTTCGCGCTTCCCGCTCCCGCGCCATATCTGGAAGTTTAATTTTCAATCGTCCATTATAGGCAAAAATCGCGGTAATCGAGTGCGGCGTTCAAGGAAGGAGGGGGAGTGGCGCAACGGCGTGGCAACGGAAGCGGCGCGCAAATGAAAGTCAGTTTGTCATTTTTAAAGATACAAATTGCCTGAGAAGGGTGGCATGGCCTGGCGCCGCCAAAAACTTCATTTCGATGATTTAGTCGCCGAAGCGAGTGCGAGAGAGAAAGGGGAGAAGGGTGAGGTCATTGAGAGCCACTGGTCGACTGCGGCCTTGTCGTTTTACCTATGAAAGGAACGGAAGTCGGAGATAAAGTGGCGTTCAATTATACGGTAGAGGAAAACTTGTTCGGCAATGACATATTAAGTAGACACATAAAGCTCAGACTGAAACCAATCATACAAAATATTTTTTAAAAGAAAAACTTTCTATATTATCCATTATCCGTGTTTGTTTTATTAAGAAAGTAAATTTTAGATAAATTGAAATTAAATGAAATATAATTTTTGTTATCGAAAGTCGAGTAACATAATATTATTTACTTATCAATAAATGTTGACTGCGTTGGGTTTGGAGTAATCTAGGTTGATATATTGAAGTTGTGAACACCTTAGGTGCCTTCAAGAACAAGTTGAGCATATTACGTTACTACTACACAGTTAATATTAGTGCCAGTAATAATTATTTTAATAAAATATAATTTTATCTTCTACTGTGGCAGTCCGCTTATACTAAAATAAACCGAAATAAATTAACAGCAAGTAAACGTTTAAAAGTGGTATTAGCTATTAAACATAGCCATTACGAAAAAATTATTTTAAATTATGAGTTTGCATTAATCTTTCGTCTTTTTTTTTGTTTACTTCTTAAACGATTTGTAAAACATTTTAACGGATAAAAAATAATCTACTTTCATTTCGCACATAAAAGCACTCAATTATTTAAAAAAAGCAGATGGTTAATAAAACGAAATAAATAAACCTTCGGATTTTCTATTTAAAAAATTTGTTCAGAAAAATATTGCTAAATTATTATCTGTACACTTCGTAAAGATCTTCTTTGAACAGCTCAATGTTGAACTTCCGCCGGAGTTCGCCGCTCGTCACGTAATTTTAAATCCCTCGAAATATTTTAATCAAGGTTGTTTGCATTATCTCGATGAAGAGATCGACTGCAATAAAGAAATATCTACAAGCGCGAAATAGCGTTACAGCAGAATTTGCAGCTTTATAAATATTTATTGCATAATAATTTTCCGAAGCTATACGAAAGTGCAAATTTTTCTCAGGTAGTGAACATTAATTAAGTCACGTAGGCCGTAGTCGTAAAAGCTTCTCCCCCGACTTAAACTTCATGGCAGCGCGAAATTATTAAGACTTTTCACAATTTCTTAATTTCTTCTTTCTCCCGTGCACACTCTTTCTCTCCGTCCTCCTTACTCTTTTTCATTGCAGCAATATCTTAACGGAGAGTGCTCCAGTGCGAATCCCGTCGAATCGGGATGCAACACGCCTTATCTCCTTAATGAAAAACGGTCCGGGCACGCGACACCTTGCGGCTATTACCCAGGGAAAATGAAAAGCCGCGAGAATTCAATATCGAAATATTTACGCGCCCGAGACCGCGAATTTAGCCGACTTCCAGGCAATTTCGAAATTGCACTCATCGCGCTATTTATGCTCGTCATAATTTACCTCGACGCTTGTTTTAAGCCGCGCGTACAAGCGGCGGGTGCGTGCCGCGACGACTACCTTCTTCGTTAACTGCGAGAGCGGGAGCGAGAGAGAAGGGCTGATTCTTCGCCCAACCCCTATCTCCGCGAAAAGCCGTCTACTTGGAATAATTCGCGTAGTTAGTGCCGGCACTTTATCACGCCTTGGAAGACAGCGGCGGTGGCGGCGGGTGTAGTGAATACTTCAGTAAACCCAAAACCAAGAACCACAGGATGCGGTTGTCGCTGCGAAGCCCAACTTGTTATTTGTCGTAATGCACAATGGAGTGTGCGACAGATGGGCCCGAGGATGAGGGAGGGAAAGTCGCGAGGACGCGATATACTTGCGTTTTTCCGCGAGGCCAGGAAACGCGCGTTAACGCCAACATTTCAAATTTAATCGGCAAATCCACCTTAGATATTGTACGGAGCGGTGAGTCGATGGCATATATTGATAAGCGACGCGGGCTCAGACTATGCGTGCCTGCGATTAAGTTTTTAGACGAGAATTTCGGAGAACGGAATTCATTTTCTACTTTATTGACTGGAAATAGAATCGTTCAAATGTGCACGGGAGAATGTGCTCGCAGACATTTTGTTTAACGGAATTTTTCTGTGAAACTGCTTTTTACGGTACTTCAAGAGAAGCATTTGATGACACGAGATAAATATTCCGTAATAAAATTAATATATGTTAGTAGCTCAGTTTTAGAAGAATGATTTAATCAAAACGGCAGTCTAGTTGTTTTTAAATTTTTTACAATTGCGAATTTAATATAATTGCAAAATTTAAGTCAGTGCTTTGTAGTATTTTCTGAAATTTAAATTACGCCAGCGAACGCTGCTCATTTTTAAAGACTGTGCTTATTGATTTGTGGCACGTCATATTTCATGTTTCATCTAATCTTTTTTTAAAATTGAAGTTTATCGCTATTTCGTTTCATTCCTACGGCAGACTAAAATGTCTAATGTTATGAAGATTTATTGAGTTTAACTTAAACATTGTGCTTTTTAAGTCAACATAAATCGTGACTAACTTGCAATATCAGTATTTTTTGTTAAATTAGAAAAAAAAAGTTTTTTGAGTCGATAGTAACAAAAATTGTTTGAGAAATAAACAAGAAATTTTTCAATTACTCTTAACCCCTTGACTGGCAGGACTTTTGCAACATTTCGTACCAAAACGGATAACCTCAATGACTTTGTCCAGTTAAATATGTGCATATATGATACATAGCCAGTTTTGGCACGACTTTTTTTTGTGCATATATGTTACATAGCCAGTTAAGGGGTTAAGCTGTTTCAGCTATTAAAATTTGATCGGTTGCAACGGTCAAGAAAAATAAAAAAAATTATTTTACAATCAAAGTAGCAATAGAGGCTGGATACAGTATAACCAACCAAGAAAATTAATTATTCTACGATCTAAATCAAATTTTTAATAGCATTTTTATGTTTCTTTTGAGTCACAAAAAATTCTAAGCACATCTCTTAAACAATATTTACGGTCTTACAAGTAGCATAAATTTTGTTTTGCCACTGATAAACTATCTTTCAGTTTTTACGAAAAGCAAAACTAATTACGTTATCCGATTAGTATGTTAGTTTTCTACTAAATTCAATCTCAAATTTACACCGAGTATTAAATTTTCTTTAACTAAAAATATTAAAATATTAAAATGACTCTTTCATCATTTAAACAATTCCGTACCAGTAACAAGAAACTCTTCAATAATGTATAAATATTAACAAATAAACCAGCACCAATGTGCTTGTTATTTCCGAGAAATATGAGCTATTCCATCTGGAGATATTTTTCCCAACTTTTTACCTCTCCTTCTCCGGAATTTTATTTTTTCCTCGAAAAAATCTCTGACCTCACCTTGGCGAAGGATCCCCGGGTCTGATCGAGCGAAACTATTTCCGATAGTTGCCTCGTTCTCGCTTACGCGCCTCCGTAGAGGTAAGGTAAGGCAGGGGATAGGAGGGGAGGAGACGGGAGGGTCGGCTGCCTCGTTCGCTTCGTTTCGGCGCGAGCCGAGCGATTTATGTGGCACACGAGCTCCGACGCTCGGAGCGAGGCCGTCGTAGAACGAGAGAAAGAGATAGAGAAAACGTCCGGCGCGGACCTAAGCAAAATGGCTCAAATCGCTCGGCTGCGCAAGTGGAAAGAAGTGAGAGAGAGAAAGAGAGAGAGAGAGCTTTTGGCTGAAATCATCGCGAGAGCGAGCCTCCGAAGCCGAGGCCTTCGGATTTATGTCCTCATAAATTCATACGACTCTCTCTCCGTTCGTTTTTCCGCTCTCCTCTTTAGCCTCTTTGTCCCGGGCACCGGGGTTACTTCATATTACAGTCTGGGCCGACAAGAAAATATCAGGCCTGAGGGCGTGGGCAGCTACGTCGATTCTCACTGCGCGCCCAAAGTTTCGAGTCCCCCGAACCGCCCAGCGCGCCACACTTTGTTGACCAATCTCGCCTCGCTCTCTTAGACTTTTTGAAGGTCGACGGCCGACCCGCAGAACCGTATAATGCATTACAGCGTGCTTTGGCTTCCGGGCAAGTACAACATTTATAAAAGGTTATAGCGGGTTTTATGACGTAGAATTTCCACAGGGAACTTTGCGTAGCTAACAGCTATGCCTTGTTGCAATGATAATCGCGTATACTATTCACGCTTTGGGGGCACAGTCGGCAGTCAGTGACTGCAGGTTTGCCGCGTGATCACACCGCTGGCGTAACAGTAAAAAGTGTAAGCTTCAAATTGAAAGATTTTTTCTTTCTATGTGCTGAGTCAAATTAAAACAACTTTCTGATAAAAAGTAGGCACTTAAAACCGAATGAATTACAATTGAAAATATATTTTTTTATTTTTCTCATAATTCACGATTAACATTTTCTCCGTTTTTAAATTTATACGCCATTACTATTAATTATCTCTATACGTTCGAATAGTTTAGAGATTTATATTAAAAATAATCCGTCCGTCTAGAGACAAATTCCTTTTTTTCTTCTTCAAAATTTATTCAGATGCAGTTTCAAGGTACCTTACCGTACGTGGACAAACAAATTTTACGGAGACAGTAGCAGCTGCGTTAAATTTGAAAAAACACAATGTTGTTTTTTCGCCACACTTGCAGCAGGTAGTGTTATGAAAACAGCACGTGTTATGAGTGGACCGCCAGAAAAATAGCGGGTCTGCCGGAAAACACGCGAAATCGTAAAACTTCTCAAGCTCGCGTTATTAAATTGCGAGCAGTCGCCCGACGTAGAGAGACTAATTTGAGAGCACTTCATTTACCGAACGCGCGTCAATTAATTTTAAAACAAAGAAGCTTGCGCTCAACCAGCTTCCCCTCGTACTCCGTAATTCAATCAGTTCCATACGCCGGCGATACGCTTCGAGGATATAACTCCGCCTTCCCCGTCCCGCTCTTGGCTTGTATCGCTCGAGAATTCCGTATTTCAAAGCGACAAAGAAATTAATACCTCAATAAGATACAATGTCAAGTAATGCCGGGCTCTTGCACAGAACAGCCTCGTAGCGAATTGAACAATTAATTCGATGGTTATGTGATAATTATCGTTTCATAGATATGAATTAATTATTAGGTTGTTTTAATAAGTATAGGGTTTTGCGTAACCCAAAGTGTGACTACCAAAAGTGACATTTATCCCATTTTATTGAGAGATTTCTCGGGGCTTCATTTTTTCTATATTTTCTGCACGGCTTTTATTCTACCTTTGCCACGCCGACGCATTCGTGAAATGCACCGCCGCGGTGAGGTGCTCGGTATTGAATTATTTTTCCATTTATTTTACCCGATACTGCGATCGGAGCAAGAATCTTTTCAATAGAATGTAATCTATTATTTCAATTATTTTTATTTGCGGATTAATTTGATATAGAAATATTTTTAGACGACGAAAAGCTCCTTTGTAATCCGATTGTACAGATAATTTATTTACGCTTTTCAATTGTTTCTGATATAGATAATAATAGTATTACACCTTAACAAAATTTAATTGCTAATTGTTTTCCTAGTATTTTTGTACACATATTTTTTGAGTAAGATATTATTATTCGTTAAAATTATGAATAACTCGATGTAATAACGCCTATTATTGTTGTAAAAATAAATACATTTTTTCTTATTCACTTTCCGCGGTAAAGAAAATCAATATAAAGTACCATTATTACTTTAGGTAGGTATATCGGTAGCAGAATAAGAGAATTGCATCGCGCGCTTTTAGAGATTCTTATTCTTTAAAATAAAATGACTAAGTGAGCAGCGATGCTTAAGATACTTTTGGAACATTGAAATTGCTTACCTATAACGGTCAGATTATATCGAACACTTCTGGATTGTCCTTGATGAAAATCCACTCGGCACCTATAAATTGCGGCGTCACGCCTCTTGATATCGTGTAATGCCAGCACGGCCGGCTCTTGAATGGCCGTCCGAAAGTATGCCCTTTGTCCGAAAACTGGCGAATTGTGCGTAGCCTCCCTAAGAGGTTTTCCGCGGACGTCAACCCTGCAAACACAGCAAGAAACCAATTTTCAATGTGCCTTTTTGTCATAAAAAAATTTAAGAATTGCAATTATTAAATAAATTTTTTATCAATTTAAACGGTTGAAACTTTTATAATTTTTTTTAAAAGGGTAGCTAAGCGTACTGGAACTCAAAAGTCGCTCGTAATTGGTATGCAATGTGCAGATGTGCTTAGTTTTTTTTTGACGATGTTAGTCACGGAAACAGTAGAGTGCAGTTTCATACAGTTTTACGTTGAAATTTCTTCATAAAGTAGGTAATTTTTATGCTACTCTATTAAACATACCCGTGCCAGCTATTTACAAGTTTAATAAATAAAGTTATAAGAAAATTTGTGGAATGTAATTACGTAAGAATATTTTAATTTTGAAATTTTAAAATGTCACTTCATTACTTTGTTTTATTAATTTCCAAACAAATTTTCTATTTTATTGAATAATTTCAGCCTTAAAGGCCCAGAAATGGACTTGGTGTTACAAATCAAATTCACCAACCATAACAAATTTTCTAATAGATTTTACTACATACATCTCGACGTATTTGCGACTAAATAATCCAGATACTTTAAGCTTTAATTAAAAGTTGTGTTTAATTATCTGATATTAAAAGTAAAATTATAAAGGACGTACATGAAGCATAAAATATTTCCATAAAAAAAAACTTCTTTTTTATTCCTACCAAAAATTAATGAGATGGCTGATGGGATTAGAAAATGGCAGATATTTCGCGGTAAAGGTATGGAAAGACAGCTCTCATTTTTATCCATGGGTAGTAGGGGCGTGGTGGGGCCCTTAGCGCGGGATCTCGATAAAATTGGTTATACACGGTAACTTTTAGATTGACGAAGCCATTCCCTTCTTCTCTCAGTCTCTCTCTCTCTCTCTATCTCAGTCACTCTCACTTTCTCTCCTTTCTCTCTTGCCTTAGTAGGCCCGTACAGATAGGTTTTCTCCTTTGAATACGAATAACTGTAGATTGTAACGAAAAGCTATTTCGCCAATCGATAAGCGCGAGGAAGGGGGAGGGAAGAAGAGGGAGAGAGGTAGATCATTACGAGAAGGGGGGAGGCCCCACGCCGCTCTTCTCCTGCCCCCGCCGTTGGTTACATGCGACCAAGGCAGCGAATTCGCTCCCTTATTCTCTGGAGATGTAGGTCCGCCTCCCGCGAAGGTTACAATGTCGCGTTCGATAACAAAAGTGGCCGATTTCCCGGATGGAGTCTTCGCCGCGCGCTAGAAAGCTCCACTTGTAAAATGGCTGTCGACTACTCTCGTGCTCCTCGATCGCTTGAGAGCCGTCCGAGGCTATCTTGACCTTATCTGGTTTTCCAGCAAATTCTTTTCATTTTTAGCAAGAAAAGAGGGTGGGGGTGGGACCGAGTGAAAGGTGACGCTTATTCCGCTTTCGTATTTACGAAAATAGATCGAGCGTGTACATGCAGAGCTGCGTATGGGTGGCAAAAATATTTAGAGCAGACGTGGGCGTGAAGGCCAGGAAAAGCCTTCCTGTTCTGATCGAGAATAAAATTTCAATTTTACACGAATCGCTGCTAAAATTGGATCTGCTAAACTTGTCGAATTATCAGAATTAGCGAAAGGGAATTTCATTGTACTAATTTTTTTCCTCTCCGTTTAATGCTGTCTCCTGATTTAACTGTTCCCGCGAAGCGATATTTTCAATCGTAATTAATTTGATGAGTGATTTTCTTTTGTGCAATAACGAAATTTTATTCGCCGCTTTTAAACTATTTAGTAATTCACGTTCAAATACCATTAAATCGACATAAAGGTATTTCTGGGTCTATCAAGAAAATAATGAATACGCTCTTTCGCTTTTCAACCAGTCTAAATTAAAATACAATTTATGCTAATTACTTTATCATGACATATTCATCCCGAGTAATTAAATTTTTTCTCCATCAGAACTAGAAATTCACGATTTGACAAATTATTCCAGCCTCGTAAGTTAATTAATACAATCATTTATTTGAGAGTCATGAGCAATTGAAATAACAGCCAACTTCGTCGAAACAAAATCAGGCGTCGCCCCGGCAAATTATGAAATAACGAAGGCGTAAGAAGAATAAGAACGACTCGGAAGAGAGCCCGTTTCTAAAGTAACGAACGTAATTCACAAAATTATCCACGAGAAAACGTCATTCTCTGAGCAAACGCCAGTGAAAATAAGACGAGAAAATCAGGTAGCCGGATAAACAATCGAGCGTAAGGGTAGATAAAAGATGAAGATACAGCAAGAAATAAAGAAAGAGAAAAAGCTTGAGAGTAGCTGGAAAAACGGTAGATTGATGAGATGAAAGTGCGGACGTCGTGAAAAAATTAGAAATTGTGTCGGACGTGAAAATAAAGAAAAAGGTCTGGACGAATACGAAATGCTCTGCCTTGAGCCTGTGTCCGCAGTAAGACAAGAAAAGTTAGCATCCGTTTGCACGCCTTATCCCCGGCTCAGCCTCCGTACGTGCCTTGTAATGTGCGACCTGATGTTGGACGCCGCCAGACGTAGAAGTGATTAAAGGCGATTGTTGCTTTATAACAAACGTCTTAACACTTATGCTCTTTCTTTTTCTTCCTCTTTCTCCCAGTATTTGTTTATTTATTTTTTTGTTGAAAAATATTTTACGTGCAAGTTTACCAAGTATTTGGTTGAGTTTGAAAGTACGTGAAACAAATTTACAAAGCAGGGTTTGCTGAAAAATTGCGACTCGTAATTAGGAGTTTTCACGGCGAGATGTGATGTTTGTTTATCTTTCGAGTAATTACTGCTGTCAGTTAACTTCAGCGACAGAATAAACTTGTTTAAAAAAATAAACAAAAATACGGTTATTACAGTAAGTTTCTTTTATTCGGCGCGAAAACATATATGCTTATTTTCCTTTTAATTAATAATTATGCGATCAAAGAAAATTGAACAATTATCTTAACATTTTCGTTTGAAAGATTTTTAGATGATAAAAAGGAGCAGTAACTTGTACTCCGAAAACTAAGCTAATTTAGCAATTTCATTTAAAATTAGCATTCGAAATTTTTTTTGGAGAACAAACAGTAAAGAGAGAGAGCTCAACGGGAAGTTTCCAAATTCAGCCCTTTTTTTTCGCGGCGTTATCGGCTCGAGTTTACCGCTCATTAGAAGGCGGAAACTTTTGAAAACATTATTATCGTACATCGATAAGCACGAAAATTCGTTGTGCTATTTTTCATAAAAGTTTCTGGGCCGATGTGAGTGCGCGAACATATACTCGCGCGCTCCCCCACCACATAGTATATGGACGGCACACACAATAATCGCCACGGCTGACGCTATCGTGATATACTACTGCGTGCCTAGACTGCAGCCCGGCCGGCCGCGCTCTTGCTTAACTTTTTCCACTTTCTCACAGTGTTCATGTGTTTTATATGTACACGGTAGAGCGTATACTTTCTCTCTTCCAGCGCCGCCTATATACGCTTCGCGGCCCGCGGCATATATTTGCAGCACGCGGTCGCGCATATAAAGAGTCAAAAGCGGCACCCGATCTACTGTACTTATCGATCATAAATCTCCTTAATTTCACACTGTATATAAGAATTGACGTTTAACGTTCGCGTGGGACCGTGCGTATCTCTATTCCTTTTCACTTCGTTATTTTCGCTCATGATTTTTCACTATTTTGCGTTGTTTTCTTTTCTTTGATTTTTATTGCAAAACTTTCTGGATATTACTAGTGTCAGGTATAGGTTTTAAAGGGTGTAGATCACTGCCAGGAATAAAAGAGTTTGTATCACCAGGGAATACCTTCTCGTTGCTTCGAAACTTTGGAACTATGTAATTGTGAATTTGTCTTCGTATGTCTAATC
Organism: Sycophila texana; assembly: GCA_035582955.1. NCBI lineage: Eukaryota > Metazoa > Arthropoda > Insecta > Hymenoptera > Eurytomidae > Sycophila > Sycophila texana. Next base: position 14,194,135 of record JAWWEN010000038.1, on the reverse strand, counting down.
TTATTTCAACTTCGTCTACAGGAAGGCGTTTTACAAAAAGTCTTAGACCAAAAGAATTTTCAAGGTTGTATTTCGAATATATGCAAGAGTTGTACTATCTTATAGCTACTCTTTTCCTGTGAATTTTGTACAGAATGAATCCTCTATCTCAATTGCTGGTCACATGAAAGTTCGAGGATTTTTCTTCATCAGCAAGTTTTTCTTTTTGTTTAAAGAAACGATTTCAAATTTAAAAAAAAACCTACTTGTAGAATCGATAATGTTTGAAGAATTATCTTACTAATTTATATAATTCGAATGTAAAAAGAAAAATCTTTTAATATACAATTTTGTAAGCTATTCTTATCGACCAAATGTAACGACGAACGTTTAAGTTCTAGTTAATTTTGTAAGAAAATAATACAGCCATTCTCTCTGCGGGACTCTATTTTGTAGCTGCGTATGTTGAGGCAGTTGGACATACAGGGTGGCCAAATACCCTCGTACAGTGTTAAGCGTGGCCATTATCCCCTCGGTAAATGAGCTCCACCTTCTCAAGTGATACTATATGAACCGTGCACATAGGAGCCTGGTCAAGAGAAGACAGGTCCAGTGATACAGGTGGTCTTTCGCTCCCTGCTCTACGGAAAAATAAACTAAAAGCCCACAATTCACGCATTAATCTCCGAGGCTTTCGAAGATCCCCTCGAGAGATTTCACCCTGCACAATTAGCATCCGTAAATTATTATTGTACCAGCGAGCGAAGGATACACGCTGATTCCCATCAGCCGTAAAGTATGACACCTTTTATCTACTCGGCTGTCGCCATTAGAATCGTTATCAGTGTGATTGGTACGAGTAACCCCTGGCAACGCGCGTCGATACCACACTTAATGGAGCTCTTCTTCCCGATTCCACTGCTCTCCCGCATTATTGAAATGAAGTCTCTTCGAAAATTCGAGGAGCCGGTGCTTTACGAGAGCCCGTCTTCGTTGCGGGACCGGCTACAGGGCAATCCCGATAATTTCGGGCCGATAACGAAACTCAATATTCAGCCCTGCCATTTTCGCCACTCCCGGGCCGATGCACCATGGTGCGAGCGTGTTAATGCATCGTGATTCTCTGCGCGGAGCCGTGTTAATATTTAGGGTTACTACCGTCGGGCACGCCAACAAAGTGCATCACGCACTTCATGCATGTCCCCCACCCCCACTTCGCTCCCCCGTGGAGCGGCTCTTTTTCGCCGGCGTAGAGATAGGAGTCGGCGGGAAAGGCCTCTTTCGTGTGTTCAGTGACCAAAGCTCTTTCCGTGCGCCTCGGCTCTCTGTCTATGCATTTGCGCTAAAACCGCAGAGAAAGAGGGATAAAAACGATGTAAAAGTCGACTGCAGTCGTCTTGCTTTTTCTCCTTTCATTTGGCTGGCCTCTTCTTGCGCTCTCCATTTTTATTTTCGCTCCGGGGAGAGAGGTGCACGTGCGCACCGGGCGCGCATCCGCTTTGCAGGGACTTACGTATTTCTCACGTTCGCCCCGCCGTAAAACTACTTCAAAGAGATTACTTGCGGACGAGGAAAAGAGAGAGGGGAAAGCGGAGCGCGGAGGCGAGCCTCCCTCTCTTCTGGTGCCGCGCGACCGCTGCAGCGCTGAAACTTCTTCTGAAATTAATCGCTTTACCCCGGCTCTAACTCATTTGCCTTGCTATTACCACTGGCAAATATTAAGTTTGCGTTTTATCGCTTTATTACTTATTTTTTTCGGACCGGCAAAGCCCGGATGTTATAGAGCTCATCAAAGCACTGACGCTGAAGAAGCAAACACGAACAATTTTTTTTTTTTTTTGCTTTAATTGGGGAAATCGATAGGGATATCCTATTAACTGATGTACATAGTCGATGTGCATGTGTAAGTAACGCGGATCTTATTTTAAGAGACCATGTCATAATCATAAAATGCGAACACGAATTTGCATTATCTATTATTACAACGATGAAATGCATCTGGCTTCCATCGTTAAAGCTAAAAGTAGATTCACCTTTATAACAGTGACAGTAGATTCATGTTTATCAGTCTTTTCGAAGCTTTCTAACATTTTTAGAGCATTTTAATACTTTACACCAACTATATTAATATACTATGTTTTTAGAGTTTTTAATACTTTAGAATACAAGTTTTTTTTTACACACTGCGCATAAAGTGCTCACTTGATTCCTTAGCAATGGAAACAAACGTATACGAATTTTATGCGCTGTGTGAAAAAAATATTGTATGCACCAAGAGAATGAGTAAAGAATCCCTCGGATCGCATGTTTGTCACCCGAGCTGAAGGCGAGGGTGACAAACATGCGATCCTACACATTTTTTATTTTTATCCCCTAGGTGCATAATATACTATTAAATACTCATACTTTATTTTTTATTTCTCTGTTATACGTATCAATATTTTTCTGATTATTTCGTAAGGTAGATTGTAACATCCTCAAAAGAAAAGTAGCTTGATGCAATTGCATTTCAAGTGCGAAAAAAGAAATACAAGTCAGGTATGAAAAAAGTGGAGCGCAACAATGCCTCTTCCACAGTGGTGGACAGAAAGAGCTTTTAAAAAAATCTGCAAACATATTTATCTCTCATTCCCATTCCTAAAGCTCGTAATTAACTGTTATTGCGACACATAAATACAAACGGTTCTCTCTTTGCGTGGAAGCACCGAGACAAAATAACGTTCTGCAATAATTATTTAATTAGGCAATTTCTTTACCATCCTCGACGTCCAGACTAATATAAAGCCGTACTGGCCGGCGCCTCGTTTAACATTTTCTCTCTCTATTTCTCTCTTGCTCTCGTTCCTCCCCTGCTCCATTCTCATCCTACCAAAAATTGTCGTTAACGCGAAAGCGTGAGCACTCGGGAGACCGAGATAAAAAATTTGGCCAGCTCTATGAATATTCAGGCAGCGGCTTGTGCAAAAGGGACGGAGTCAGTGAGGCTCTTTTCGAAAAAGCTATAGTGATTCATTCAATAATATAATGACAAGCCAGTCATTACGTTTTCTCTCCTCTTCCTCACTCTCTTATTTTTCATACTGTGCGAGTGTGTTGACGACACACGCACCACATAGAGCCCACTAATTTTTTATCGCTCAGCTTCTCGACATTGTCGGTGAGCTGGTGGAAACGGTGAGGAGCTTTGTTTTCACTTTGGTTAAACATTGTTATGCAGATGCGAGAGACCGGGCTTTGTTGTTAAGAGAGTACGAACAGCACGGTGTACTTGACAGTGGACTAACTTACCCATCCCATCCGTGTTTCTCCCGTCGTCTTGCCCTCTTGCTTCCTCCTATACGCGAACTCGAAGCGCCGTTCAAGAGGACGTTATTGTCATGATAATTTTCATTGGATTATTTTTCCCGATTCTACGTCAAACGCGATAACGCCCTGCTCCACGAGGAGAGGAAAAGAAATATAAAACGAAGAGAGGTGATTAAAAAAAAAACGTAGTAGAGAGGGTGAGTAGCTGGATGAAAGAGGGCAGAGATGAGATTTGCACAAAAACGAGTTTTAGGAAAGAGGAGAAGGTGCGCAGTCGATATAACGGTCGCTCGCGGCGGCAGTGGAGAGGCGGAGGGCACGAGAAAGGGTGAGAATTACACGTGCCCGTAATTCTAATCCGCTTTCTTCAAGCTGCAGCCCGGTTCTCCCGACATTTTCAACAACCCTTTTCACAGTTGCTCCCTCATTCTGGCGCAGTCCGGACTCGCTCCGCACTCGCTTCTTGTTCGCCTCCCCCTATCCTGTCGTAGGTTAAACGCCTCAAATTACACCCCAGATACAGAGCATTACGTACCGCCACGTCGTGCGAGTATATTAAAACCTATTTAGAGCGCGCGCTCACGGAGCTTGCTCTCAGCCAAAGGGAAAGCGAGAGAAAGGTTGGTCGGGAGGGCCGGGGGGTGGAGAGGTTAAGTGAGGCGGCACTACGCCAATTCACTTAAATTACATCCCTCCATTTCACCTGAGATACGCGTCGAGTCCCGGCTACCCACTCTCGCCGAGACCATCTCTCTTCTCCGTGCGCTAATACCACAGAAAGAGAAAGAGGAACCGCCGGGGAGTCTAAGTCGTGACTTTAGCTGGCACGTGCCTCCGACGTCCTCTAATGATAGTTTGAGGAAAAAAAATTACAAATTTTCTCCCCTTGCAATTCCACCAGATGCTTAAATAGGAAATTCGTTTGTTTTATCGATGGTTCCGTAGTCGCGGTTATAAGATCGGCTCGAATCTACCGTCAATCACGAGACTCTTCATCAGTGACTTTTGGGGAAGAAACACGCGAAATCTTCAGCTGGACGTATTTTGCGTTTATCCCGAAATTCTGAAATATAAGCATTAATAGCGAGAAAAGCTGCGAGTGCCCTCGCCGTTCGGCCATTAAATTATAGAAACACATTAAGCTTCGAAGTAAATTGCGGCAAGGCGGAAGTGGTTTACGAAACCGTCTCTCGTAATTATCATATGCCCTGGGCTATCTGGCGCAGCGAGAAAAATCGTCTCGACGCTCGAAAGGAATAGGAAAGCACACCTCGAGTACTTTACCCATCTCTCGATTTATTGCCTTCGTTTTTTCTCATCTCTCGCCCATCTTCGTTTCTCCTTCAGTCGCCCCAGCCAGGCCCTCTTCACGATGAACCCGGTTGAGTGTAAAAAAATGAGCGGAAACCGTTTCTCCCTCCTTGTTCTTCAGCGTCGACGCTCCCTTTCGCTCGCCTCGCTCTTCTTTTTAGCTGCTTATTGGTCGGCTCGCACAAAGGTGCCTGTAGCGTGAGGAAGAGAGAAAGTGAACAAGGAACAATAAAAAAACTGGAACGAAATTAGGTTCGCCTCACCGCGAATCAGAGATAATGAGTGAGCTTGGATTGCTTTTCAGTATTTTCTGTGGTTGGAAAGGATTCGGAATTACCGGTGGTGCCGTGGCAAAGTCCGGATTATTGACTCTTCTCAATTATAACAAGGAAACTCGAGATTCTTGCAAGGTTCTTGAATGTCGGATTCAAAAATAACAATGTATTATATAAGTTGTTTTTATAGAAATGTCTGGAAACTCGAATTTATTTGGTTTATCTTTGAAGATACAACAGTTTCTTTATCTTCTTTTAAATTACGTTTGCATAAAACCCTGTACTATACCATTTCCCAATTTTTTCAATATCTCATTTACCTACATTAAGGGGACCAGCCTGAGTTTATTTCACTGAAAAACAATTTCTTATTTATTAACTGTAAAAATTTTATTTTAAATTTTTAATGATCAGATCTTTTTATACTTGTTTTATATACATAAAATGTGATATTAACACATTCAAAAAGCTCTTTTAGTGCTTATGGCCTCTTGTATTGCGCACCCATGAATGTCTTATATTTTTACTTTGTCATTTGCTTGCCACGGGATTTCCTAGCCAATTGGTGTATTACTCAGTATTTTTTAAGCTAAAAGTACTTTTCTAGCTTAGTACTACAGACTTAACGGATTACTTTTTTGAGATATAAAGAATTACTAATTATTAGATACACTAATTATGAGTAAAATATTAATAATTATATAAAGAAAAGTGAATGATTCGAGCATACATTTTCTCTGAAACTTTTGTTTGGAATTCCAATCCGTTAAGTCTATAACAAAGTACGTAAAAAATATAATCCTAAAGTTTGAAGAAGATTGAATGGTCTGAAGCTGTAAAATTCCGTGGCAAGCAAATGACAAAGTAAAAATATAAGACATTTATGGGTGCGCATTACAAGAGGCCATGAGCGCTAAAAGAACTTTTTGAATGTGTTAATATCACATTTTATGTATATAAAACAAGTATAAGAAGATCTGATCATTAAAAATTTAAAATAAAATTTTTACAGTTAATAAATAAGAAATTGTTTTTTCGTGAAATAAACTTAGGCTGGCCCCCTTAACAAGAAAAAAAAAACGTTTAAAATATAGAAATAAGTTATCAGCAATAACTCAGCGAAACAAGCGTTTAGAGGAAATAAAAGAAAGAGTCGCGCGAAAAGTATTAATCAAGCCGCGATGCGCCGGGTACGACCATTAAATGCGCGCGGAAAGGTGAAAAAAGGCAGCCAGATCAATCACATTCAACGGACATGTATAACGCGTACGCATTGTGTTAGCTTATCTCTTGGCGAGGCAAGCACTGGCATTATTGCGATTCGAACTCTCCATCTTCGTCACGTCTGCAACTGCTTTTCGCCGCGCAGCGCTGGCGCGGCCTCAAGCCGACACTTGCCCACGATGTGTACACATTGCGCACACGCGCATACGCGCTCACCTCGTCCTCCTCTTTTGCCGGCCCCCAAAGCGTTTGGCGCTGCCGAGGGCCCATCTCTGTCGCACCAGAGTCGACAAGCCCACCATCTCTCTCTCACTCTATACCGTCGCCCGAGAGGAAAGCGGAAGGGGTAGGTGTGTGCAAAGCTCGCCTCGGTCGAGGTTCATTCGTCCATCTCGCTCTCACTCTCCCTGTCTCCATCTCCCTCTCTCTCTCCCTTTAATACTCTGATTTAGGTCGCAGCGGTCCCGCTAACTGATTGAAGCTGATTGACGCTCTAGTTGAATACCGGACAAGCCCCAGAACCCATTATTTACTGATCCTACCTGCGCTACGTTATAAACGCCGGCAGCCATTTTCCCTGGTTACACAATGCGAATGAATCAGCTTATCGCCGAACAAAACTCTGTGTTGTTCTCTCGCGAACTCTTGCACCGCTCGCAAGTGCTATCGCCAACCCACCCCCTCCCCCCGTGCATCGAGCTGCGTACCAGGAACTGGACAAGCACTTTATAAATTTCGGTGCTTACGTTATTCCATTATTTAGCATCACGGATTAAATTATCTCGTCAAGTTTCGTTATGCAAGATCGGCAATTTTGTTATCCGCTGATGCAGTTTTAAGGCTTTGAGCCAACTTAACACACAAATCGTTCTCTAATCTAGAATCCACATTAAATTGTAAAAAATGAGTTACATCTTTTAAACATTATTATCGAATTACATCGTGTCGTAAGAAATAATTCTTTCGAAAATGTTCGTAAAAATCTCTCTGAGAAAACTGTCATACAGTAGAATACTTAATTAAGTAGAACAAGTCAAGCTTGGTCAGACAACCGTGCGTCACATTTCGCGCTTCCACCAGTCATTTTAGCTTCACTTAATTGGAAAAATCTCAAAGGAGCTGATATATATTTTCAGAGAGACGCAACAATTCGAAGTCGGCGATGGTAGATCGCGGCAAGAAAGGCGAGAGGAGGGGTCGAGGTAAAAGCTTGACCGCGGAAGAATCACGTTTACGCCAGACTCGTTTCGTTGCGATATATCATCTTAATCCTCTAGATTCCTTCTCACCTCTTACTTCTTCATCCTCGCGCGGTGACAGAAGGTGCCCTTCAGCATCTCTCTCTCTCTCTCTCTCTCTCTCTCTCTCTCTCTCTCTCAAGCTCAAGCTCGTCTCCTCCTACAGAACGGCGTCTATGCACCGCAGGTCGTAAGCGTCGCCACACCTACTCCAACTCCCCCTCGACAGCGCAGACCTTGGTGAGAAAGACGGCGAAGAGGAGAGTGGAGAGAGAGAGAAAGGGAGAGAGTTGAAAGAGGAAGTTCCTCTCTTATCCAGTTGAATTACGGGAAGGCACGTCCGCCCTCCAGCAGTCCTTCGGAGCGGCAGGCTGGACGACATCCAGCGCTTGCCTAAGGAAGATCCATCGCTCGAATGACCGTGCCGCATTAAAACCGGTCGGCCGCTCGCACGTGAGGCAAGATTTTATTCTGCGGCGCGCTCATAGCTTGTCGCGGCGATGCGCCTCCGACCAAGACGCCACGGAGGACACCCGTTGAATTTCATTATTTACGGATGCCACGGGGGCCGACTCTCCTCCCACCGACTCATCCCTCGTGCGATGAGAAAATTGCACTCGAGAGCGAAGCACGGCTGGACACCACTGATGCTGCCAGCCCAGCGACGGATATTTCCTTGTGGATTGAAGCTGAATGCTCAAGTGTGTCAGCTCGCGCTTACCGCAGTTTATTTGAATTTTCATGAGCAACCCTCGCCACCTCTCGATGTATCACACTCCAATATTTACCCAATTTTTTTTCCCATTTGCACAGAGTAAATAGATATACTTTGGAAGAGCCAAAAGAGAAACGCAGGATTACTTTTCGTTTGATAAAGTACTCGGTAAACGGTAGCGTCAAAGAGCATCGCCGTTCAGCATTACTTGGAATCCCTCTTCGCCGCGATGTGGTGAAAATCCTTGTAGCTACGTTAATGCCCGACGATGAGATGGGTATCGACTTTATTAAATTGCCACCTGAGAATTTTCCGGGAGATTGGAATCGCAAGTTGCCAAAAAGTTCCCATCCGACGGAGCGGATACCGGAATCGCTTCTACGCGCATTGCGGTAGTTTTGGTTTCTACTACTGACACAGCTTACTTCGCAAAGTTCCGGCGAATTGCGAGCAGATGGAGAAGATAGAGAATTCTAGCTGGTCGCGCCTCTGTTGCCGCGGCTTAACATCGAACTTGCACGGATCCCCATTGCTTCGGAAAGTAATCGAGACGAGCGGACGTCTGTAATCTAAGTGCGCATTATGTATTACCGCGCTCAAAAATTTTACAGTAGAAATATTTTCCATACCAAAATTACATTAGCTTCTGTTATTGTGCATTTAAAAAGTTACGTACCGTAAGACATTTATAAAAAAAAAAAAATTGTGGCATTGGTTTTAATTATTTCAAAAACTAAAGTATTCATAGATTAATCTGTTCAACTCTTCTTTAGTTCATACTTCTTAAGTTAATCTACTTATAAAAAGCGAATAAATAAAATGAAAAAAAAAAAGAAAAACCGAATAGACATTCGCGAGTACAAAGCCACATCAAAAGCGTTCAAACAGTAAAAAAATCCGCTTAGCAGTCTTTTAAAGACACAGTAGTCGCTGCGGCATGAGCAAAGAGAGCGTAAAAAAAAGTAGTTGACGCATACTCGTGGCAGAAACGGAGAATGAAGTATGAACCGACCGTGATTCTTGCCGCGAGGACACGCGGCTTTATGTGCCTCGCGTCGCGACGACGGAAAACGAGAGCCATATCCGCGAAAATCGTGCTCGCCCGGATTCCCCGTCCCCTTTTTTTTCTCCCGCAAGAGTCCGCGACCTCGACGACGAGGCTGGGCGTCGCGGCGCATCGCATCGCGGCCTCGAGGGTCAACCGAATAACCGCGCGTCTCACCCATAAAGCATCTCGAGGGGTGAGACGGTGTACACCGGCGCTTACGTCACCGTAAAGCAGCGCCCGGGCGAGCGAGGATTTGGTCGAGCAAACACATTCGCGGCTTTACATCGTAAAGCACCGAGCACGAGGCTAAAGTGGCTGACGCGACGTTTTCGCAATAACCCTCCGGGGGCCGTGAGTGAGAAAGAGCGAGTTCCTACTTCCTACCGGCGGCGGCGTGTATGCGCCCGCCCTTTCCCCAAATTACGAGATATTTCCGCTCTCCTGCTGCTCCCTTTCTTTCACGACTCAGACGTAAGCGAGCTCTTTTGTACACTTATTTCTCTTTGTTACCACCGTACACGCGCTACACGCGAGTCGTGATGCTCAATGCAGTGATGCTAATGACGTTGTACTCGTAAAAAGTAATAACATTTTTAGTAGCTTGTATTTCTTTTGGAAAAGCAAAAAAAGTGCAGCGTGCTATGCACAGAAATTAACTGCTAGACCTGATGAAAATTGTGGGACAGGTCGGTGAAACTACTTTCTTATAGCGCTTTTCAATTTGTCTATTGCATGATGAAACGCCTAAGTCTATATGGAAGCACGTGATTTAATTGCATGAAACTTCGCGTGTAAAGAAAAGCACATGAGCAAGTAACGAATTGATCAGCCAGACATTCAATAACTGTAGTGTTATACATGCAGGAATCAGTGTGGTATGTGTAACCATCACTGAATACTTCAAGGACTTATGTGAGCAAACCCTTAATGAGGTTGTTCATTTCATACAGCTGTATTTATTCCGATTGCGTACAATTTAAATGAAAATGTATATTTTCTTTAAAATTTTTAAAAGTAAACAATGGTTTTGTTAGATTAATTGATTCGTTCAACTGTTTTAAAAAAGCTATCTTACCAGTACTTTCAAGAGGCATGTAAATTTTTCATTAAATTTTTCTGAATTTTTCAATAAAAGTTTTGAAAGTGCAGTCGCTTACCATTTATAAATTTAAGAACTATAGCACATCCTATAGCGGCTTTATAATTTCTTCCAAGTTCTCGCTCGTATCAATACTTTCCATCGTTATTTTTAGTCAGTCGTCATCAATTCTGCCACAGATTAAAGGAACGACAGAAGCAAAAAAAAAAAAAAAAAAAAAAAAAATGAGGATCCACAGCAAAGAAAAGGACCGATATGACGGTACTCCGGCCCAATCGAAACTGCACATTTTAATCTCTGACATTTAAGTCATCCAAGTTTAAAGTCAATTACAATACTTAAGGACTTTCCATCACCCTACCCTCACAAAAGGCCGATTTGCAATGTAAGAACATCGAAAAGTTCGCCGTCCATCCCCTCCGGTCGCCCTTCTGCTCCGTCATTTTCCCGTCGCGAAGTCGTGAATCGGCGAGCGTGTCGGACTGTTGTGGTAGGGGATTTTAAAATTTAATTCGACGGGGATTATGGTCAGGCGAAAGTTTCCCGCGACGCGTCCGATGAAGTTCGATAGAAGTTGGCGCGGCGGCCGATTTTCAAGTGTGAACTTCTGCAAATTCTTCAGAAATTAGTTCGCCGCTTTTTTGCCGCGGCATCGTCCTCTTTTTACGGGGCGCAGCGCGAACTGCGACGCCGGCGCGCGCACGCCCTGCTCCACTGGTGCGCCGCGAAATTTATTAGCTCCACCACGGGCTAAGCTGGTTGGCTCACGCCGGCCAATTACCACGCCGAGTCCGAGGTCGAAACTTTCGTCGTTTCGAGCCTCGGATCCTCGGAATCGAACTTTCTGGTATTATTCGGCTTTCTCGCTCACTCTTTGCCGGAGTCTTGTTAATGGATATTGATGGAAGGTGTATCTTTCGAGAAAGCTTGGATTAGGCGCGCTCGTATTGGCTTCGCTGCTTTATAAAACAAAGTAGATACTTACGCTGATTAAAAGTTAGAACTTAAATTTGATATCCATCGATTTATTTATCAATTCTTTCACTGATTCATTTATATTTTTCTGCAGTATCGAATTACTACACTTGCTTTTATTATATACCTTTATGAAAGTAATTAATTAATAGTAATTAAAAAAGGCAGGTTCACATTAATTGTCTAGAAGAAAAATACGAAATAAATGATTTGTTATAACAAATAATCATTTTCGTGGAAAATTTATTTTTCATGTTCACTTTATAAACTTTACAGTTGAATTTAGTAATAGTATACAGAATTTCCCCTCTGCCTTTAATGTCTTACCGGATAAACGAAACACTTTAATGCGTCTACTTGAAGTTATTCAATCCTCTGAAAATATTAAATCTCGACGTAACTACTTTAACGATCGATTCGCCATGCAGATTCAAAAAGTTCGACCTATACTGCAGGAGCAACTCCGACCGACGTCGGGCTTCAACTCAGTTTAAAGCGATTTCGATAAACTGACATTTTCGTTTGAGTTTTCCATATAAATGTGCGAGAATTTACATATATTAATGATCAGCACGTACGAACTCTCGAAAGAGCCCCGTAATATCAAGTGACGCTGCTAATTTATTCGAAGTAACGCCGTGAAGGCTTCATTTACTGGGCAACTTTAGTCGGTTAATAAACAAAAATTAAAACTTCATTATCATACGACCTCATCGAAACCCACTTTTGATTTGTAGTCCTCGTGAGCGTTTGTTTTGACAATAAATTTCAACAAAGTAGCTCCATATAAAATTTGAGATAAAATTCTTGTCTTTTGCTTTAATGAAACATTAATTATGCTCGTTAACGATCTAAGTTCCAATAAAAAAAAAAAAAAAAAGAGAGTGAGAGAAAGAGAGAATGTGCATTTCTACGAGTTCAGGAAAAAAATAGGTGAAGTGTATAAAGAGTGGCACTCTTGAGAACCCAGTCGATGAACGAACTCTAAACAGGCGATTGTTAAGGTTCGCAATGCTCGACCGATCCCAATTTAGTAGGAGAGGCGAAGTTGGCGAGGGCGTTCTCCTCCTTTTTTTTTCAATTACCTCGAAAGTTCATGCATCTCGGGGTGAGCGCACGCCTCGGGACTGCACGCAATATAAGACTTGCGACCGAGCCCTGAGCGCATGCACACAATAAGAAATCGCCCGGTGAATCTAGCACCCGTCGGTGGCACGTGAATATCGATCAACTAAACGGCTCCCTGACACAGTGCCGCGCTGGGCGAGCCAACAATCAGTTTATTCATTTGCGGCCGTTAACCGGTAGCCTGCCGGTGGTTTCGCCCCTCCGACCAGGGGGACATTAGGCAAACGCGCCTGCCGCCGGTAATTCCGCCAATTTTTCTCGACGCTTGCACCGCCCGCTCTCCTTTTCCCTACCCCTCTCCTTCTCCCTTTCCGTCGCTCCTTCTCGCTCGCTCGTTCCCCGGAACGGAGCAGCTTTTAAATGGTCCGAGTTCGCGTCGCCTCTGGCACCCTCTCATTCCTCTTTTTCCCCTTCGCCGAGAGCCGTGCACACGCGAACCTCGCTGTGTTTGCGTACTCGAAAAAAAAAGCGAGGGCTTGTAAGGGGGAGCGAGCACATCGGGGTAGGAGAACTGTGTCCCAATGCCTCCAGCTTCTACTTGTCCACTTCATTGTACGGACTGTTCTTGTTTTTTGTGGAAGACTCTTCGGCTTGTTCTACGTCTAATTTACTTGTACTTCCTGCCGAGAGATGAGATGTTCATTGGATTTTTTATTCGCCATTAAGCCTCTAATGTTGGTCCTTCTGAGCAGCGTTTTTTGTTGTTATTTTTTTATTCAGGCGGAATTTTAATTCAAGGACTGTTTTTCTGAACTCTGCTAAAAGTTCCAACATCGGATGTGTAATTCAGGTCGAATATTAAAAAAAAAAAAAAAAACAATGAAAAATAATATTTTCTTCGCATTTGATTATAAGCAATGATACTATTTTCAAAAATGTTTCGAAAGTTTTGTGAATTCATAGTTACGTGTAGTGCACAATTCAATAGAACTGAAATTATAATGCTTACTACCTCAGTAATAATTTATCGGAAGTCTCATAAATTATCGAAAAGGATTCATGAAAAATTTAGTTTTAATTAATAGGCTTTAAAAAGTTCCTTGATGGAAGTAATTAAGAACACGTAAAAAGTTTTAATAGAACCTGACGCAATTATACATATGATGGCTATTTTTTAAATGCCCTTTCAAGAAAAATGCAAATTTAATTAATGTGAATAAATAATTTTGCACAAGTAATTCAATAACTACTATTAAATAAGTTCATAGTAATAGAATCAAATTGAACTATCTTAAAGAATGGATTAAATTAATGAATCACGATTTATACATTTCTTGGCCGGTACAAAATTAAATCTACCTTTCAGTTAACTTTCATCGCGCAAAAATAGCAACTCCCCTCGTCGCTCCGATTCCGCGCATGAGATCGGGCGCCGATTTGGCGCAATTTACGCGGCTTTTCGGCAGCAACATTTCAAAAGCGTCACTTTTTTTTTAAAGCCAAAAATTACGCGCTCGGCCTACATAATGCACGAGTATTTTCTGCCTCTACACTTGGTGAACACTTGTATTACGATGGGGCGTAATGCACGCTGACAAAGCCGTTGGCCCTCGTCACAGAGCGATATTCGATGCGTAATTGAAAAAGTCAGGTACGCCAGGAAAAATTTTGATAAATTGTCAACGTTCGCTTCGTCTCGCTTCTCCCTCTGCGACCGACGGGCTAAAAATACTGATTGCGGAAAAAAAATTGCGCTGACCACCCGAGCCAACGTAATTCTTTTATCGGTTGATTGTATAAGTTATTATAATTACAGTGAAAAATTGCTTTTATTCACATTTTGAACTGTAATTAGTGCATAATTAGTGGCGAACCAAGTTACGTCTTTTTTTATTTTATTTTTTTTTTATTAATTATGTTTTTGCTTGAAATAAAAATCTCCAGTTTTTCATGGATAATAAGCTTGCGAATAAAATTTCATTTTTAATAAAATCGCGTTTAAAATTTTTCTTTAAAAGGAAAATCTGCAATTAAGAGAAACCTATACGAAATAAAAGTAATTCTAAAAATTTCAATACTCTATTTTTACGTTGTCACCGCCAGATTGACGGAAAATTTCTATTCCTCACGAACTTTACTCGAAGTAGATTACATTTTACAATAAACCATTGTACAGTTTTTCCGATATTGTCAGCCTGAAAAATATTGAAGATAGATTCTTTGCAATTTCTAGTAAAACTTTTTTCACCACAAATAGTTATGATCATATATATTTTACGCAATCCAAACGAATAACATCAATAAACTTGGAAAAAAGCACTTCACACTAAAATATTTTTGCTCAATCAGTCTACCGCATTACTCAAAACAGTGATATATCAGTTTCCATTCGACCCGGTGCATTCCGGGAAAGTTGTTATTTGCACGGGCGTACCATTAACCCGCGAAGCGTCGTTCGTCAATTTCGGAAATGAAGCCGTTGGGGCGCTCGGGAATTCGAAAATGGGTAGTTCGAGTAGGCCAGGCCCGTGGGCCGAATCCCCGACGCGCCGATGCGATTTAATAGGAAAATGGAGATGCAGAAAGTTAAAGGAGCGCGCGTTTGTTTGCCCGAGTACGCACGCACTCGGGGAGTAAACACGCGATTGGGCTGCTCATGCCGCGCGGGAGTTCAAGCGCGTCCTTTCATCCCCCTTTTCGTCGGCGTTCGCGCGGCCTCCCCGCGGAGTGACTAGTCGGAGCTACGGCGAATTCATCCCGTTCATACATAGGCACGAGTTTGCGACTCGCGCACTCAATGAATGCCATATTGTTTTGAGCCCCCGTGAACCTTCCGATTTTTGCGTATTCGATATGTGAAACAAGCTACTCCCTAGACACTTCATTTCTTCCTACTTTCCCTGCTCTGACAAGGAGACGACCAACGATGCAAGTCCTGAATATCGCCTAAATTTTATAAATTTAAACACGTATCCCATAATTTTATTGAATGGAACCTAGTTAAGAAAATAGTGGACTTTTTAAAAAAATCTAAACTAAAAATCCTAATAGGTAACTCTAGTCATCTTCTTGTGAGTACTTATAGAATTTATTGATAATGAGCTCGAAATTTTACTTCGTAGCTGGTATCACTGTACAATTTCTCCAACCATTTTATTTTTATATTTATTTATTCTAAAGGGATTCGGTCTGTATGTCGCAGCAGATCAACAGCGAGGAGTTCCAAGAGAGGCAAGGTATACAAAGTCATTTTTCGCGAAACGCGATTGTCCGCGGGTTGTGCGGGGTGAATGATGAAAAGGAGGCGGCGGCTGAATTGTAAAGGTATCTAGCAGGTTGAAAATCGAGCGGCGCGACAAGAGTGACATGAAAGCCTTTCCACGCGAGTCGAGGAGGACCTCGCACATAATCTCGCGACGACAACGAGGAGAAGGTGGAGAGGATGAGCACCAGGAATGACGGCTCGGCGCGGTGCTAACAAGACTCGTTATGCCGTGCGCACGTACACGGCCGCGCGTCGATGTACGCGCCGTAAACGGATGGCCGCACCAGAAAGGGGGGGGGGGAGGGTTGGCAGGCGCCCGCGCGCCTTGCTATATTGCCTATATACATAGCCCTCTCCAATCTTCTTGGGCGCCGCGAAAATTTCCCCGACGCTCCAAGGGGCTGGAATCGCGCCTGGGTTAAAGCTTCGCTCGATTACGGCGGCGCTTAGTCCTGTCACGCGTATAGGCGGCGGCGAAACAAAAGGGAGCTACTTCAAAGCCCATCGGTGTCGCTTTCGTTCTTCTTTTTTTTTTTACTCTTTTTTTCGTCGCTTTTGTGGATATCGCTGTGCTGACATTATATTCGCCCTTAATAAATTGAAAAGGGCGCGGGTGCCGACCGATTTGTTTGCTTTTGCCGATTGGTTCTTTTTTTTTTCGTTCTGCAGGTCATGGCGCTAGAAATTTTTTGAAAGTGTTTGCGAAATGGCGGGCTATTGTTTCTTCGATGCTGCACTCAGCTTTTGTTAGACAAAGGGATTTTTTTCTGTTACAAATGCAGATGAATTTATGGGAAAGGGACTTTTCAATTAAGGGGACGGTATGTATAAGCCGCGGCTTAATTGCTGCCACGGAGCAGGAACTTTTGCATACGTAAAACGTCGTGTACTGGAAAACGTTTACAACGCTATGATCACTTTAATATGTAGGTAAGAAACGTGTTGCTCCAAGAAAGGCCGGCCTTGCAATTGATCCGATAATGACTGCCTAAGTAATAAAAGCTCAATTTAAAAATGAGTATCGACTAACATCGCGACTACAGACGTACAATTAAATCGATCACAATTAATTCACTATCACTCAATAAATCAGCTCTATTTACAAAAGGAAGGAAGCAAATTGCATCGAATAGGAGAGGCAATCTGACTCTCAAACTGCTTGGTTAAGGTGAAGAAAAAAAAAATGAGCAGACAATTTCGTTGCGCGAATGTCATCGTAAAAAAGAAAAGCCGCGCCTAGCGTGCTTCTAATCTAATGAACTACTTGTGTATAAAAACGAGCTACTGCAGGGCCTTAAACTTCGAATAGCCTCCTAACCCGAGCGACCGCACGAGCTGCTCCATTTCCTTTCTCCAATTTACACGCGAACCCCGTATACGCAAACACAGCGAAGCAAGTCGCTTCAGCAATACGTCACTTGCATAATCCTCGATTCCGCATCGGGGCGTAACTCGATCCCCGTAAGTGATGAAATTACGGAGTTGCTCGGCGGAGCTCGCGTCCCCCGTCGCTCGTTGTCCCAGGCCGCGCCATCCCTTTTGTTTTATATACAAATTTACAGCGGCAAGTTTTATTCGCGCGGTGCTCGTGCAGCTCGCACGGGAGCGGGAAGGGGGACCACCGGCCAAGGCTATAGCGGTGGTGGCCGCCGTTTCATGGGGCCGGTGGGAGAGGGAGAGGAGGACAAAGGGGGCGGACCGTGGCCGTAGTCGCGCTGTGTTTAGTTCGCCGGGGTAGTTAAGCTCTGACGTAACTACTGCGGCTAATGAGGCATAAACAAGCGGGGCGCGACTAGCTGCTCGCCCGGCGAGACGCGCCGGACGCGCGCCGCCGCCTCCTGCGCTCAGTTTCGTATATGAACTAATAATGCCCGATGGGCCCTTTCATGGGGGTGTGCGCAGGTTAGGGGTTCGACGCTCGGCTGACCGAGTGCTTACGTTATTAATCTTAGAGGACTTGGTGCAGTTTCAAATGAGTGTTTTAAAATCACGCGTCTAACATTCTTGGCCCGTGGTCATTATATAAGATAATAAGACTCAGTTGATAGTGTGTGAAAATGGAAATAAGCATGGCGGTCGCTGAGCAGGATTGTAAGGAGTTACGATGATTGTAAGCTCTACGGTAATTGGGTAATTCTGCGCTGTATTACAGGCTACCTGGATGCAATTGCTTGTATGAGTCTGTACCTCGACAACACGAGCTTCTAGGAATCTACCAGGTTGACCACGAGGGATTCCAAAGCTCCTGAAGAATAGCTAGGACGGACTTTGAGCAATGCAAGGAAAGAGCCACGTGTTGGACGGTCAATGAGAAAGTTACGAAGAATATACGTTATACATATTTTCAAAAAAAAAAAAATTAATTATAGAGACAAACGAATCAATGCAGTTCTTGCTGTTTTTTTTAATACAGTGAAGTCCTCACGAATTTACTGAATTATAAACATTGTGTTTTATTTATTCGAGTGACTGACTAAAAAAAAAATTTAAGGAGGCTGTTGCATGAAAAGTTACGAAGTCAGCAATGACTTTTTTAATAGTCTAAAATATGCTGAATCGTATG
>JAWWEN010000038.1:14149312-14164869 GCA_035582955.1 Sycophila texana | reverse complement strand
TAATTTATCAATTTTTTAAATTCAAAAGTAAATACTTAAATAAACATTGTGTTGTAATCTTCAACCAAAATATAAGACTTATTAGGTTATTTCGATCGCTACGACGCTACTAGGGATAGGAATAGCGACGCTGTTCCTTGTATCTGTCACTGTAACTGTAACTGTTCCTTGTATTTTTTTGACTGTAACGGGCCTATGTGTCTCCCATCCCCTCCTCCTCCGCTGCCGCTAGGTGTCGATCAGTGCAGCGTCAGTCTGCCGATTACCGAGCAACGATAGGTACGCATTGGTGTGACAATATTAATAAATACTTTTCTACCTTAATCCTCGTGTTTGTTTTATTATTGCGATAGCCTGCCCTAGCAGTGATTACACTGACATTTATACCGTTTGAATTAATTGAAATTTTAATAATTTAATGCTGCGCTTTTTGCTTTAAATAAAATAATTCCGATTTCTTTTGTTGTGTTCTCTTATGCCATTGCAAGTCATTTTAAAATTAAAATTAAACAACATTAAAAATCATTTTGAAGTATTTGAATTCTTACTTCATTCTAGTATGAGTCGTAAATGATACTGAATATGCAGTTTATTCTCCAGTTTTTCGGTCTTGATAAATCAGAGATGAGAAGCATCAGTAGATTTGATCGTGGAACTCTATACTATAGCGACATTAACTGGCAGGTAACAACGCATGGCCGCAGATGTCAGCCACGATAATTAATCTGAGCTTCGTAGAGCGGTTTCATGTTACGTCTAACTCTAAAATTTACCACAGGCCAATTTTACACCTGTCCGTCAACTTCAGTTCGTTAGAACATTTTCAGTGTGCTCTAAATTTCACTTATTATTAACAGCACACTTACGTCGATGCCGCAAGTAACTCGTAATTACAGTCACTTACTAATAGTTGCAGTAAATATTAATCTTTACTATATAAATTTTAAGCTGCGGAATTTGAAACGCATTATATTAACAGAAATGATTTATCGAATCGATTAAAAATAATTTTTCTTATTCGTACTACTTACTGAAAATAAACATTGAAATTTTTCAGCTTTTTCTGAGAAACCTTTATCCTCTTCTATCAGCATTTGAAATATCCCTTACGATCTGGGTTTAAACTTTTCTTGATGATTAAAATGAAGTGATGTTATCGACACCTGAACTAACCTATTTAATTTTTCACACAATAAATCAGTAAACAATCCAGGATAATTTAAGCTAACCGACTGCAGGCCAAGCTTAAAAAAAATTCGCAATGAGCAGCGTGCGTTGCGATGTCACATAGAGGGTACAGCGGAACGCGTGCGTCTGGCGCGTCACGGGCAAGGGTCGTTTACGTGACCGAGGGAACCCGCGGTTGATGCGGCACCACGCGGTTACGTGGTTTCCGGAGCGGAGACCCACGACTAGTCGGACTTTTAACGCCCGGCATAAATTGCCCCCGCGTCTGCACGGAATGCCTTGAGCCTTTAATTCGTACAGGCCACAGGTCAGGGTTTGCCGAATTGACCTTCAAGTGCTTGCCCAAAATCACGGCTGGTATCTTACGAGGGGACTCTAACGAGTTAAATCAACCCACAATCCGACCGAATTCGTTAAACTACCGCAGTACAGATTAGCGCGAGGGCGACACAGTTCACTCTCATTGATTCACATGCGGGAATTCTGAAGAATATTCTTTAAGTCTTTCTTGGGTTTTAATCCTAAACAATAATAAAGTTCTTTACGAAAGTTCCTTCAAAACAGAGACCTTGATATGATAAAGCACTTTTAGTGATTTCAATGGTTGACTTATTACTGACGTAATCGTTGTATCCGTTAGCTTTGCAAGCCATTTTTTTTTCTAAATAATCCGTTTGCAATTTTTCTCCAAAAAATTTCGCTGAAATAATCGAACTTTGCAGTATATACAAGCCGCTTCTTGTGTTTTCAAAAAAAAAAAGCTACAGCGAACGGTATCACGCCCGTCTTTGTTTTTCCGTAGGATCGAGCTCCGACCAATCCGCCAACAGCCGGTCGCGTCTAAACACGGCTCCGGCCATGCGCTCGCTTCCTCTTTCGACGTATAAAAAAAAAAAGAAAGTCAACAACAAGGTCGTAGTCTCGCGGTACACGCAGCCTCCCTCTAGCTCTTGCTCACCTCGCTCGGCTAAATCCGAATCAAAGTAGCAAGCGAGGCCTGTAAAATTCGGACCGTCGATCGCCGGGCTCGCGCTCGATGTACCGACAATTATTTACGGGTGTGGACTATCCGCCCGCGACCGGCCTGGATCTAGTCGAGTCTCCAGTGGCCTGGGGTGCGGAATATTTATGGAATCTCGCGCACGGTCGGGGTATGGGCCGTGAAACGGGGCTCGGCCTTTCACATCCGGTAAATACTTGAGCTGATGGGACCGGGCGCCAGAACGGTCGTCCCATCCATCTCTCCGCGCTGGGCGGAGGCATCGACGCGTGCTCTCGATCTGCGAGCGACTCGCGGTCAGTCCCCACCCCTCCCCCTCTAACTCTCTTTTATCAGTTGACCTCTACATGGGTGTACCGACGCGACTGCAGGTTTTTGTGTTATTTTTTCGGTGTACAGGCTGCCGGCTTTATGCTTTTTAGTTTTTATCCGCTCACTATACGGCAGAATACGCGGGATTCGCGATCCACGAATCGTATTTGCTTTTGCCAGTGGTGCAAATATTAATTATTTCAAAGTGCACTCGGCCGTCGGACCGCTGCCGCTGATATCAGGAGGTATATACGTCGAGAGCATTGTGCAATATTTGATGGGGAAAAATTAAACAATCTTTCTCAAATGTTCATTATAAACATCGTTATGTGAAGATTACTGCTATACGCTCGATGCATAAATCCAATAATCCGTTCAAAAGCTGAGCAAACGTCAATCAAGTACACGACGCGAAACCATTATTTCATTCACTTGCATTATTGACCACAACCATTAAGCTAAAATAATAGCTTACGCAATGTGCATTATTTTATTTGCCTGTGTGAGCGTAAAAAAGTAACTCGTCGACAAGTTGTTGACTCGTGCAATTACACAATGCACGATTCTTCTTTATTAAATGGCTGCTTTATAATTTCATTAGCATATGTTTAATGGGGAAACTACGCCGAAATGTCGAACTTTCCTGTAGAGATCCATCATGGATTTTTAATTAATGTTATTCACGCGATGAAGAAGTTGCGCATCTTGACTGAATTGCGAGATGATCCCACTATACAGATCCGTTCTAATACCCGCGGCTCTATTATTAATGCGATTATACAGTTTTGAGCGGAACCATCGGAATGCAAAATGACGGGATACGAGCAAACTGCAGGAACTACTTTCCCATCGATACTTCCTCCCCCATTTCTGATTATGATCATGAAGGATGGAGCTCCCCTGCTGAGGGAGAAGCGAGAGCGGACACGTTCAAGAGAGATACAAACAAAGCAGACTCGAGCATCAACCGAGGAATTGTTTATATCCCTAACGGGAGGAAACGTAGGTCTGGAGTGGTTGCCAAGAAGCGCCAGTGTTCAATCTATGTTTTACATCGGTGAAACTGAAGTTGAACAAAGGCAACTTGTTAATTTGTTAACAAAATATCAAAAATAGATGTTCTCTTTTTAGCATCATATTGTTAATCCAATGACATAATAAACCGGCATTGTTATAATCAAAGAAACTAATTATCCGGAAAATCGTGACGAAGATTTTGACGCGCTAGATATATATAAATTGTTCCACCAAAGCATCCGCTCGATGATACGTATGAACTTATTTTACGCAAAATTCTCATATAATTGATACAGACCCGCGCGCTCGTCACTCGCGAGTGAGCTTTTTAATGAGCTTCGCGGCGCATTTAGTTACTCGGTGAAATTTCAAAAATTCAGAGTAAAATTTATTCGTCGAATATTAATAATTTTAATACAATAAAATGTGCGAATCAATTAATCGTGCCGTCACAAAGGATAACGCGAACGGAAGAAAATTGCGTTAATTAAACATCCCGCGCATCGCAACGACATTAACGAACAAGTAGAATAAAAGGTCGCAAGGAAAAAAAAAGGACAGAGATGGGCGGTCTACCGCCGCAGACTCTGATGTTATCGCGCTTAAATCACGCCGGTGTAATTTATTTAATGCATAAACATATAAACCCCCCCCCCCGACAAAGATATCTCGGAAGGAGTAGAAGCTTGCATGGGGCGAAAGAGCGCGCGAGAGGCCGATATTGCGATATAAAGCGAGGAGAGCGAACGTGGGGGCCGATGTTGTTACCGCTTATTTACTGTGGAATGCAAAGAGACGGTATCTCTCGTGCAGTAGCGTGAAATACAAGGGCCGTTACGTGAGAGGAAATATCGCGCCGCCTGCCTGTGCCTCGTAGCTTATAGGCGCACACGCGGGCACGCCGCACGCACACAGTCTCACGCCGCGTCGGCCGCGAGGTACCTTCTATATAGAGCTGTGCTGGTGCGATCGGGGGGTGGTATATATCGCAAGCGCGGCTCGCACCCGAGCGAGAGGGCGATTGAGAGGGGGTGGGGGCGGGAAAGAGAGTTCGTGTTATGAAATCGTTCGTCGCTTGATAATTCGATTTGGGAAAATTATTGAGCGCACCGTGCAGCCGAGCCACTCAAGTGGGTTCTTATCAAGGGCTGCTCCACATGCGCCCATAGGAGAGAGCGAGCGAGAGTGAAAGAGAGAGAAAGAGGCCCTGCAGCATCATGGATTGCTATTCCTTTGAACGCTTTTCAGGCCAGTTGAAGAACGCAATAGCTATTAAATTTTTTTGTAATAAACGATGGAGTTGATTCAATTTCAAATAAAGAGACTATAGCAAAATCCAAAAGGAGCTTAATAATTTTTACAATTTAGTGCTAAGTAACAGTTAGTTGTACATTCGTCACATTCTATATAATTATAATTAAGTTAAATTATTTAATGAATTCACTAGAATGTTTTAAATTATAATGGAGCAATGTTTACCCGAAAATTTATTAATTTAAAATATTCTCTGAGTTACTTTTTTAAAATTATTTAAATACATACTACTTACTTCCTTTCAACGTTAATATTTAATTAATATAATTTCTCCCATAACCAAGTAAATTTTATAGCAAATTCTATTATAGTACATAGATCATTATGAATGACAATCAATTAAAATTTTGCTAACAATTCATCTACGATAATTTTATAGCCAATTAATAATTTTAAAATGATGTGCTCACAACCTAAAGCTGCAAAATTGCACATTAAAAAATTACACGACATTTTAAATGAGCCGGTAAAAGGATCCCTCTTGGATTTACATTGACACACGAGGTCTACGGAGCACACGTGCACTCCAACGTCCGCGGGGCTCGACTCGGCGAAATCTGGCAGGAGCGGCATCTGATTGTCCAACTCGGGGGTATTGAATCCCCGTTATTTGCTCGTATTCCATTGGCCACGGTAAACCGCACTGCTAGCTGCGGCCGCGGCCTTTTGGCGGAATCGATGTCGGAATAAAGTCGCGGGGGTACACGTATAGAGGCCCGGCCGGTTGCCTTTTTCTACTTCACCGCGGCCGGCGACGCCGGCGACCGGGAGGATCTGTGTCGAGCTGAAAAGCGTACTAGGACAATCCGCCGTAATCCAGCCGTTACCTCGACAATCCTTCCGGTCCGAAAGGAATTTCGGCCTTCCCAAGACTGCCGCTGCTGCACCGCGCGCCTTCCTAACTTATATACGCCGGGCGAAGTGTACCTACCGCTCTCTGCTTTGTCGGTGCTTTACGAGAAGACTAAGCTCCGGAGTTGCACGCATAGAAACGGTCTTTTTGCGGATACTTTTTTAACTTCTTTTTTAAAAAATTAATTTGTAAAGAATAAAAATGATATTTTCATTTTAAGATATTATCAAGTAGGGTTTAATAAAATTTGTAAGAAGTAGATTTAATATGTTTTTCTTTCCAATTAAATATTTGGAAAATGCGTACGTTTCTAATAATATCTTAACTAAAAAAAAAAGTAGCGTAACTTAACTAAAAAAATGTAGTATTATATTACGAAGCATTTGAGCCATCAAAGAATTTCGAGCTTATGTTTAAAAATGAGTATAAAAACGATTATTACATTTTTTAATTTCTTCTTCAAAAATAAATCAAATCTCAAAAATTAAAATACATATAAGCAAACATATACGTGTAAGTAAAAAAAAAGAAAAAAAGCAGGACGCGTACACCACACGTTTAAATCTCGCTAATTTACATTAAAAAATTAAAAAAAAAAAACTTGCCAACACGTGCCGAAGCACCGTGCAATTTTCAGAAGGTAAGCGCTTCATTATCCACACAGCGCTGACTCAATTAATCGCACGTCGAGCCGAGGGGTTAGCAAGGAAAATTTACGCGAAGGAGACGCGAGGCACAAAGATAACCCCATCACGTCAACGAAAGCGAGAGCTGCGGAGAGCGCGCTCGCGCGAGAGAGAGTTAGGTCCAGCATGATGAGCATCAGTCGCCGAGCGATGCATACACCCGGGGCCGCATCCTCGCTGATGGATGCGCTTCCTCTCCCCCGCGCGTGTGCATGACGAAAGTCGTGCGCTCGCGTACACGCGCCGCCGGGTACACCGGCATAAATGTTTGATAACACGGCCCGATAGGGTCAACGCCGCTCACCAGAGCAAAGGTTTGAACGTGCGGGAGCTACTGGCGCGACGGAGGGGGGGGGAAGCTGCGAACGAGAGATAAAGCTCGCGCGGTCGCGCGGATTGTCGGTGGGCGCGCTGCGCATCGCGGCTGCGAGTGCCCCTGGCATAGCGCGCATACCCGAACTATCCGCGTCTCCCTCGACGGCAGGTATGTTATAATTAGTGAAGCCGCCGCACGCATGAGTGGCTGTGCATATCGATGCGCGCTCGCATGCGCGCGGCCGCTCGGCTGCGTGATTACGGCTTTCGGACATTTCGCTAATTACTCGAGAGTCTTGAAGCGCCGTCGGTTGCGCGAGACACTTAAAGAAATGATAATTAGCTGTGTCTTGCTATTGGGAAGTAGAGCGGTTTCGTTGTCTGGATTAAAGCGCGATTTTGTTGGGGACTTCCTTGATAAGTTTCATACATTTTTCGGAAATCAGTAGATAAGTTATGGGCATGGTCAGACTAGTTTTTTTTTATGAACACTTAGTCTTAATTAATTAATGAACAATTCCTCGTTAATTTTGCGGAAGGCTGATACACATCCGAAATCAGTAGATAAATTACGGGTATGGTCAGACCAGGTATTATTGAAGTACTGCGGTATGATGATTAATAATTGTATTTTATTTCTCTGACTGTGAGTAACTACATCTATTTAAGATGGTCTAAGCGATTCTAGAAAATGTCAAGTGTAAGTGGCACCGGCGAGGCACGTTGACACATCGTAATTACATGTCACAACGAGCGATCAAAAAGCCGCAGCTTGTACCCTGTAAATCTGAAAATGTGAAAATTCACTTACAAAATGTGAATAGTGATATTTTGTATGTGAAAATTCGTTCATTTATTGAATCAGTAGACGACATTTGACATAAAAAATGTTACTATTCACATTTTCCAAGTGAATTTCACATTTTCATATTTGGAGAGTAGGACACGAAACTCATTAAAGTGCAACTGCTTTTTGCCTGGGCTTTCCATAGCATCAAAGCTTACTTTGAACTGTTTAAATCATTGGTACATCAACACAGTTTTAGGGTAATTTATTTTCACTTTAGAAATGGTAGAATAATTTACTCGCGAGTCATAGCGTACAGATGTCCAGTCGTCATTTGAAACAATTTTAAAATGAATCTCCGATATCCATTTTAATAAAATTGAAATATTAAATAAAAGTGCATTCGTTAAGAAAGGTATATAAAAGAGAATGCACCGGGTCCGGAACGCGTGATTGATCCAAAATTTTTAATCATGGATCGACCTCAAAAGTGGTTATTTTTTGTAGAATTGCTCATATGTGATGGGGGTACCCGTTAAGGCGTCAAAGTGGCGCAAACGGGGAAGGTATTAACTACAATAAAAAAAAATAATAGTAAGAGCTTTGCTTTATTTTATTTTAAGATAAAACATACAAATAATTAATCAATTTATCAAACATCTAACTTTATCAAAAGCAGAAAGTTGTAGTATGCACAAAAGTATGCTTTCTAAAGTACATCCGAAAACACGAAGTGGAAATGTGTTAAAAGAAATTTATTTATTTGCGGACGCCTAGTTTCGTAAAGTACAAAGTTCTCCGGAGATAAAATGCACGCGAAAATCGAAAAATATATTATAAAAAGCTAAAGCATAAAGAAAAAGTTGTCGAAGCACGTGCGCAAACTAGGCGGCGCAAATTTATCGCCTTAGGTCTGTTCTTAAACAAAATGAAGTCACTATAACGCGAAACCTTGAAGTTAGGGGCAGCAACTCGAAAGTTTCTCGCAGCCGCGTTTACGAAGCGACACCCTGAAATCTCTGTGCACAAGCTTTATTCGAGCATTAATTTATCGTCGAGCTAAACAACAAATAAATCGTAGCGGCCAAATAATTTGGCAATATTGTTTAACAAAGCATCACCTTTAATAATAAAGTAACCCTCGCGTCGTAGACATTAAATGAAATGTTTGTTATCAACAAATTGAAATAAACAAAGCAAGTTATATCGACATTGCCATCGTTTTAATTGATGTATGTTTATCAAATAGACATTTCAATAATTAAAGAGCGTTGCAGAATAGCTGCATAAAGGACGCAGCGAACCTCTCGAATTAATAATGCACAGTAGAAGGTTATTTCGTGTTCTGCGGGGCAAAAAGGGTTGCGCAATAGGAGCATACAAGAATTTAATATTTCGCCGGGACGTATTAAACCACTGCGCCACCATTACGAAATCGCGGATGATGAAATTTTTAGGTGGGAGGGCGGGCCGTGGAGATCGGCGGAGGAATTCCAGCGGGACACGACAATGGAACCGGCGCGGTTGACGTCGTAAGTTTAATAATGCCAAGTTACTCCGCGCAGTTCTCGCATTTAACTCGATATCCAGCGGTGCGTGCGAGCACGCGGCGCCGCACAAAAGCCCGACGGGCGATGAAGCTTTTGAGCTTTCGGAACGACCGTTTTAAATTCTTTACCGCGCGGCTAGGAAAAAAGAGCGTCGCGCGCTCGACTCCCGCGCAAATTTCCGCCAGAGGAAAGAGAAAAAAGAGGGGAATCCGATTCAAAGTGTTCTTGAGTGCTAGAATTCGGGATTTAGCCGCTTGGAATGACGCGTATTACTTTCGAGCGCGCGGTATTACGTTATTACGGTTTATCACGCGAAACGCTATTGACGAAAACTAGAGACGCCAATACGAAAATTAAAAGGTAACGAATTTTAATTTCATATTTAATTTTTTTATTTTGTAAATAAGAAAATTTTCTTAACTAAATTCACTGTAAAGCTTTAATAGTATTTTATCTTTAATAGGATTTATCTGAACAGGCGATGATACGATAATTTGAAGAGAATATTGCAGGGGAAATTTATAGTTTAGTGCGCATTTCACATGACCGTAAATGGGATCGAAAATTGTACTACGAAAATGTTCGAGTAAAAAATTGTGCAAGCTACTCACGTGTAAAGTGGAGGTCCTGAATCTTCCTTAAACCAGAAGACCATATCAAGAGTGTCATATCCAGGCGCCGTGATGTTACAAGGCAATTCAATAGATCTGCCTTCCACTACACTGATGTTCAGCAGGGGCACTGAAAAAAGAGCCATAAATTCTTTTTAAATGATCTCGCAGAGATTAATCTTTTTATTACATATACATATATGCATGAATTATTCTTCTTATAATATTTCAGATCATCCGCGATAACCAAAATTGCATTATCTTTATTTTGCATTGCTGGCATATTATGATCTAATTTAAATAATATTACTCCGACTACTTTTTACGATTTGATCATTTCGTAAAATCATATCGCATCATAATGCAATACATGCCTCTTACAATGCGCAATCGAAAAGGAAAGAGAAAACATATATTCTTTTTCTGAGTTGCGCAGTGCGTTCGAGAAAAGACAGTAGTTCACTAAAGAGCGCCAAAAATTTAGCCGCCGGACTAACGAATTTAATTATAATTCATTTCACTTTCAGCGCGGCGACGGCAATAAATTCGACACCTCCCGCCCCCGTCGGCGCTTTTACGACGTCGACGCGGGCCGGGCAGTTTAATTTTCATCAAGCCGGAGCGTCGCGATTAAAGCAACGAATGTACCCGAACGAACTGAATTAACTCCGCGGAGCCGGTAGTTCTGCGCTATTACTCCTCGTATAGTTAGAGCACTCCGAACGTGTGAGCGGCGAACGGGCGGTCCGGGGGAGGGGCGGAGGGGCTACGCGGGGAAAAAGACAGAGACAGGGCGAGTAGGAGACGGACGTCGAGGTGCGACGAATCGGATGAATTTTCCGGCTCGCCGCATCTCGCGCATACGGATGTGTACGGGGGAGTAGAGTCGCATGTAGCTCGCCTTTAACGTGTACGCGCGTTTATATAGATGTAAACCGGCGGGTGGACACGTACACGCGAGCCGGAAAGATGGGTGAATGCTGACGAGTGGTAACAAGTGATACCGGGGTGCTCGAGGACGGAGAGGGTCGCGCGAATTCGCGAGGGGTTGCGTCCATTTCGGATGACGGCTAAGTGGATGGGTGCCCTCCCTCGCGTCGTTAACGGGCTGGGCGACGAGGGTGGGAGTAAGTAAGCGCGGTGGAAGAGTGGGGGAACTCGACGGCCTGACGAACTGTTTGCTCGGGTTATGGACCTCTCTATCAGCGACCCCAATGGTCTCATCTTCATTATTCCGCGTCATTAGACAAAATATGACGCGGCGAGCTTTGGTTAATTGAATACGATTGTTTGCGACCCGACGTTGATGATTTATTAGACTTCTTCTTCACGTAATCGGATACACTTATTTTACGCGGCGATGCGCTTATCGTTATCTGGCACTGCAATAATGAGCTGCTATGACAATTTTTATACTACTGTGTTGGAGTTAATTGCTGTGTGATACAATCGTAGTGATTCACCATAATCAGTAAGAACAACAGGGTCTAAAAATATCTTTGGGAAATGTAAAAAATACCTGAATCATGTTTCAGTGATTGTTGCGGTAATTATAATGCATACAGAAACAATAATCTTGATTAATTAATGAAAAATTCGTTATTAAGATTTAGGGGGATTGATATACGTCGAGAATCAGTAGATAAATTACGGGTGCGGTCAGACCAGACATTACTTAAGTACTGCGGTATGATGATCAATAATTGCATATTATTTCTCTAAGTAACTACTTCAATTAAAGGTGTTAAAAAGGGTTAAAAACACCGGGTCTATAATATCTTTGGAAAATGTAAAAAATGCCAGTACCGAGTTTCAGTGAATATCTTTAATACAATTAAAGCCATTCAATTATACGTGCATTTGCAAAAAATTTTCAAAATATCTCGACAAGCCATTCTCTTCCATCATTTTTTTTTTGCAGCTGCGCTGAAAGCAAACTTTTCAAGAATCCCCATTCGCTTTTTCATAAAGCATGCGGAATTTTTAAACTAATATTGAACTCGAAAAATGATGAATTTGTAAAAAAAGGTTTACCGAGCTCTTCAATACTCTTCCATCCATTGTCTCTGATATCTGTTGAACTACTTTTTTTTTTTCACGAACCTAGTAAACGAGAATTTAAAAAAAAAAAAAAATCCCAATTGTCTCGAAAAAATGTTTTTCGACGTAATTGAGGGGAAAGCTTACTCGAAACTTCATATAGCCTGGAGCACGGGATTACCGGCTTATAACACTGAAAATAGCCTGCCCCTCGCGACGTGCGAAAATGACAAAAATGATTCAATCCCGCAACTTTCGTCCAGTCGGACTCTCCCACCGGCCAGCCCGACTAGTCACAAATTGCAAGAGCCACGCGAATCAGCCAAAAATTGAGTTTTGCCGCGAATCGATTCTCGAGTCCCGCGCTCGTTCGCCGCGGTCATCGGGCGAATTTCTATTTGAGCTATCGCTCCTGCCCGCCTTCCCCCAATTCCGTCCAACCCAAATAACCCCGCTTCGAAAACTCTCCTCCTGATCTAATAAGGGAGCAGAAGAGGGCGCGAGAGGCGCCCGGAAAGGCAAGGAAGTGGTCGGCAACCTCGGCAAGTCCCATCGAACCCTCCCCCCAGCCCTGGCCTCCTGTTAGCCAGGGCTTCGCCCCCTGGAGGAGATCCGAGGCGCATTGCATGTGGTACTCTTTAACGATCGCGGTGACTTCGAAGGAGCTACTTTCCGACATCAAGGGCGCGTCCGGTCGGAGGAGTTCGCTAGTGGGCACTCGTGGATTTTGACACTCGCGAAATTCTCCCGCTGAATTCTCGACGGGCACTTGGCCGCCGCGGGGGCGCCTCGGGACCCTCTCCATCCGCTGTCGGCCGCGAAGATTTTGCAAAAGACCGAGGCCGCTTAATATTATGCAGATTGCGGCATTAGCATGAAAAATCTCGAGCGCCGGGCCGACGCTTCTGCTCGGCTGCGTAGTGAGCGCAGATAGGGGAGTAATTAGACGTTTTACGATGCCGTTGAAGTGTGCGCGGGGCCACTAACCCCCACTCCCCTCTCCGCCTCCAACCAGCGAACTCACTCACGTGCGGTTGCGCGATGAAAGTTAATATTGCCAATAAAGTCCAAGTATTATCGTAAATTTGTATTTCAATCTTGAAGGCTGCTCGCAGCGCGCCGTGCCGCGTCTAATGAAGGAAAAAATCTCGAAACCCGGATGAAAGTCTATCTCCATTCTTAAGCAGGCCACGCCGTGGATTTAGAAGCAATCTGTCCGCGAAGCCTTTTCTCGTTTGGCGGGTTAGGAGGGAGCATTTTCTAAAGTTCTGTTTACGTCAGTGCAC
Source organism: Sycophila texana (assembly GCA_035582955.1). Taxonomy (NCBI): domain Eukaryota; kingdom Metazoa; phylum Arthropoda; class Insecta; order Hymenoptera; family Eurytomidae; genus Sycophila; species Sycophila texana. The sequence continues at coordinate 14,151,910 of JAWWEN010000038.1, read as the reverse complement.
GGATTGCGCCATCACTTTTTACGCGGTTGTCTGACTGTTGTATCGTAAAAGCTAGGTGTTTATCTTTTTCGGTAATTAGTGCGCTATTCATTCTCCGGGAAAAAAAGTTTCGAGGTTTTGTTATTAATTTGTTAATACACTGGGCGGCGTAATTGAACCGAATTGAAGTGAAAATAATGCGAGAGGATCCGCCATTCGCTTGATTTTAAACGCAAACATATTTTCTCGGACAATTTATTTTGTATATTCATAAATGTCAGTTATTTTATTAATTCGCGAAAATCAATAATACATCATTATACGGGGAAAAGTTGAGTTAAACATCAAATAACTAAAACAAAAAGTTATAACAATGCTGAAACATTCAAACTGACGTAAATATTATGTGAATATTTTGAATTGTTCGTGCAATAATAAATTATTATAATAAATAATAATAAATAATAAATAATAAATAATAATAAATAATAAATAATAAATAATAAATAATAATAAATAATAAATAATAAATAATAAATAATAATACATTCAATAATAATCCTCGAAATATTCCATCGACAATTTAAAACAGATAATAAAATTATTTATAACGACGTGCCGTTATTCGCATAAAATATGCGCGCATCATCGGTCAACCGAGAGAAAAAATAAACAGACCACCAAAAACACCGCCGAACTCAGGTGTCGTTGTAAAAGAAATCAAAAGAGAGAGAAAGAAAAAGAACACAGCGTTAACGCTAACCGACGATTTCCGCGCGGCATTATCCTCTATTTGCCGCACATAACGCTCGGACGCATCATTGGCTTGAAACGTCTTATTAAGCAAATTAGCACTTTTAATTTACGAGACTACGCGAAGGCGGCCACTACCGCGGGAGCTCGCATAATGCAGTGCTCTGGCGTTTCAGGGAAATGATAAAAAAAGAGAGAAAGAGAGAGATGGAAAGAAAAAAAAGGAACGAGGAAAAGGGGGAGGGCCGGCGGTGCCGCGGCGAGTATATTTTACATAACCAGAAACTGCAAAATATGCGAGCCAGCGCCTCGCTCGCGTACGCCCCAACAGGTTTCCGAATGGGTGCACTGCATCCCACGAGAGAGCCGGCCGGGCCCGCTCTTTGCTCCCGTTCTCTTTTTCCCGCTTATTTTTTACATAGAAAAAAAAGTCACACGCCGCGCGGCGCAACCCCGCCCGGCTATATTTAATCAAGGGCTTGGCCGTTTTATAACACTTTTTTGTCCCAAATGAAGTTTCTGCTATATATATATAAAAAAAAAAAAAAAAAAACGCGACAACGAGGCCTACTAATTTCTAGCTTTAATAACCTCTTATATACTGAAAAGCATTTATTTATTTCATTTTTGCATTTTTTTCCGCTTTCCACTCTCTGCCTGCTTGAAGCTTGTTTTCCTTTCTGGAGTGCGAAAATTCAAAAAGCTTACCAGCTTATTCATTTATAGGTAATAAAATAAAAGAGCATGTTCGGAGTAAACCCTCGAGTCAAATATTTTCCCGCCTCATTTAGCATCCACTCGGGCGAATCAAGACTCCGCGAAGCAGACGCGCATCTCGGGCTGTCGTGTAATTTAATGTTGCGCGTCGGTGGACACTGCCCTGCGCAGCGCGGCGTCTCGCGCGTGTAGTAGGCTTGCGCCCGTCGGGGTAAAAAGTGCGAGGCCGGACCCATTGTGCCGCGGGTCGTGCGACACTGAATTACGGCTTGCGGAAGGCCGGCAGCGGCCACTTCCGCTCGTAATATAGTTTGCGCACAATGGCGGCCGTCGGGCCTTTGGCCGAAGATCAAAGTGCCCGTCTAAACGGTCCACGGCGACGCACGCACACGTCCGCGTGACGAATGAGCCCGGCCCGCTGACGCGCAAGCGACGCTGGCTGCGGTGCTTCCGGCCCCGACGTCGGCGACTCCCTCAGGCGACCGCCGCGGTCCTTATTGAATTGTCAGGGGAGCACGGCCCGCGTGTGTGTGCCGCGCGAGACGATACCCGCCGGCTTCGTGTATCTTTGGCCACTGCCGCCGGCTTTTCTGCGTGACGCCCTTCACTTGTGCGGACTGATGTTCTTACGGCTGTTTAGAAGATCATGAAAATGAAATTTTTTTTTATGGATCAACCGATTTAACTCGAGGGGTTTCTGATAAAAGCGCACCATTTAATTCATACCGTAGAGATTTAAATTGTTCGCATTTCGAAATTTAAATTCATAACATTCTGCCTCGGGAAGTTATTAATTATCAAAAACAATGTAGCTTGTAATATGAATATTCACATGCGTTGTTGCAAAAATTCATAATTTTGGTAAGAAAGTCAGATTAAATTTATATGTGCGATTCTACGGACTTAGACAAACAACTGGGGTATTAAAAATAAAAAAGAAATCGTGAACATGAATTATCGATTGCCAAACTTTTCTGCGGGACATATTACGAGAAATTTGTATGGAATTTTGTCGAAAAATCGCGTTAAAGGGTTAAAAAAAATAAAAATAAATGTCGTGATGTGCCAATTTAAAATTTTTTTCTTGTTCTATAGGTCATACATCAGACAAAATAAATTTTAAGTACACGTTTTCGCAGTATCTATCTT
>JAWWEN010000038.1:14121589-14139303 GCA_035582955.1 Sycophila texana | reverse complement strand
AATATAAATTTTATTATAATTTTTAATTTTCAAATTTTTTTTCAAAAAAAAATTTTTAGGTATAAACCCCCCTTAAATAAAATTTTGTTGGAACGAACAAGGAACATGTTAGAGTATATGTTATTTTTCAGAGGAAAGTTCCAGTTTATAATTTTTAGAACTTTTGTTTAAAATCTTAACAGCAATATTAAATTACTTTTGTAACCTTTACTTTGGGTATTTTTGCTGCGTTATAATGCGTTATAATTATTATTATTTTTTTTTTTTATCATTGCAGATGAAAAAGAAGCCAAGCAATAATGCATGAAAGAATGTATTTTTTTATAGTCATTGTTAACCAAATAAAATCTCTCATCTTACTTTTTGAATTTCGACATTCGCATTACTGCATGTTCAATTTAATTAAATACTTCTTTTTCGATACGCCGTGCGCAAAGACACGACTTTGCGCACGCACGCTGAAAATCAGCTTCGTAAAATCGTATCTTGCACACGTTGTATCATAAAAAATACTGTTCGATACATGAGCGAGGCTAAAAATCACATTCTCGCACTTGTATCGAAATGTACTATTTTAATATCACCTGTAATTAATTTTTTTTTATGCATCTACAGTGCAATCATGCCGTTATAAAAAGAAAAATTTCACATGTGAATGCAGTAGCGTTGATCTCTAATTTGCCACCTGCCACTCTCGACTGTTATATTCCGCGCTTCGGTATCATTTTTCACTGTTTCTGAAATTTCAATTTCCCTATACATTTTTATAAAGTTAAATAAAGTTAACTGACAAAGTAAAAAGTAAAATATATTTAATCGTTCGATTACAGCGAGCATTCGAAGTTATTGTGAATACAAACTAGATATCTAATCCAAGGCAAACTGAAAGTAAAGCCGAAGTAATTTTCAATGGCCAAAATTCATATGACGATTGCGCGCTAATCCCCCGAAAGTGCCTTAGCATTAATTTTATGGATTCGCGAGAGCCAGACCCTCCCAACACAATAACCCTCGCTAAATGCAGAACTCGCGCGACAAACCAAAGCCGCGGAAACCCTTAATTATTGCGGCAAAAGTGCAACTTCCCCGGGGCTACAATGACGTAGGACAATTAGCCGATAAGCCCTGCCTGATCTCCACGTACCACTGCTATCCTCTTTTGCGCAAGCTCGCGGCCCGGGCCAGTCGAAGAGTCGCTCCCCGACCACGAGCCACCGCGGAAATGATAAATTTTCACTCTTATAATTTGCACGGCCAACTTTTCGTCCCGAGTTCCGCGGTCCCGCGCGCCGACAAAAGTACCCCGGCGAAGTTTTCATTAAAGAATATGTCGCTGTAACTCGTTGTATCCTCGCGCATCCAGCGCTCGCGGGAAAGCGGCGGGACGGGATCGAGTCGGGCCGCTACTTATACGCGGAAGCCCGACGACAAACTTCGAACAAGTCTCGCAATCTGGAATCGAATGGAGTTTCTGGGACTTGGTCGAGTGAAAAATCGCCGGGGAAACTTTCCCGATGCTTGCGGATCCATTAGACGGCTCAACAAGTTCCGCTTGGCCCAGTGGCTCCATCTTTAGACCGTTTCCTTGCCTCCACTGGCGTGTAAAGTTCGCACGGTATCCTTCGTCCTTTTTTTTTTCTTCGCGCAGCTTTTTTTCTCCTGTCGCCCATCCCGCGTCTTATTTTCGCGGCTCCCCGCGAGGATTTTGAATACCGTCAAGATTTCCCTTTCGTGGGAAACTGCCTTTTTACGGACGGAGTAATTGCGCACTTGTGTGCGGCGCGCGCTACGGTGTCCGACAGATCCGCTGCGGGCAAGACGGGGACTGCAGAGTCGCGCGCGCGCGTGCGAATGAGTTCTTTCTTTGGAGGGGAAGCGGAAAATTACAGTGAATTTGTTTGTTTTCCTTAAGCGGAATTTTTTTCCTCTAATGCGAATGAAATTGCGTATGTCACCGATGAAACGCTCTTTTAATGAGACTTTGACTTTGCGGTTCACGTAACTGCGACATCTGCGCTGGCTTTCTCCGATCGATCAATCATAAGATTTCTATTAAATTAATATAAAAAGAACAGACGGACAAAAATAAAATGATTTTCTTTTCCTTCTATTGTTCAGTCTCTCTTTTTTTCTTTTTCTTTTTTTTTTTTTTTTTTTTTTTAAGCAAACTCAAGGTGTTTCGAAACAATTTGTGTAATAGTCAGATAATTGCACACTTTGACGGCATATTCAGAGTTGCAGTAAAATGGCGATAATATTGAATCGTTCGCAAAGTGTGTAATCAATTTCAGCGATTTGAGAGCGAAGAAAAAAAATTGAGCAATTCGAGTAAGCACTCTCGGGCGACTTAGCGAACGAGCCCAATAAAACGCGAGCCACGATATTCCTTTAAGCAAACGCCTACAAACGCGAACCGTAACGATCGAGCACACTGAATTTGCGAGTATCGTTTTAAAATTATAACTCGACGAAGTTTGCAGCTTCCGTCAAATAGCCGTACTGTATTATCGGTAAGACGCAAACTTCACCGAACGATGAGAAAAAAAAAGTCGTAATTAATCACTTTTGGCTGTCTGCTATTAAACGACTTTTACGAGCACAGCGTAGCTATACTCGAGAGCAGACTATCTCTTTTGCAAAAAGCAGGCATTCTTGTGATGAAAAGAAACGTCAATAGAGTCTTTGGTGCCGAACGAATTTCGGTTACGATGCATGTATAAGAGGAGTACGCAAAAAAAAAAAGAAACGAAAACTAGACTAGAGGAACAGGAAGATCCGTACAGATTCTCTGATTAGCGTAGATTCCCATATGTTCATGGGGAAGCGAAGCCCCGATAAAAGAGGCGCCGCGGGCTCAAAGGCCTTTATAAGGCGGGGGAGGTCTGGTAGCCGGGCAACCGAAAAACTCGCGGCCTGGCCCGCGGCGATCGGGCGATCTTTTGATCTAAGGAGGAATCAAAGCTTGAAAAAGCTCCGAAGCCACTGCCATGCGACGTCCCCAAAGCTTACCGTCCTCTCACGGCGATTTTCCAAAAGCTTGCACGCGCGCACCGCGCCATAGGCTATAAGCTTCCCCCGTTACCTTTTCTTCTACCGTCTCCCCCTCGCCTCGCCTCCCGTGGCTCGCGGGATCCTTACTCTTCCTTTCGCCGTCTCACCTTACCTTCTCCCCGTCCCTGTCAGCCTACTTGAATCCACTCCTCTTATTTTCAAAGTCTCGAGTGCAGCGAGCGAGAGCCACCTTTGTGAGAGGACAGAGCCTCTTCTTCGCGCGCTATTTCGCTTTCTATGAAAAGGGGGGGGGGGGGTGGAGAGTGAGCCCCGGTGAGGAGGTCCTTCTGCCCTGCTCCTTCCCTTTTTTCTTATCCACTCTCTTTCCTCACTTCCGCCACTTCTCGTTTTTTTTTCATTTCCTTCGGCGCGTGAACCCCGCGCCGTGCCCACCTCTTCCGCTTCATATTCGCGCGCTCATTCTTCGAGGCACGTCGCTTTTTTCGCCACTCATTTCGCTCTCCGCCTTTGCAGTCCGCTGCTCTTGCTCTCCTCGGGAATATTCTATCGAGGCCTCCTTCGAGCCTTTGGGAGGGTCTTAATAAGGAAAGGAAATTCCATATTCAGGTTATAAACTTTCGGTCCGGGGAACCGACCTCAAATTATCTTTGAGGCGATGGCGAAAGAAATTATCCCTGAAATATTAAATGATGAAAAGCCCGGAAGTCAGTCGGGACGAGGGAGGCGTGAGACGCGAGGAGGAGACGAAGAGAGAGGGAGAGAGAGCGACGCCATAAAAGTTCTTGGTCTATTTAAACTTTTACTCCTGATCGATTTTGAATTGCAAAAGTACTAATACACGGTCTGAATTAATTTTCATAAAATACTAGGTGGAGTAACCGTGTTGCATCTGTAACAATATTCAAGCACAAAATTTACAGGTACAGCAATTGAAAAATAATTTTTTACGTTGAAAATGTTGCAGAAGCATAGCAAATTTAATGAACTCTTCTTTTAATTGTACTTTTGACATTCAAATTTGAAAAAAAATGTATTTTAAGAAAAAATTATATGAAATGAATAGTATTCACGTTGTAGTAGTGAAGATAAATTTACACAGTTCCTAGAGATTATCATCTTGAGATAAAATTCAAATAACTAAATGTGTGAAAAATTAATTAATAAAGTCTTTGTTTCGTATAATCAAATGGGAATTGATCGTTTTCGAAACCGACTTTGAAAAATGCGTAATTATTACGATGATCGTTGGAAAATTTGAATAATTTTGTACATGCTCCCATGACCTACATAGTAGGTGTGCTTTAAAGATATGCTCATCAGATAATATAGAAACCAGATGCCCATATACTTTCGTCTACTTTATCAAATCCTTTTTTCGTAATGCGTTTGAATATAAAGTGCGTGGTTGCAGCACCAGTCAAAATTCAAATTGAATCTGCAAAATAACCAAAATAGTTGAGCGGAAAAATTCCGGAAAAAATGTAAATGAAAAAGTTTAAAAATACACTCGCTCGCGCTCATATAATCAGTGAATTTATAGATCGATCCCGCCGAACACAATACCGAATGCACATGTATATGCAACAGCAACTGGATTGGTTCGTTTCGCGTGCAAAAATGACGAAAAACTCTGAATATAAAAAAAAAATAAGAATATACAGAAGCAGAGCGAACCGGAGACGGGGGCAAAAGAAGTGTACACACGTAAACACGGCCACACGTGGGTCCGGTGCTCGACATGAGCGCGAGGGAGAGAGAGGGCTGTCGAAACTCGGTAGAAACTCGACGGTTCCGCGTCAAGGACTGCGGTCAAAGGCCTTATTGATCCTACGGAGCTGCAAGAACTTCGGCCCGTTACTGAGGCGGACTTCGCCAGCGCTGTGTGGCTCGCGGCACGGCCTGCAGGCTTTCAGCCCGCCTCCACCACGTCGAAACTTTCTAGCCTCATCCTCGCGCGCCGCACGAGGCTCTTCCGGCTTCTTCACCTCGGCCTCCACCTACGAAGCACCCCAACAATCGAATTTCGATCGCCGGTATTCCCTCCGGAGGAAAAACCCTTCGTCGGTTTTCCGCCGACTTCCGAGCAACGGCGTTTCTTTTTACACCCTTTTTATTTTGCATATACACGCGTGCATCGCTTCGCAATCCCCCGTCGGGCGAGGAAGTAAGTCTGTGCAGTCTATAGCCGTCGACGTCCCGCTCGCGCCGACTCATCTCCATTTTTTCTCGGCCTCCTTTTCATTTTTTTTTCGCGCGCGCTCGCAGCTAACGCCTTTGGACGTTCAACCGACGCTTCCATTTTTTTTGCTGCTCCCTTCGCACACATTTGCCTTAACATCCTCGCGAATATTTTTCTTACGGCTACGGAGATCCCCCGGGGCTTTTCCGCCGCGCGAATCCTCGGCAATATCTCAAGGTCTCGCGCGGCGGTATAATCCAGCGCAGTCTAAATATTACGTGAGAAAACAGAAAAGTCGAGCTACTGGAACACTTTGGACGGAGAGAGGGGTGCAGCGAATTTTTTTCCCGTTTCGCGGACGATATGACCGAATTTAAAGTGGCGCGAGAGGAATGCCAACGATTCCGGAGATTTTCAACGTCACTGCCGGGAACAACAGCGAATTTGGAATTATTAATTTAAATATGCAAATTAACTCGTTATGGCGACTTTAATTTATTCATAAGCGAAACAATGTACTCAAGCTATTTTGTGTACTCGAAATAGTTAGAGGATCTTTGATAATTTTAAGTGGTATTATAGATTTAAAAAAAAAGATGTGGAATTGATCGCATCGCAATTCATAACGAAATTCTTAGGCAAAGTAGTTTAAAGTAACTTTCAAATGTTCACATATAACATTCATTTTTTGCTTTACTCGTCTCTCGGTTTTATAATCCGTGACCTCAAAAGTCACTACTCTGAAAAAATATTGTTATGGTCGGGTGCTAAATTATTCAAACTCAATTCACGTATTGCAGTGAAATAAATAGTTATTGCTGGCCAAGGTGTAGACACATTGAAAAATATGTTTTTTCAGGTCCATCAACATACTGCAATTATGCAGTTATCATGATTACGGTTTGAAATTATTCGAGCGAAACAAAACATTTTAAGGTGAATAGTAATTGCCAATAAAAAAAACGTTCAAAACCCCTTGCGACACATAAGACACCTAAAATTAAATCTATGACGAAAACGGGTATAACTTATTTTTACTTTTCATAAACTGAAAAAAAAATTAAAAAGCACGCAATGTTTTTATAAATAATTAAACGTGAAGCGGAAATTAGGCTCGTTTAACCGCAAGAAAATTAAATATCTAATTCCTGATTCTAAACTTTCTAAGATAAGGAACGTAAGAAAATTTCATGGTTTATGACTTATAAAATCAGATTATCCACGTATAGATACTCTTTCATGTGGTTGTAGTTTTATGCATCCTCTCCTTCAAAATCAAGCAAACATGAAATTTTATATTATTTACCAATAAGGAAATTCGTTATGTCACTCTGAATTTTCAAATAAATGATTCGTTTTAATTTAGAATAAATAATGAGCAGGTTCATACTACCGATTTATTAATTATAATTTTGGCCTTGCTACATGAGTTAAATTCGCTCGAAATCCGCGTGTAGTTATTCATTGTCGAAGAGTCTCATTGTCCTTTTTCTCGGATGCAGAACGTTTCGTCGGAAAAAAGGTGGAGTCGGAGGCACGAGCGCGAAAAAAAGTGAAAGGAGAAGCGAAGTGCGATATAACTTGAATTATAAGTTTTTTCTGAACAAGATATCGCGTACCCGCAACCTCCGGGAAACTATGTTGTAAAGATTTTAATAAACAATTATACTAAAGAATTTTTACAAAAAGTATTTTTTATCAAACTTCAGTTTATAAGTATTTTTGGGACTCGACTTCCAATTACTTCATAATTAATTCCGAATTAAATGAATCAAGTAAATTGCTACACATCGCATATAAATGTTGGTTAACTTTCATTCTAACAAAGGGCTTAAATCTGTAAAAGTCAATTATATCACCCACCACAAAATTATAGTTTCGTAAGATTTTTAAAAAATTGGATACATTTTCTAAATCTAAATTTGTACAGAAAGAAGGGGTGAATATTTCAGTACGCACTGTCACTTGATCAAGTAAAGCTGTGTGCCCTATTTATCTGATGAATGTACTTTTCAATCTCCTGGCCTTCTTTTATCTCTTTTTATAACCGAATTCCCTCTCCCCCTCCCTCAGACCTACTTTCCATTAGTCAACTTGCATCGATCCATCTGAAGCATTTAGGTATAGCGTTTAAAAATACGTCCGTTGCACAAGTGAACTTGTTTTTTCTACCCCAGATTTTAATTTCTAGTGCATTATTAAGATTACATTAAGTACATAAATCGGATGCAACAATATTTTTAAAGGCAGACTCTTCGAAAAACTTCCCCCTTCAGATATATTTATCTCCACGATAACCTTTTCTTTCAGAGAAACATATTTATTTTTAACTATTTTAAAATACCATTTTACATTGATAATCTATTTCAGTTATTCATTATTATGCACTTCGGATCGTGCATAATTTGAGGCAATCGGATAATTTACCTTAAATTGCCAGACGTTTCCATTTTTGCACACGTCATTTTTGCACATTTAAATGTTAAAAAAAAACTAATTATCAGACATCTAAAAATTACACGCAGTCCGCCGTCTGCGTCACCCGAATAAATTTAAAATAGGTGAATTCGTTACGTACGGCACTTTTGTAAGAAATGTTTAATCAATAATTCAGCAGACACCCTCGTAGAAGGAACAAATGTAAAAACGTCTTATATCAATGTCTTAATCGATTTCTGGCTCTCTCTCTCTCTCTCTCTCTGCTCGCGCGTGCAGTTTTCCCCGTTCTCTCTTTATATTCTACGCGTCGACATCCATTCCACAGACAGTATCTGCTGCCTCTGCAGATTCCCCATTCCGGTGCCCTGCAGCAACGGCTGCATGTGCAGGTGAGCTGGTGTATATATACGCGACCAGGAGCGACGCCGGGGTGAACTGGTGGGGGTTGGAGGAAGGGAAGGAGGAGGGTTTTGGAGCACCGTGGCAAACATATCACGGGACTGATTCACGTCTCGTGCCCCGGGGTATACAAGGAAGTACACTTAGAGCTCGGCTGCACTCGGGTCCTCCGCACGAATCTTGGGGCAGGTAGAGAAAAAGACGGGAACTTTAGTGTCGCCCGAACGCAGAGCTTCGGCGGATCGGTCTATTTCGGAGCCTGCTCCATCTACAGAGCTTGGGGTGTGCTATCCAGTCGCCAATCTTCTTATGACCACTGCTCACTAATATTTTTCTCGATTTTTTTTTTTAGGAACGCTATGGAACTCTCAGTCAATCGCTTCCAGTTATAAAATCTATGTATTTAAAATCTGACAGCAATAATATTGGATGGACCTATTTTGTGAAATTGCGATTCTGTTTTTATTTTATTGTTTACTATAGTGGGCTTTCTCGCAGGCTAAGGAGCCATGCACCGCAAACCTTGATTTATCTGAATATTTCACACGCGTTTGCCGAATTATTGAACGTTCAAGTCTTATTCATAGTATAAGTAATCGTGCACGTTATAGCGATTGAGATTTTTTCCGATAAAATAAATACTCACTGTGAGTGTGATTTACGCGACAGTATCTTCGCGAAAATCAGACTACGTAACTGGAACGCGGAAAACTTATGACTAAACCCAGTGAAATAAATATTAATAGGTAAAACTCACTCTGGAATGGATCGTACATAACAAAAACTCTTTAAATTACATGTCCTTCACCCATTACCACCCAAAGCATTCATTCACTTAAATTTATTAATAAGTTGAGGATTTTAGCAACTAAAATATGTTATAAAACGTCTATTCTTATCACCTATAACTGTATAATCATTACTGTTCCCACTGAGCTTATAAAGTTTATAAAGGTTTTTTAATTAAAGCTTTATAACTTTACGTCGTACGAGGGTATGCGAAAAAATGGGTGCAATGAGCAATTGAAATAAGCGAAAGGTTATAGAGACTGTTAATTGAATTACGCTTTGTATGAGAGTGTTTTATCAGTGCGGTCGTGAAACTCTACCGTTTGGTGAGAGGGGAAACAAATATCTTTCAGGAGAGTAGAATATATACGAGCCGCGCACACACATAATAGCCCAGCAGCCAGAATTACTTTAAGGTTTCATTCTACGGAACAAAGAGCTTGTTGCTTTAAAAATGTCCGTTTTCTTTTTAACAAAATAAGATTGTTCTCAATATTTTAAGAATAAAATAGATTTGAAGCAACGAGTAATTAAATTTAGATTTTACGTCGTAGTGATTACTCATCAGTTTTGGAAGCTTTGTCTTGTTTTTATCTAATGTTTTATTTATTCATCGGTACACATTGTGGTGTATAAGTAAAAATCATATTCCCGAACAACCGTGAGAGTAACCATGAAATATTCAGTTCGCTTCATTTAGAATAATCGCGAAATCTCTTGAGAAACTAGTAAGTGATAAAGCAAAGTCGTGATTTTCAAAGTCATTTGAGTGTTCAACACCTATTCCTTGATTACTTATTTTAGCGAGTAAGATTTTTACGATAAAATAAATACTCATCGTAAATGTGATTTACGCGTTATCTGCGGTTTCACGAGAAGCATAAAATCAAATTGAAAATAAATTATACCAATTTTTTATGGTTCTGATGAGCATTTTTATCGCTATGATCTTTGTGAAACTTAAGGAACAGTAAAAATATCATCTCATAAATAAATCGAGGGAAAATAACATGATAATTCAAGGTAAATAAGACCTTAAACTATTTCCTGAAAAATAAGGAAACTAGTATCGGTGATCGATCTACTGCCCGAAACAATCGACGATATTACAATTCCAAGGACTCGTCACCGCGTGTAGAAGCGTTTGTTTCCCTCCTCTTGCGAAGGTCGTCATCGTCAAAAGGACCCGCCGCACAAAATCCGAAGTGCACGCGCCTCCGCAAATGGAAAGGTGCAAGTAATGCTCGAAAGGGACGTAAAATGAGCGCGTCACGCGTCATTCCCCGTGCAATAAATAAATTAAAGCGATGAAAAGAAAAGGAATATTAGTGCGCGACCAAAGCGAGCGATCGAGCCGCAAGAAACGCCTCGGCGGCATTTTTACGAGTCGCGCACAAGCCCTAATGCCGCGCGCGGTAAAACGAAGAAAAATACGAGGCGAGCGTGCCCCATCCGGCGAGGTGCTTACACTCCGCCGGCGGTGGGCTCCTTCCTCGGAGCAATTTCATCCTCCCCCTCGACGAGAACGGATTTGACGCGCGCCGTTAGCGCGACCGATTCGAAATTTCTCATTGGCCCGACATGATCCCCTTCCGGGCGAACGATTTCGCGACGGCGGATCGTAGTAGACGTACAAACGAGCCCGCGAAACGAAAAAAAATGGCTGCTATGAGCTTCGCCTTTATGCGTCCATATAGACAGTCCCGCCATCGGGCAGAAAGCGGAAGAGCGACGCTGCGCAGTCACCGCCATGGGATCAATTTGCATTGCTGTTATTTATCGCCGCCGACAGAACAAGAGTAAATGAAAGTTTATGTCCGACGCGCCGCCGAAGTGGACTAACGCTTTGGAGACAATTGGCATTGGTTGCCCAGGTAGATGGACGCTTTGGTGTAACATCACTCATGGAAATGCCGTCCGCTCGATCGGATTAGACCGTCGAAGCGCCACGAGGTTTCCATTAGTTAGCCAATAGTTTTGGTGCTAGGTCCAATCGCACCGCTCGATAAATGCAACAGCGGCCGATTACACGCCCTGCGCATTACCAGCGGAATCTTCGCATCAAAAATAATCACTCGCCATCGGCGATGCTTCGCGCCGCACGTAAATTGCAGTGAGTAACGAGCGCTGTACAAATTAAGTATTCCACCGGGCGCGCGGACTATTCTAAATGGCTTTTAACTAATTCTAACGAACCTATACAGCTATGATATGTCGGGAATGCGCGGATCCATACAATTAGTACACACTGCCGATACGATCGAATAATTCCAGCGGGTAAAGGCCGGGCTTGTAAAAAGCGACATTAAAGTCGTCACAATTCGGCGGTCGAGCATAACCGGGCTAAATATTTCGAGCTGCCGGCCAGTGCCGTCCCGCCGCTCGTATAATAGCCGCGTAATTCGCGAGCGCGCGCGGCGCGAATAAAAGGGGCGGCCGCGAGGAGGAAAGTTCCGAAAGAGCCGGGGTCGCTCGGAAGCGCCGGTGTTAATAATGTTTTCTCATTAGGAATTTACGCTTATAATCCTAATGACGGGGTACACGCGCGCGCCGGGCGCCGGTAGCCGCTTTATGAATAAACTAGCGCGCGTTTGTCATTGTTGCGAAACTTTCTCCGGCAGCGGGAGCGCGCACGCGCGAATATAATTACACTTATCATATCCGCTCGCTGCACTTACGGGCAGCATCACTCCGCTCTGCCTTGGGACTTAATCAAACATGCTTAGGACACGTTAAAACTCAAAAGCGAGGCGATGAAAAGAGCGCCATGGTTGCCAAAAAGGATCCCTGGGATTTTCCGAGTCGCCTAGGAGGCGAAACACTTTGCGTCCGAGGGAAGGCGAAAATTAACGCTATTTACATTTCCCTTTCCTACTCGCCCTCTCCCGCTCCCTCCACCGGCGAATTCTCTCGTTTTCTTTTTTCTTTCATCGTTAAGATGTGACCCCGATTTTTTTTCTTAATTAGCGTCGCTTCGACGACAGTCGGCGACTTACAGCGAGGTTATCATTACTCTTCTCGTCAGGAACTCGTTAGCCTTAATAATTCCTGACATCCGCATTAAAAATTGATTAGTTATTTTGAAACATTTTCAGATTATTGCAGATTTTACTCCCTATAGGGAATTATTATGTTAATTATAAACAAATTCAATTGTTAAATTCAAATTTAACCTCGGAATTATCGGTATAAGCACTAATTCGTTTTAGAAAATTATCATAATTTACCTTTGCACACAATCACGCTCTATTTTATGAACGAAATTTTCATTTTCACGAAATTATACCTTAAGTTATGGTACTATAGCTTCTAATGCGGACTTCATTATGAATTCATATGCAATGTAGTAGCAAACGTGGGTATTAAACTTTCTAAAACAAACAGATCGATAATTATTATGTCGATCAATTAGCTAGCGATTACATAATTTTATGCGAAAAATTTACATAATTTGTAAAATATTTCCTGCAAAAAAAAAAAAAAAAATAAAATAATTGAGCAATCGAGCCCCCTGAAAAATGTACAACTCTAATTCAAACACCGTGTATTTTTCCTCCAATTAAGGCGTGCGCAACGTCACTCACCTCGTATACTGGTGGCGCACGCGAAAAGCACGCGAAACCTCGGGCTTGCGTCACCGGGCGAGTTTTCCTCGCCACTGGAAATGGATATTCGAAAATCGCTCGAAAGTGCGGCTCATAACACCCGACACCTTTTAAAGCACATCAACTGCGCGATTGTTTTTTGCCCAGGCCGCGACTCTCGCCCATTATTCCGGGCGCTCTTTCTCCGTGCACTCGAAAAAAAAAACACGCGACGATGCGAAGGTTATACGCGGAGGGGAAACGGAGGACCGACCGGAGTCGGCGGAAGTGCGCGCGACGGCGGAAGAGGGGTCCGGAAGAGCGAGCGCGCCGTTTCGCTAGCCCCGCGAAATATGATTTTGCTCGAGCGTGTGAGTCCGTAATTTACGAGCGGCGAAATGTCGCGCGTCAAGCCGAGATGCGGATTTTCGCGATATTAATCCGCGGGCAAAGACTTGACTGGCGTTTTTTGAAAAGTTTCCTTTTGTTAACTGGGAAATCGATTGTTTGAGCGCTTTGCTGCGCTTTTATGGTTGCCCGCCCCGCGTAAAATTATGAATTCACCCGCGCGCGGACCAGCGAAATTTCGCGCTCTACTTTTAACCCCCTCTCCATGTGGATTAATGACCACATTGTATTGAATGCTGAACAATGAAGGGATGTAGGTGAAAAGTATCATTATTTATTGCTTAAAAATCAGACGCAATTATTTTTGAGATTATTCGGGCCGGAATTTTTTTTTTCGTGTACGGCTGGCGAAAAAACACCTACTTGCACCGAGAGTGAGAAAAAAATAATCGTTTTTACCTTGTAATGATATATCAGTGTACCGGGCATGTGGAGCAAACTGCGCATTATGTATCAATTTTGTAAATTTTACGCGTTGCGCTATCTTGATGTGCAATTAGCATCACCTGGTACAATTGTTCTTCGTGTTTATTATCTATCCAGCCATCTTAACTTCGTAGTGCATTAAAACGATAGCGAATTTATATAATGACATAGTGCTATATCAAGGAGCTTAGAATACATTAATTTTTAAATCCAGACTTTTTTATAGTTCTGCGAACAATATATCGTAACGAATCGTAAACTATTTTTAACTGTTTGTTTTCTAAAAATTAGAAAGTACAACCTATAACATTCGATTCCTGCACTTTATGGAATTACTGACCTTTAAGCCTCGCAAATAAACTTCCATGGATTTATAAAAAAGTTTTTGTGGAACATCAACCACCTTTCCGGTAAAATTTAATTTACTAGTTTAACAAACGAAACGATTTACGCCCAGGAATCACTAATGAGCCTGAAGAAATAAAAAGTAAACATGTATCCTGTCAGACAATAAAGCATGAAATGCGGGAAGTTCTTGTGTTTCAAATTAACATCAGCCAAGAAGTCGAAGAATTTAGTTAGCTTTCTAAGTCAAACTACATTCATGATTAGACTAAACTGAAATTATACAACTAACTACTACAATTCAAGTCTCTAATTAACGGAATTATCAAGCTTTGTTAACTTCTTGTATTTGTTAAGATATTTTAAATTCTAAACTGGATTCCGAACTATAATAATGCTTTGTAACAAAGCAAAAGAAAATTTAATTTTGTTTTGGGAGTACGGGTGTGCAGCGTGCTCCAAGGACCTAATTTGAAATGTTTATCAAACGATCATTAAAATGAAGAGTACAAAAACATTTTAGTGCAGTTCGTAGTTATAGCGGAGCTTTGAATTTCCATATGCGTTGCGTGACTTTTTACCAACAAAATAAGACGCGGCATTTGGTTGCAGCATTTTCGTATGAATAATTAACTCCTCAACCAATTATTGCCTACGTCACAGAAAGTAAGCACTATATTCATACCCCTTTATAATTATGTACCAACATAACAATACATATGTATATCATTCATTTCACACTCGCGTGATCAGTCCGTGTTCTGTCTAGAATCTCCATTTCATTATGCGCTCACTCGCTGCATTCTGGTCTTGAAATTCAGTTACCCCTGCATATCGCATTGAAGAAGCTCTCCTGTTGATTCAAGCCGAAGCTACTTCCTGGGTTATATTCGAGTGGTTCGGTGAATTGATTCCAATATTATTCCAGTTCCGCCGGACAAGAACATCTCGTTTATTATTTATTAACTTTTCACGGCGATTCAAAGTGTCCCCGTGAAAATTTTAGTTAAAACGCTTCATTTGTTTTGCATATAATACACATTTCCCCAGATCCTTAGGGGCACTCGAGCGTGCACGGTACTCTTTAACGCTTGGTCTGGTGTTCGGACACGGTCATTTTATAATTGCTTTTTTACGCCTCGTATAAAAAAGAAATATGACACTCCAAGCATTAACATTAGTCGCATTGAAAAAACAGTCATTTCTAATAAGTTCGCCGATAAATGATACTTCGCTTACCGGAAATAAGCGTCGCTTTTTTTCTCAAATAACCACAATCGGAAGATCTAGGGGAATCTGCATTTTACGCAATGCTCTTGTCGAGCATTGCATACTTGAAAATAAAAAAACTTAAGCAAAACACTTAACCTAAATTAAAAAAAAAGGAAGCGTGTACTAATCCTGTAAAAAAAAGTAGAATGCGAGCGCACTTTCTCGGGATTGCTCATCGAAATAAATAAAGAAGAACGGCGAGCTAACAAAATTACAGCGGCATGGCGTAAGAATGACTGCGAAAGCTCGTTCGGTTTATCTTTAGGAGCGCAACGCGCGCACCAAGTAGCCGGTAGCGTATCTTCTGGTCGGTCGGACCTTTTCCCAGGTATTAGCAGTTGCACTCGACGGAATTGATTTCACGCTCGCCTGGCTCCGCGGCGCGAGACGAACCAGTAGGCCTGACGTCGGCGCCATGGGCCTCCCCTCGAACGTCGACGACACTCGCTGGTCCGAGTGCACAATATAATATATCTATTCGTCCGTCTCTTGCGACTTACGGTCACTCTCGTTTCGCCCGACGCGGGATTTCGCGCCGCGCAAGTCCGATTACGCGGTAATAGCTGCAGGTAATTCGATCAGTGGTAGTTATTTCAATAATACACCTAGAACACTATAATAGCGTTATTTGCTACTCGTGCGTTTGATATACAGACGTTTACTCGGGTCTTACCTTTGCTTTTTTTCGAACGCTTTAACCGATTTTTCAACGCAGGTTTTATGCGCTGATTCACGATGCATCCAATCCTTACACTCAGTTTATTAGCTTTCAGGATGCATGAGCAAGGTTTAATGTACATAAAAAAACTTCGCTGTACTACATCTTGATCAAGGTTTTGAAACGTTGAGAAAAATACTCACGTTACCTTTTAAATCTTTCGCCTTTTTTCTCTTTCGTTAAATAATGCAAATGATACTGTTGATCAACTGTTAGTGTACTATTGCAATGATAGCAATAGTACGCGTGATGCTATTTTCAAAGTTCATTAATCATTACATAACGATTCTGCACTCCTCACTGTAAACGTAATTAGCTCGTCAATAGTAATTTGCTTTGAATAGCTGTGGCCATTAATGTCATCATGAGTTTGCAATTGCTATTGAAGTCACCATTAGAATTTCCTTAATTTTTAAAACGGACACTGTTTAATAAAATTGCAGCGTCTAAAACTAAAACGTTAAACATTCATCAATTTTTTTTCTCGCTAAGAAAGTTACATGTTGGAACGAACAGCTTTTTATTTTTACAGTAATTAATTTCACATTTTCACTCATGTTAAAATCAAAATCAGTTTAATACATAATCATCAATTGATTTAAAAAAAAAAAAAGTCAATTAAAAAAATTAGTCACTTAGAACTTTCTAGAGCTAGTTAGCATACTAGGAATTGCAGTTGATGCGGATTTATCGATCAGCTGTTTTTTTTTGTATAATTGTTTGCTAGAAAGCTATTACCGCTACAAAATACGAATGCAGTGCGTGAGTTTTTTACTCAATGTAAGGCAAATTACTGCTTGCCATGCCGCACATTCACATGGAAAAAGAAAATAGAGCTATCTTTTTAAGTGCATCCCAATATGAAACTTTCATTGCCGAAGTATAATTATGTCACATAGAAACATCAATTATTCGGAACGCAAATTGTGCACGCATTATAATGAAAGGAAGTTTGCATTTATAAAGTAGTGTTTATGAGAGATCAATATGTTTTTAATAGATCCTTCATATACGCAGCGTAAAAAAGAAATTTTTTTTTAAATATATATGAAGTAAACGAAACCATGAATTCAAAGCAGGTAAGTGCCTCATTTTAATTTATACTTTATGATATAATGTCTATGAACGGTTTACTACCGCATCTTAAATATGGATGAAATTTTGAAATTATCTTCAAATTGCTAGTTGTGCAGAAAAAAAATTGATCTTAAGAAATGGCATTAAGCGAACTTGGACACTTTCTACTGTAAAAAATAACTTAAAACTGAAGCATCAAAAATATACCTTACAGTGCGTTTAAAATAATGGTTTAATTTGATGTTCCATAAAGGACATCGATAAATAAACAACCTCTAAAAAAAGGGTTGGGAAAACCAAAGGGAATTCAACTTTTTTGTGAGGAAAAATTGACTCCACTTATATTTTATCAGGAATAATACCATTATAGAAAGTTTAAAGTGCGAGGAGCCTGAATTATCATTTTTACAAGAATAGAATCTGCAAGTACTTGAAACCAGCTCTTATTTTCTTTAATTTTACATGATTTTTTTCCTACACCTTGGTACGTTGAAAGCTGTTGGATTTGTGTGCTTAACACAAAAAGCAAAGCGATTATTTCAAAATTTTTGTGCGGTAATGTAAACACAATTTTTATTATCGCTATTGGTTGTAATGACTTTCAATAAATTTTTTTTAATACGAACGACTTCCAGGTAACGCTTAATAATCATGAGAAAAACAAGCTATGCGACAACGTACATCTGTGTTTTTATTATGTCATTATGCTATTAAACAGCGCGCTACGCGTTACTGACTATTGTTTTCTGTATTGACTTTTGAACCACAAAAGACACATCAGGTTGATAGGTATAACAGTTCCCTAAAGCGTGCGTCAAAAGCGATGTATCACGTGGTATTTCGCTTCGCATTCAATATTCGTTTCGAAGAATTTTCGTGCCTGGGGCCCAAGGACCCTGCTCCCTTTAGATATTATGTCAATAACAGTTGAGGTTCATACAGTACCGTTAATGACGTCGATATCTATTACATCCAGCTTTAGTCTTATGTACACTGAGAAAAAAGTTTAATAATCACAATTAACCATTACTTGCTTTAATTAATATTTACTTGTTTCAACCAAAAT
>JAWWEN010000038.1:14109041-14121489 GCA_035582955.1 Sycophila texana | reverse complement strand
AATTTATTTGTTTCAATCAAATGTTAATTGAAACAACTAACCATTGATTTCGATTACTTACTTTTTTTTCAGTGTAGGGCTTGCTAAGAGCCTCTTAATCATCTATCTTAATGTATTTTCTTTTTAAATGTGATATTTTCAAGATTAATATTTGCAAACAAGAACTTGATACGTCATCAATTTTTATTTGTATTTACGTAAAAACGAAAAATCGAGTGATGTTCACGTGTATTGACACACCGCGATATAAAGCCTTACAATTGGTCTATAACGTAAATCTCAATTTAATACTAGGTAAGAAAGATAATAAATAAGGTCAGATTTCTACAAGTGATCCACAATATACGGGTGAATAATCAAATACGATGCAAATGATGGATGTTTGACGTATTTCTGTATAAAATAAAAAGCAAACGGAATCTATAAAATTGTAGATAAACTTTATCACTTCAATTGGACAAAAGGTGGAACAATAAAGCGACAATTTCATTGTATCGAACGTCATTGAAACACTTCTTATCTAAACTCTGTTAAGGAAAAACGCGCGTTCTCCATATGTGTATGTACAAATATTTACAAGACCGGTGACGAATTTTCCACGTGTTATACCAGCTGATTCAAGCGCGTCGCATGAATATTAGATTTTTTAAATTATTATCCTTATTCATTTACTTTTCTAAAAAATATTCCTTATTGCAAAAAATTAACTAATTTCCAGCTTTACTATCCTAGTATAAACGGAAGCTCCGCAGGCATTACAATTCATTTTAGGCCTTATGCTGAATTTGGCTTATACGAAGGAAAACGTCTTTATCGTCCGTTTAGGGTCAAAAAATGTTTTCACTTGCGGTCGTAAAATTGCATTTTATGCGGCCTAAAAGCAACCCGTAAAATCTCATTTTACAGCTACGATTTAAAAAAAAAAAGAAAAAAATTGTTTAAGACACCACTCACATTGATCGACCACAGATTCAGTCGAACCAATTGAATCTTTCAATCGAAGAAAATTAACAAAAATTACGGCCGCGCAATTCGCAGCTTGGATCATAAATAGTTGATTGATCAATTAACAAAAGCGTCATTCGAGCCCTCGAAATAGGGGGTGCTCAAAGGTGAGCACCGAAAGGGTGGACGTAGGGGAGGGGATTGCCACGAGTGCCTTCAACTACCATCGAAAGCTCGATAAAATCGCGGGGTGCGTCATTCGGCCGGGGAGCAATCGAATCCCGCGATGGTTACACTGCGGTGGCGCGGCTAGCCGTATACACCGGAGCGGCAGGAGCGCCGACTCCTCCCCCGCGCGCCTCGCGCCGCGGAGACAGCGGGACACAGAGAGCCGCAAAGGCAGGTGGGAGATGAATTATAAAGGGGCCCCGTTGCGGCGAGAGGTTTTGCAGTGCATACACCGTTTCTGGCGGCGACCGACCGCCTCGGTCTCTCCATTTCCTCTCACTCGAGCTCGAAGCGAGCGGAAAGCGGCCGGCCCGGCACCGCTCGATGCGCGCACAATAGACGCTTTTAAATCACCGCCACTTCTGACGCGCGTTCGTGCACCGGCCCCGGAAAGAGGAGGATTCCACGCTCTCGCGCCCCGCTTAAGTTCAGCGGCGCGACGCACGCCGATCCTCGCTTTTCCGGACTCCGCCAAGGAGCTGCCGATCAGAAGTCCAGCCGCGGAGCTTACCAAGCTCCCCGGCGCCGTTTTTCGAGTTCGTAACGCCAGCGCGTTTACTTAAAATCAGTGCAATTTGGATGCCGCGGTGAGTAGCGGCTCTGATCGATGTGTGCTTTGCCGAATTTGCATCGTTGCGTAAAGACTTTCTACGCGGGGATAAATTATAAACTTTAAATCTCTTGGTGCTTCGACGCTTGTTTAACTTGTGTATATTACGTCTCGTTTAATCATTCGGGCATTTATTGCGTGCTACGAATCCGTTGGTAAATAAATTACTAGTCAGCTACTAATTTAACGTCAACAATTAATTTGTACTTCTGTCATCCATATAGAATTTAAATTAGCAGTGCGCGTGGATTTCATTTTACCGATAAATTATTTTTAAAATAACACGCGAAAAAAATTTCGTAAACGTCAGTAAAAAAAATTTCGCATTTCACTTAGACGGAAATTAAATTTGGCGCGAGCGAGCCGACGAATTTCCAAATTGACGGTAAAAAAAAAAAACAAGGGAATCAGTCGTGATAACGTAAAATACGTTGACTTGGCGTTCGTGCGTGACGGGCCGAGCGTACAAAAAAAAAGTGACAAGTGACGGGGAACGGTCGTGCAAATCAACGAGACCGCGGCGTCAAGATTTAAACCGCAGTGTCCGCGCCACCAGAGGAGGTGGTGGTGGTGTCGTTCTCCGATCCACCTGCACCTTGCGGAATCGCGCGAGCCGCCGATTCGTCGCGGTGGGTCACTCGCATCCAGCGTGTGAGCCGCGACCTCGTCGTGACCCCGTTCCCGAATCGCTGGAGCTTGGGGTGCTGCCGGTGATCGTCATTCAAGGAAACACGTCCCGGAGGAGCTGCGCCGGAGGTCCGCTCCGTCGTAGGAGCACCGCACCGGCGCGATGTCGTACAACCTGTCGTTCGGTCCGCAGTGCGCGGAGCCGTACATCGGGCCGAGCCTGGCGCAGGCCTGTCCTGGCACCCAGTTCCTCGTCTTCATGACCATCCTCGACACGTTCGTAAGGGCGAAGCGCGAGGTTTCACGACTCTGCGAGCGCGTGATACCCACCGACCCTGCGGACTACTATTACGACTTCATCGTCGTCGGCGGTGAGTATACGAGGGAGCCGAGGCTTCCCTCCCCCTCAGCCCCGTGGGGGGACATAACGCGTCCTTTGTGCAACTGCGGGTTAATGCGCCGCTACAGCTGGCGGGAGTGCAGTTATTCGCTCTCCCGGCCTCTCACTGTCTTCGATATGGGAGTACCTTTATGGCCTTCGTCGCCGGTGTAGCCGCTACCTCATGCTCTGCCGCGCGCGCGACTTTAATGCGGCACGTGCTGCCGGCGACGTTGCTGGAATTCACTGCGAATTCGGAAATCGAAAGTTTGCGCCGGGCAGCCGCGCGCCGAGTGCGGGAAATGTTTCTAATTACAAGTTTGATCATGCGTGCTTCGGCTAATGCATGCAGTCGCCGATAATGCCTCACTCGAGGGGGCTGTTTGTTCCTCATGCTTATTCGGCTTCCGAGCGCTACACCCGCGGTTGCGTGCGAGTTTTGTAAAAGACCGCACAGTCATCGAACGCGCGCGCCACGAAATTAGTTCGCCTTTGCGTCCAGATGTGTCTTGAGGAATATAAACGATCGTGCGCGCATTTACGAAAGAGTAATTTCGGTGTGGGTGAACAGAAAAAAAAACGATTAAGATATATACGTATATACCTTTCTAACGTAATTCCCTGGCTCATTTGAAACGATCAGCATAACCTACTTTTTATGAGACAGTCACCGTTGACCTTCGAAATATAGGATTGCATAAATTTTCTTTTTGTATATTTTCATTCTTGAGATAATAATTTACCGGCAACGAAAGTCAACTTGGCTGCGAGCAAAAAACCTTTAAGGTTATTAGAAAGGTATAATCGGTGAATCAGCGGAGGTAAACGCTTTTGAAAAATAAATATTTTTATTGATTAAAATATTTTCAGTGATCATGCCAGTCGAAATGATCAGACTTTATATAAATTTTAAACTGGCTAATTGACGTAAATAATGAATTCCAATAACATTCTCTAATTATTCGAAATGCTTTAAATTCATTCAGAATGGCATTAATATTTATAATGCGACCACTTTAGCCAATTTGTAAATTATCTTCATCGTTGAATAGTGACGCGATAAGTGTTACATATTACGGGATATTATTACCAGTAGACTAAAGATTATGAATTATAAAGATTTTAAATAACTGTAAGTCCCTCGATTATATATTATAGTGGTCCGTAAAATTAATTAAAAGCTCTGAAAACTTATTATGAACTGCCATAAAAATAAGACATGTCACCGTCGCTAACAGCAGTATTCAAATTTTAACCTTTGTTTCTTTTTAAATCCGAAATCGATTAATTCGCTTAAAAGGTTACAACAACATCATAAACAAGAGGAAAGGGAGAGAGAAAGCAATGCGTGCGAGTGCTCCGATTCAGCGAAGCGGTCATCCCTCATTTTTTAATGAAATAAAGCTCAGCCCCGGCAATGCCGCTTGCAGTGGCTTTTAGAGCGCGAATTTGCGCGATAACTGTTTGTACAAATTTCATTCGGCCGGCGCATACACATTTATTACTCTATTATCCTTTTAATCGTTTATTACCACCAGTCCCGCCGATTCGCATGCAAATTCTCTCGCGACGCGAGGATGTAATTGACGTCTCCCGGCGAGAGCCGAAGAGCGCGGCGAATTTATCGAATTTTCCGGTAATTATTTCGCAGACGCGATTATCGAAACGCTCGACGCAGTCGCGCGAGCTCTCGCGCCGGGTCAAAGGCGATTTCGCCCCGGAGCAGGGGGTGTGCATGCGCGCGCTCCGAGTCGCTATATAACGCGGGCGCGTTCAGCCCCTCTATTCAGCGGCTGAACTCGAGCGAGCCCCGTCAAATTGATTAGAAGAAGGCGGAACCGAACGGGCGGCCGTTAAAAACTAATTGAGAGGCGGGCTTTGACGCCGAGGCCGGCGCCTCGATATAACCCGCTCGAGCCACTCAAGAGATTCGCGCGCAGGGGTAATCCCTGTTGCGAAGCAATGGGAGTTTGTAGTTTCTATCGCTCACTTCTCCTTTTATTGCGCTTTTATTTAACTGAAAGAAATTGGCGTGAAAAAAGCTTTAATTGCTGATTGATAGCCGAATAGTTTTTTATCTTGTATTTAACTGCTGAGGCTACTACGAGCTGCTAATGTGGATGGATTATGACTTTATTTGATAATGCTTCGGTGAATATCGAATTATTTCGGGGAATTCGTTTGTTAAAAAAAAATTACGGAAATCTAGTGACTTCATCGACAAGGAAACTGTAGAAAAACGTCTGCTATTGTATTATGTAAATAAGTCCATGAATGAAAAGAAAGTCAAACAATGAAATTACCGGCACTATTATTACTGGTCATAATTCTATTCTATTAAGTTGTTAAAAGTAAAAGTAGTTACGTTGCTTCATGTCCAGATATTGACATTCATATACAATTGATATTTCACACGGTAGCAATGAAACTTTTTCTTCTTGCCTACTAATCAATTACGAGATTGCAACATGATAAATGACTTCTTTTTGTTATTGATTGAGATTGCAGAGATGTGACGTTTATAACATTATTTTCCGTGTAATGAAACCAGTTTCTATTAAAACTTGATCGAGTGTAATCCAGGAATAAACTTTAGTAAGTATTTACGTTTAATAAAATAAATGTTCAATTTATAATTTTCCGTTTCACCCGCAGAAAATATGTTCAGTTATAATTACTCTTGAAAATTAATATTATAAACGTAACTGTTCACGTAAGAATTGTTTTTGTTTTTAATTACAGCTATGAATATGTAAACAATCAATAAACCATAATAATTTGATTTTAAAAAATTGATAAATTAAAAATTACTAGCATCAATTAGAGAAGTAATAAGTTTAATAATACGATTTACGTGCAAAAGTGTACTAATGTAACGACTCAATTGTACAATTCAGTGAATTAAGTATTTGACAGTTTCAGTCGGAATAACGGAAATTGCATTGCGCTGCGAGTGTACAAACATATTTTAGAGTAAATATTTATACGGCGAATCGAGTCGAAGCGCAATGAATTTAGCGACGAAAAGAAAGTCTGAGGGAAAAATAGGGAATGACCGAAAAAGTGGAGAAAAAATTGCGCTATATTTTGGAAATGGACATTGGCTCGGGCAGTCGATGTTTGGTCGGCTGATCGATTGTCAATGTCAAACAAAATTATAGTGATCTATTGTTGTTTGATAATCACTGGACATATATTCGACCTCTGGGAAATTCGACTCTTCGCGCTGGCCGCACATCGACGTTTGCGGCGATTGTGTTCGCGTAAAATACGAGCGGCGATATTTAGACGAGAGATTAGTATAAATTAGTAATTAAGAACCGCGCCTACCTGATGCCTATTAAAATCATTAATTCGTGTAAAGCTTATTTGCGATATCGTTTCTGCGTTTTGATATTATATTACAAATCCTTTTACGTGGTATAACAGAGTCAATAACAACGCATCCGCGGAACTACTTTTCAGTTCCAGGATTTTGCATTACTCTCCAAATGTGGAGAAGCAAAAATCCTCTGATTCGGATAAAAACCCATCGAGCCATTCTCAATCCTAACTGACTCAGCTTCTAACCTGCGCTCTGCACTATTAACATTCCACTCCAACAGTCCTGCCTTTTAGCTCCTGTTCCCTCGCATTGAGGGAGAAAATTACGAAAAATAAAATTTATTTATCACTTTAATTTCTCTGAAAAGCCCCGGCATCTCTTACGGTACTTCCCAGTACAATAAAAATGTTCCCATCAGAGCATCATGAAAAGGAAATCTCATCGCTTGAAAAGCGAGCGCCAATAAAAACGGGGTTTACTGCTCCACGGTGAATCCGAAACAAATGATGGCCGAGAGATTTTCAATCATCGCAGAGAGAAAGAAGTTTACAGAGGGGTATTGTGACCGTGCGCACGGGCATCCGCATTATTTTATTTTCCCCGGGATTTGCCGCGCCGTATATAATATAAATCGTACTAGTGCCCGGTAAAAGTGCACCGCTCCGACGGCATTTGCGCGCGGCTACCGATATGTATACTGGGCGAGAGCGAGTGTACTCTCCGCTTTTTGCGGCCGCCGCGCGTCCAAAGTAGTTCAAAGCCGCGCAGCCGTGAAGTCAGTTCCTACTCTTTCTAATCCATCGGCCCCGACTCCGCTGAGGAATATCCGCGGAAATTCGCGCGCCGCTCGCCGGAGAAAGATAGAGAGGGAGAGGACGAGGAAAGGTGCATTTCACGTGCGAGGTGGACAAAGAGAGGGAAAGGGAGAGACAGAGGCAGCAGGAGAGAGAGAGAGGGAGTGAGTGAGTGAGAGAGAGAAGTGAACGGACTACGGCGTAGAGTGCACAGTCTCGTTTGAGTGCGTTGCCAAGAGCATTTTCCCTTGGGCAAGCCTCGCGCGAATATAACATTCACTTTTAACGCTCGCCTCATTCATATATACGACGATGCAAAAATTAACTCGACGAGGGGGAGAGAAAATGATGAAGAGGAAGCGGAAAATTTGGAGATTCCTTCTCTCCAGAGAAATTGGATGATTGAAATTACTGATTATTCGGGGATTAAGGGATTGTAGAAAATATATTAACTATAAAATAGATTTAGAAGTGAAATATATATATTTTTTACGGATAGATAGTAATTGATAAATACTTCATTCAGACTACGCGGCTGCGGTACAAAGAAATTCTTTATTGGTTGGGCCGTGAATATTCGATTTGAATCGAAGTTACATTTTGCATTGAATACCTGCTAAAGTATTCCGTAATGTGGGAAAGTGCAGATGTATAAGGTAACACAGTTTTATTCAGTATTTACAGTTGACTTTTTACTTTTCATTGCGAATGAAACAGTTTACTTTTTTTATTAAGTATTTAGTAAATATAAATTAGCAGCACTTAAATATTGTCTGCTACTGTTTTATACAAGGTGCTAATGACGGCCATTATTATGCCTTAAAGCATTTATATATCAACATATCTTACTTTCCGGTTGCGTGTGAAATTTCCTTGTTTCTACACAATTATAAGTACATTATTGAGTTTTTACTAATACTTATTTTTTATGTTCCTCATTAGTGGTAACTATATTTCACTGAGGTGTGAAAATTATTTTAAAAAACTTACGTTAAGTATACTGTCCATTAATTATTTGGAATTTACTGTTTGCAAGCAATTTTCAACGCAATATATTTTTGCAAATATTATCGTTCACTGATAAATAGCGTAATTACATCATTTACTTGAGATTTCAGTAAAAAAAATAATGAAGTTCTTTGAACTATTATGATAGTCTTCTAAGAAGCTTTGGTATTGATAAACTCTTTAATAATATAATTACTGTTATTATAAAAAAAAAATGTATTTAATTCGTGTTTTTTTTTTTCATAAATCTGTAAAATAAGCCTATGTTTGCTACAAAGTGCATCATTAAGTTGCGAATGCAGTAAATTTTAATTGTAAAATATAAAAAAAAAAATTCAAACGTATATTGTTTGCAAAAATGACGTTCATTAAATTACTTTGTAAACATCTTCTATTATATTAATTTGCTACCGGTCGGACATCGGCAGTCGACCGTCGTACATCTATGACGTCACTTCATTTCGAATAATGTACTATCTACAACAGCTAACCATTGCAACTCGTCCAGAAATTCATCTGAAGTGCAAGTGCATCCAAGTGCATGCAAGTGCACCCAAGTGCATCCAAGTGCATAAAAGTGCATTTTATTCCCAAGTGCATAAAAATGCATTTTTTGCACTTTTGCGGCATGCATAAAATCTTCAAAATTTTCAAAATCTGTAAATATTTCTCCCGGGCAAGCATAAGCGAGCGAGATAAAATTTGCACTTTTTTTCGAAATGCATAAAATTTTCAAAATTTTCAAAATATTAATAGCGCAACGAAGAAATAATTTCTATAGATATTCATATAAAATAATTAAAGCAGAACTAAGCAATTAAAGCAATTCTCAATAACAAGTTCTAGAGGAAGACACGCTGCACTATATTTTCCAGAACGTAATTCAAAGGGGCAACGGGCTAATATCTTTTTGTCGGCATTGCCCCGGCCATCCCCGAGGTCCGTGCAAAATTTACAAAGCACCGCAGGCCGCGCTGAAGCGTTATTTGAGTATTCGTCCCTCTAATTACCAGCCTGCGCATGGAACTGGTTGGACAACTAATTAACGAGCTCGCGGACTTCCCCCGTTTCCCAGATTTCTTTTTCCTCGCCTTATACAGCGCCTGCACGTGTGTGCTCGTCAATGCGCCGACGTACGCTCGCCTCTCCTTGTCAAGGAGATGAATTAAAGGAAGGAAAATTCGCGGCGCTATCTCCCTCTCTCTTTACTTCTGGCCGGGGCTTTCCGCGCTCGTCGATTTCACCGAGCCGCTCATCGCGATCCGCTCCGAAGTGACGTCACTGATAGACGGGCGAATTTGCAAACGACTCATCGGTGCGATTCGTTATGCTCCGCTAATACGGTAATGCGCGCGCAGTGAGAGGAACCCTAGGTGCTTTCGATTGACGAGAGCGAACACGAATTTTCGGAGCGACCGACGACGCGACTGGTCGCCTGTTGGTGTTGTTGTTGTTGTTATTATTATTATTATTATTATAATTATTGCGCTGCTTAATGCACCGATGAACAAGTCGGTTCCTTGTAATTGAGTAATCCGCGAACGGAATAAGGACCAGCATTTTACGATTCCTTTATTTTTATTATGTAAACACTGCTTTGAAAGATTATAAATAAATAGGTTTTAAGTTATTAGCGGTTGTGCAAGATTTTTCTTTCGAATTTTTAACTAGCATGTTTAATTTTTTTAATTGTCAGCTTATGGCACTTCAGATTTTATGCCTATATTTTTTGCGTCAGTGAAAGGTTAAACTTTTTCGGAAGTTAATTTATTTACATTAATTAAAATTCAAGTTGTTTACTTACTTTTTTAATATCGACATTTTTTGTGAAAGTAGTTTATTTGCCGTAGATTAATTAATGTTTAGAATATTCAAGGAGAACT
This sequence comes from Sycophila texana, assembly GCA_035582955.1. NCBI lineage: Eukaryota > Metazoa > Arthropoda > Insecta > Hymenoptera > Eurytomidae > Sycophila > Sycophila texana. Next base: position 14,111,690 of record JAWWEN010000038.1, on the reverse strand, counting down.
AATAAATAAAAAGCTGTTTACTGGATTCAAAATTTTCTTATGCAATTTCAATTGGACATTTGACTAATAATTTGATACATTTAAATCGTATAATTATCTCTTGATAGTAATTATTATAGTTTGCAGTTATCCGACGGGAATCGTAGCTTATTTTGGAATTTATGTAAAAATAAAATAATAATATTCCTACATTTACAAAAATTGAGAACAACAATGATACCTAGAAAAATCTTTAAAACGTCTAATAAGTATTATTATTTGAGTACTCGACCTTTCTCGGTTGAATGCAATTCAATAAATTACATTAGTCGTCATCGAAGCCAGAACAAAAATATTACTCGACTGACATTTGAAGGCTCCTAATAACTAGTGGATTGGAAAATTAGCTGAGCGTGCAAATAGAAATAATTGAGGCACCGTGAAATGCGATTATAAGCCGTCGAAAACCGGGCATCGCGCGATAAAAACGACTACGACCTCCCGTACGTTAACCTTCCGGCGACAATCTTGTACTAATGCTTTCTAACTAATGGCCATAACTAGCATAACTACCGTGAAGGAAGGTTGAAAGCGGCTTGTGGTGATCCAAACACCCATAACTTTGACTACCTACAGAAGGCGCTAGTAATTACCCGATACTTGCTAATATCGTCGAATGCCGCTTCTGGTATTACCATTCTTAGCATTGCGAAACTGCGTATGTGAAACGATTTAAAATCCCACAGTGAATTCGAAAGTATAATGCAGAAATAAGGTCATCATAAATCTCAAAAGAGATTGAATTAAGTATCGTTCATTACACTACGAATTATGATTTAATGAAGAAATTAAATTCGGGTTATTGGATTACATTAATTATCTTCAATTAGAGTTTAATTTAAAGCCACGAAATCCATGAAAAATTATTTCACCAGCAGTGTTATGTTACTTTTAACGAGAACAGTATTAATTAAATTCTTTATCAAAATAATCACAGCGCGATTATCTTATCAACAAATTTGGCAGATACATTTTAACGAATTAATTAATTAGCGAAACAATTATTATTACAATTTGCCTTTTTAAGCAAATGAAATATTATTATATCGATCTGCACTTAAAAACGAATTATTTACCAACCAATAGAAATCATAATCAAATTAGAAACGTAGACTAAAGAAATTGATTTTCAGGAGGTTCGGCGGGCGCGGTGGTTGCATCGCGATTGAGCGAGGTGGATCACTGGAAGGTACTATTAATCGAGGCAGGTCCAGATGAGCCTCCGGGTTCAGACGTGCCCAGCATGGTTGCCATGTTCCTGGGCACGGAAATCGACTGGCAATATCGTACGGTGAACGAGAGCAACGCCTGCCGCTCGAGTAACAACTCCTGCAGTTGGCCGCGCGGTAAAAATCTCGGGGGCAGCAGCGTGCACAACGGTATGATGTATATTCGGGGCCACGCGAAGGACTACGACGACTGGGCGGCTCTCGGCAACGTCGGATGGTCCTGGAAGGAGGTAAGACGACGCTCTTGGACAGGGGCTAATAGGATTACTCGGAAAGATGCGCCTCGGCAAACTCTATCTTATTTAGCTCGAGTTTGACGCTCGAGCTGGGCACTGGGGGTGTTATATGGGGCTGTTGTTCGAAATTGCCTTCATAGAAAAACAAAATCATCCAGGCAGATTTTTTTTTTCTTTTATTAATAAAGCTGAAGCGAAAAGGCTGTGCTTTGCTTCTTTTTTTTAAAATTTTATATAAATTTTACGCAGAAAGGTATAGTGCACCGGAATTTGTTTTAAAGTTATATGATGTATTACAGGAGATATTGAATGTTCGAGAATCTATTAAAAATTTACCCAATTTTGTACTTCAATTTTTTATGTCTGTCATGTCAAAACGAAATTATTGAAAAATGTATCTTCTAAAATTAATAGCAATAATATGCAGTTTTTTACCGAGAGAATGAAGAATTTTATGATGCCATTTTTTTTAAAGTATTCTGTGTAGAGGCGGGTCTCGTAGAACACGATATCTTAGGTTTTATGGATATGATATGATAGATTTTATGAATATGATGTCATGCATTTTACGATCACAAATGAATCAGCTTTTCCAAACTCAGTTAGTTTCGTAAAAAGGAAAAAACTGCAATATATTTCATATTTACTACAATGATTTTCAGCCATTCATTGTATCATTTAAGTCCTCATATTTTATACACAGATTAATCTGAATGTATTTCATCTAAAGCTGAATTAGTGAAAAACTGTTAAATTGATAAGAAATTGCACTTTCCCATAATTATTAGTGAAATTTCAATATTTTAGTGATTTTTCATCAATTTAACTTTAAACTCTGCTATACCGCAAATTTTTACCGCAGTTTCTTTCATAAAGTTATGACAGAATAAAATGCATCGCAATGTTAAAAAAAATTATTAAATTAGATGCGTAATTATTTTATGTATGAAATTCTTTAATTCATTACAACTGAATCAAATTAGGTTTTTTAATTTAAATATAACAAAATATAAACAACGTCTAGGCTGTCTTAAGGGGGTTATTGCACGATACGATTTTCTTACAAAGTTCACGAAAAAATTCTCAGAGATAGATATTATACTTATACATAACATACTAAAATTTGAAGGTGCCTAGCGTCACCG
>JAWWEN010000038.1:14091481-14108941 GCA_035582955.1 Sycophila texana | reverse complement strand
TTTGGCCTTTCTGAACCTAAATAAGTACTTTTACGTCAAAATCTGAAGATCGAAAAATTTTGGCGACAAGGCTTTCTCTATGAGAAAGCAAAATACGCCGGAAAGCATGAAATGGTAGTCGCTCCAAAATTTACCAGGAAATAATGGGTATCTTCAACGTGCCAATCAATACCGCTAGTTTCACCATTCAAGGCGACTCGCGCGAAAAAATATTCATTTTCAAGAAAATCCCCGGTACACTGGGGGATACACGTACGCAGGTTGTCTCTTGTCTCTCGTTCTCGTCGACGATGAATTTTCCGGCTCACGGTAGACTACACTCGGGTTCCGCTTTATAACGGAGGGTCGCGGAAAACCCAATAAAATATAATATGTGTATCTACCCGATGCTGGGAGTATACAAGAGTAGTCGAAAGGTGGTCTGATGAAACGAGGAGAGAAAAAAGATGGCGCGACTTCGCGTAGGTATAAAACGAATTTCACGCGCTATCTGGCATTAAAGAAGGTGTCACATTGTTGGCCCCGTTTGTAATATTACTGTGGCCTTAATGCGCGAGTCGTTCGACCGCAGCCGCGATGAATCAGCCGAGTGCGTAATAAGCTGGCGACGGGCTTCCTATCGAGCTCGAGACAAACAATCCCGCGAGGAACTGTGAGAGAACGTATACCCCTATCCCCGCGTTGACTTATTATTCCAGGGTTGATTTTTAATCAACTTAGTTTGCACTGCCTGACGCGGTCAAGATAACTTGGGTGGAGTAGGGTGAATTTTCCTTGTTGAACTGTGTGAGATGATTTTAATTAATAGGCATTTGCCCTTTTGCGTTTAGTTAAACAGTTATAAGATTAATGCCGAGCAAATGCAGAATGTTTAGCTGCTTTAAGGCTTGGTGCAAGAGGAGGCATACATTAAACATTTAATTTGATGAAATGAAAAGTAAAAAGGTTGGTTGAATTTTCATTCGCGTTTAAAATAAAATTTTAATTTGATTACTTAGGCGAATAAGTGCGGATACAACTAAATCGGGTAAATGGTGCAGAAAGAATCCCGGCTCAACGTCTTTGAACAATACACATAGAACAGTTTTAATCTATCAGAGAGCTTCTGTACGTCGGTAACTTTTCTTCTCCGTTAGTTACTTCTGTACTTGCATTCCCTTTACGTCAGTTTTCCAATTTCAATTGTGGTCGCGATCCTCTTTTCTTCTTTCTGGTAAAATGCGTTTTTCCGCTTTGTCGCAAAGCTTCCATTATAACATTTATACAACATTTCACCATTTCGTTTTTGCGCATCGAGCCGAGGTGTGGGAAGAAAGACGAAAAAAAAAAGATATTCAATATAAATTTAAAGACTCTGTTTGCACAACAATCTTTTAAGCAAAGAGCAATATGACTTTATGACCTAGACGTTATACAGAAAGTTATCACGTTTTATTATAGGTTCATTCGATGGAAAATACTTTTTCGCCATTTCATTTTATTGTTCTTGCACCCCTCGATGTCTGTATTCGTTCTCCGCGTGCGGGCATGAGACCGACGACTGTGTAGCTTTATCAAATGCTGTACCGAACTCAGCAGGGTGAAAAAACGTTTTCTTACGGTATGAAGACAGAATGGGTGCACGCATCGGAGCGTATGATTTGTAATTGAAATTGAAAGTAAGAAAGTTCAAAAGAAGTACGAGTCCGCATATAAGTGCGAGATAGCGTCGGAAGAGCGAAGCAAGGCGGGAAAAAAGTTTCAGATAAGCGAATGCAGAGGCGGAAGACAAGAGACTTTTTCCATCGACTCTTTCTTCTCCCCGTAATACTTGAATAAGTACAAGTATACGAACGGGATCTCAATCATCCGCCTCACCCGAAACTTCTCCCTTCCATACCCTCCTTACTTGGCAAACTTCACTTGACTTCTCGCTTCAAGTTCCCTCGAATTTCACTTTGCTCCGTCTCTGTTTACTTATTAATTCATCTATTCGTCCAGATAACACTAAGTCAATTTGGGACAGTTTTCAATAATTATAATCAACTGGAAATTATACAAAAAATGGTCAGTTAATGTATTCGTGAAAGTGTAATTCGGAAAAGCCTCAAATTTAATTTTATTGAAACAAAAAAAGACATAAAATATTTTCATTGCAATTTCAAATATATATGCGAGGCGAAATTCTGAAAATAAATATTTCGTTTTCGACAATGGTGAGAATACCTTTAACCTCCATTGCGGTTACAATGAATTTCATTCCGAAATCCATCAATACAACAATACAATTCGATTTCGAAAAAAACCACAACGAAAATTTTTCGCGGAAAATACTCGAATTATTAATTTCTACTTTTTCAACGATGCATTTCCGTTACGAAACGCAACCGAAGAAAATTAAAATTTTAGTATATTTCTATCTTAATGCACTTTACTCCGTTAAATTATTCGTAAATCCCTCCGCAGCGTCGGTTCATTCGGCTGTCAGTAATGCAGCGCGCGTGGAGCGCGGACGTAAATCCAACGCAGGCATGCACCGATTCATCCGGCGAAATTCACTTTGCCTTTCTGGCCGGACTTATTTAATTTACCGGCAAACAAATTCTTCGCGCGCTCCTGCGTTTACCCCGCAGCGGGTGGATGGGGTGAAGGATCGCGGGTGGTGGAGGTGGGTGGAAGGCGGGTGCATCGTTTATGCGAAAATGAAAAGAGGGAGGGATGAGCAGCGAAGTGCACGCGTGTGTGGATTCAGTGTGTGCTGGAGCAAAACAGAGATTAATATCACCGTAATTCGTTGGTCAAATATTTATATCGCGTTTAATTAATCGTTAGCTTTTAATGGTCCCGTCGTATTTCATCCTCGGCTGGTTCCGAGCAACCTCGCCCCGGCGATGTTGCGTCCTATCCCCAGCCCCCCTCATCCCACCAGGCCACCTAATTTATATCCGGGCAGAATAAGGTGTCGGATTTTTGCAAACAGCCACACACTCTTACACCCACAGACTAAGTGTAAAACTACTGGGTGTCGATATTTTCAAAAAATTTGAAACGAGCGTCGTTATGGAGTACCCAATTATTTATCTTTCGTTAAGAGTACGATATTTCTTGCAGGTTTAACTGCAATAAACTATTAAGAGTCTTTAGTACTGTTCGTTAACTGCGGTATACCTTGTACTCGAGTGGAAATAGCGAAGTATGAAAAATTCAAGAATTAATCAAGTGCAAAAGAATCGTTTGCAAAATTTTTCCAATTCCTATTTGCATTTGGAGAACAAACTAACTTTATTAAAAGGCATTTGCAGTTCGATTCTTTCTTTTTCTTCCCTCGCGTGGATATTGAATTTTGTTTAGATTAAAATTTTTTTGCTGGACCTAAAAAAGAGAAACATCAATAAATTTTTAATGAAATCGCGAAGCCCCGAACTGATAATGCAACGAGAAAAGCGGAGGCCTCCAATGAGATCATGCCGCTCGAAATTTTAATCCCAAATATTAATATCTCGGGGGGGGGGGGGGGAAAGCCCATATTCAAATATCCCTTGAACGCCCGAGCTCGAACTCGCCGCCGAGGCAAGACGCGAGGAGCAAAAAGAAGAGAAGGCGGAGAGAGAAGCCAGTGCGAAATTAGCCACGGATCAGTGTGCCCGGGCGGTTCGCGGGGGTCGTACACTTATCGGGAGAAATCGGGTCGGACGGGAGGGGGATATCGGCTCCTACGAGCGACTTCCCACTCGGCCGCGCAGCGAGTCCGACCGCAGTCACGGCAGCGCCGCTACTAATTGCATGTTCGACCAAAGTATATCACCGGTGGCGACGGACCGCCGCCACCCCCTTATTCACCGATCCATCGCTGGATCTCGAGCGCCAGAGACTCGGACCCGCCACTCCCCGAAGCTTTTCGCTCTACCCCTTGCACCCGCTGGGGCGCTATTCTTCAATTCGCCCCCTCAACCCTCCCCCCCTTCCACCTAATCCAACCATCGTTTCCCGTCCGACCGTTCGCTCTGTATCTACTGATTAGCCGCGCTATATACGCCGTACGAGCGGTCTTTCGGTGCCTCTCTTCTCTACCCTCCCCATGATGCAGTTTTATGTATGGGGCTTTTCGTCTTCCTAGTCAGTCTAACGGGTATCATGGTTAATGTGGAAATAGATAAAGTTTTATGTGGTATATTAGTATAAAAAATAGACTCTAGAATTTCAAACCTTTTTTATTTTATGTCTGCGTTTAAAACGGGCTTAAATCCTTTATATAAAAGCAATCAAATGTTTAACCCTGGAATGTTTGTGACTTGGAAATCAAATAAATTAAATGGATTATTTTGAACAAGGTTTTGAGGAAGGGTACTCTGTAATCTTTCTGAACCATTTACGATTGAATAAATATGAATTTTGTCTAGGACTGATCTCAAAATAGAAAGGTTATTGCCCTTTCATTTAAATTGGATAAGATTAGACTTTCGTTTAAAAGTTCCAGAAGAAATTACAGGATTATAGTCTCGGACGGATCAGGTGAGAAAAAAATAAAGCCTTTTTCACCGGAGTCCGTCATCCCATAATTTCATCGTACACTTTTATTTCAATTTAATTGAGACTATGTTTTAAGTGCACTAAAATCGTCTTGGAGTAAGAAAAAAATAGAAAAAAGTCAATATTTCCAATTACACAGTGAATTTAATAATCAATTTTATCTACAACTTTTTTTTATATTAATTAGATCCACCAATCGCAAGTGAAACGAAAGTAAGAAAACGTTCACTTTACTGCCTGGGCTCACTATCATAACTTTCATCTACTTCCAAACTCTCTCACTCATCCAAGGGGAAGAGAGAAGGTTCGACGCTCGTGCGATATTTCCAAAAGCTCCGTTGGTGCGCGAGGTCCACGTTCCCGGAAGGACGGAAAGCTGCGGACTAGCGAGCGTCAAGGCGAGAGGAGGAGCGCCATAGCGACCCTGGCGCAGTAAGCGTCGGGAAGTCGAGCTTACACCGCCGGCTTTATTCAAGGCGAACGCGACGGTTTTGATTAGATTAATAGCTGGGGCTTTCCACAACAACCGCCTGCCCGGGCGCCCAATTCGGCATGCATATAATGCTCCACCCGTCGCCTTTGACTCTCATCTCGCCGAGCTCGAGTTCGCCTCAATGTCGTAAAAGCCAAACTCTCGTCGGAAAAATAAAGCGGTGAGAGTGAGAGAACGGGAGAAAGGGAGAGGGAGAGTGACGACCGCGCCTTTTGTTCTTTCAATCGCAGCGTTGGATTCGGGCCGATCTCCGGTCCTTCCTCTCCGGGGTGGGTCATTTTTTTTTCGCCTGTCATACGGCGCGCGTGCGAGGTTACGCGCGGGGCAGTGATGTTTTTTTTTACGAACGATCGTGGGAACTGAACGATTGATTTCTGGAAGCCTCGGCGTGCGACGCGCTTTTTGGAGTGCACACTCACTCGGGTTACTCCGACGCGCGGATGCCTGGAAAATATCGCCTCTGCGGAATATACAGTGCAGATAAAACTGTGCAAATATATGGTCGGTCGAGTGACTCCGGCTCTCCCCTGCGCGATACCACGGCTGCTTGCATTAAACCATTAAAAAGTCGGACCGAACCGATATCCCGGCATTTTTTTTTTCTTTTTCAAATAGGCGGATTGTTCGACTTTTGGGGAACCTATCGATTGCATAAAGAGCACAATTTTTGTTAGGAAATGTTTGTTTAAATACTCCTGAATGCCACTTCTGTGAAAATTCTGTGGATGCAGTAACTTTGAAATTTTTTAACAATTTAGAGCATTCGATTGAATTATTATAATACTGTAGGAAGATAATTAATACTTGATGACTAAATAGAGAATTAATTTTAAATTGTTTAATTGCGTCTAAAACGTTTCGATCTTTATAATTAAGTTAACTATGTAAACCGTAAAATATGACACTGTCGATCCATTTTTCCGTGCATTCAGATTTTATTCAGTAACAATAATCCATCTACAATTTTAACTATTCTACAAAATCTTATCAAACGGCATTGCCAAATTATTTTGATCAAGTATTGAGCTGCTCCCTCAGTGAATTATATCTGTGTAAGTGCTGGGCTTCCTAAATTAAAAATTATTCATAGCCGCAAAGCGCACCGTTAACTAATTATTTAATATGCAAATGCGGCGTTCAGTCTTATTTACACTTGAAATTTAAAATTATAATCGCGTCACTTACTTTGCATACGACAGCAATGGCGCGGCTCTCTCAGAACAAATAATCATAATCGCATAATTCATCATCAAAACACGGCAAAATTCAATGAGCTAAGCGCGCTGAATTTCCAAACGCATTTAAGCAAACACGAAGCTTGCGCAGAAGAGCCGCCAGCGGGATAAGTGAATTCATCGCAATTATCCGTGATTGAGTCAACCTTTGCACTGGCTCCGAGGCGCATGCGCCGTCGCTCGTCCTGGTCCCGGCTCCTAATGCGCGCGCGCGCGCGCACTCGCTCGCGGTCAAATATGAAATTTGTTTAAGCCGTCGGTCATTTCCGCGCGGCGAATCGCGAATGCGGTTAATCATACGCTTAAATTATGCCGATTAGCGATTGCGTTCCAGCAATTCGGCGAAACGCCACGGCGCGGATTTATGTTTATCCTTGCTCGAAGCAGGGGGTGGTGGGATGGGGGTGTCGGTTGGCGCCGCACCGCGATGCGCGCCTGTATCGCGCCTGCAGCCGACCCCCCCTTCCTCGTGTGCGCGGGCGTACGTACAATTTATTCGAACATCCGTACGGCTCCGGCGCTGCAGAGTTTCCGAGGCGCTTGTAGCCCTGTACGCGACGATAATCCTGGGAAGGATTTATCGTTACGCGTGTTGCTGATCCGTCAGGGTGCCGACGACTGGGTCGGGCCGCAATTTTAAACGACACGCCGATTCTAATCGGACCGACCGAGTATTTATTGCTGACCGCAAGCTCCGCGCTGCTATGACAATCATTTTACATATTTCAGTGCGATCATTAATGGGATTGCTTCGCGAGAATACTTCGATCGCTTGTTTGGCCGAGCTGTGGGATAGATTGGCGCCGGATGAAAAAGGCGGAATCCTCTGATGAATTTTGATGACCGTGATTGTAATCCTCCCCAATTTGCCGAATTAATATCACTCTAATCACTTGAAAGCAGATTTTGCTCAGTCCTCATTAGTATAGTCTTGCTATGATTAATTATATGAAATATTCAACTGCCGGTATACACGCCCGGCCAGAGTGCAGTGGAAAAACTTCTTTCATTCTAAAAGTGAATAAGTAAAAGAGGTAATGAGAGCCACTTCGGTATGGAATTAAAGTGTTGTAATCAAACTTACTTACAAAAAGTTAATTTAATTAGACTGGACTTTATGAGTTTTTTGTTAACAACGTTTGATTAACTTTAAACATTTTATTTAAAAAGAAGTACAGTAATTCTTACTTCCTCATTGGAAAAGAAAGTTTGAAAAAACTTGTTAAACATATGCATTTATCCATGTTGATATGTGCTTCTTACGTCTTGATAATTATATATACTTCCTGTATTGAGTGAAGGGAGTTATTAAAACATCTTGCTCTTTAAATATTCTTTTTATGTAAGTTACGTAGATAATTATCATGATTATATAACGAGAGTAGCAAAAGTCTGCGTTTTTCTTGACTATCAAAGCAAATATTAATAAATCAAGGAAAATTCAATAATTTATACATAGAAACATTCTACTGCACTTCAGCAGTGTACCTACGTAGCTTTGTCTTCTCGTGCGGCTAATCGAATAAAAAAAAAGAGAGAACAAAGAAATTCGGGAACTTCTTATCTTTCAAACCTCCAAACTTTATTATCGTTGTATTTTCGCGCACTCCAACCTCGACTTCATTAAAGCACCGGAACAACAAAAGGGCCGAGAGCGTCGCGCGCAAGGTAAAGCCCCCGTAGAAGTTAAAACTCGGCGCGCCTTTTTCTCCGCGCAACGACACCGCGAGGCAGATAAGGAAAATCAAGGCGAGAAGGTCGGGGAAACGAGGCGAGGTATAGTCCACAGGGGTAGGAAGGTTGCTCCGGGCGTGCGCTCGGCCAAAACGAGTCGGGCACGGAACGCGCACCCGGAGGCTGGAGGCGAGGTTAAACGGGATTCTCCGCTCGCCGGCTTCCGTAAGATAATTGGGCTTTACTTCTCTCCGGCGCTCCCGATCCATCTTTTTCCGGAGTTCGCTGCGGAAGTTACTCGCGTCCCGGGCCGCGGCGTAGGCGAGCGAAAAGAAAGGCCGCCCGACACGAACCCAGTACACGTGAAAGTCGGATTAGCACGTCGGCCTCTCTTCCTCTCGCTTGCTATGTGCGCGATTCGCGCCAAACAACTCTGCACCCGTCTGGCTTTCGTCGGAGGTGATGGTGTGGTAAAAAAAAGAATCCAGAGGAAGTCCGCTGTTATTTCTTATGAATCTACGGACGCGCGTATCGGTTCGCGCGCCTGCGTATCTCTTATTATCGCGGTCAAAAAGTTTATACGCGCGACATCGTAGCGCGCGCCGTTTGAAAGCGCGGCCACTTTGTCTCCGTACAATTTTTATACGCTCTTTAAAAATGCAGCCCGGGCGAATTTTACGCGGCTAGGCGTAAAAGGCGTAACAACCTCAAATGAATGGGTTCGCTGGGGCAGCGAGAAAATTTTCGAGAGCAGTTATGAAACTTTATAGTCTTTTATAGAATTTCATAAATGGTTAAGAGGACAGATGCTAACGGACGCGCACTTCATGGCTTCTTGTTCGCGATGACGCTATACCCTGCTGTTAGTATAGCCTTAGTTAAAAATTGTACGCAGAATTCGCTTGGAATACTCAAAAAGTAATTTATTGGTTAATTATTTAATTACAAAAGGTAATTGAGCCAAAAGACACTCTGCACATATGCATAAGTTACATAAGCAAATAAGCTGCTCATTTTCGTATTTAATTCATGTACTTAATAAACCTTAATACATAAATAAAAGCAAAATTATGGTCGAACTGAAACTGTGAAAGAATAATTATATATGATTAAAGCAATTCAACAATATTATTATATATGAGTTTCAGTGATTTTAACAATTGGGGTAATCGAAGTTTTTCTTAATTCAAGGCCTTTATAAAAACAACACTTCATAATTTATTTTTATTTTATTTTTTTTAATTTTTTTTTAAGCCATATCACCAAACGTATTAAAACAAAGGTATTGTCTAGAAATGCCAACAAACTTTTGTATTTTCCAAATAATTCAGATTCCAGACACAAATTTGAAAATCAGCGAGCGTACTTATTACTTTCATGACTGACTTCGCAATCGTCTTCTACATCTGTAAGCTTTTCCATAAAATCCCGAAATAAACCTCAATATTCCAACAAAGTTACGTTTATTTCTCATTGGCCTCTCCTTAACTCGAAAAGCGTAAAATTCTGCAGCACTCTCTTCATTAAAAATGCGCGGGAAGTACTTGATCTCCCAAGACGAATATATTACGACGCAGGAATGCTCTGACTTGCTCGCGGCTACGTCGGAAGTACCGGGGAGCGGAAAGGAGAAGGCCCGTCGGGGAGGGTTTGGTGGTGGCTGAGTCGAAGGCCGTTTCTTTCGTTACTTTACGACTCTCTGATTAACAATCTGAAATTCGCTGAGCGTCACGGAACTTTCCTCATCTGTTGGCGCCGGCGCTCTTGTGCCCTCGCGCGACTACGATGAAAGCTGCGAAAATCCCGCGGTATATCTACGGGCACTCTCTTTCTACCCACCCCCTCCTCGTTTGCCTGTTCTCTCTCTCTTTCTATCTCTTGCTCTCTCCTGCTTTCTCTTTCGTGGGCTCGATCTCATCAAGACTTTCGAGGCAGATCGCGGAAATTGCGGCCGTCGCAGGCTGCAAGTGATATTAAGTTCTTATGCGGGGGACGATCGATTTTATCGATATTATAGGAAGACGCACGGAGCCGCCGGGTTGGAGGGGCCGACGTCGGCGCCGACAGGAAAGTTAAAAAACTCGAGAGCTCAGCAGCGTCTCTTCTGCGGCAGGGCTTATATATAGGCCGGCGCACCGCCTTCTTTTCGCCTCCCACGCGACACACCTATATCACGTAACTCCCGCACCTCTTGCTCATATTCGACGTCGCGCCCCGTTGAGACCCACGATCGCAAAAAAAAAAAAAAAACACGAAGAGTCGGCGCGCGGGAACACAGCGGAGAACCGAAGTGAGGGCGGACCCAGGGGGGTGGCGCTGCTCATCTTAAAAAAAAATACGACACCCGTGAGTCGCAATATTTCGGATATTTATCGAGTCTGCTGTCGCTGATCTGGAGAACATCCTATTAGTTGTACCACTTTTGTCTCTATTCTGCCTTTGAGTAAAAGTGAAATGTATATTTTAAACAAAAAACGTACTGAATCATTGCATTAATTATGTTATACTATATTAAATATCATTTCATAATTGAATCTTTTAAAATAATCGTAACTTTATCTCATTATCTTAATCTTAATAATAGCTTAATTTCTGCTGATTATATTGCTCACATTTTCTGGATTTGAATTCTTGTCTAAGTAATTATTACGTAGTGTACTATCTTCGTAGAAATAAAAAATAATCTTTTTTTTTTAAATAAGGCTGGTATTTACAAAAGCAGCAGGGTATTTCATTAACAATCGTTCATTTTCGCCGAGCGTCGCAACGGCAACGAGCAGTGTTATCTTTTGCAGTATTGTCAACGCATTCAGTGCGGCCCGTGCGGTAATACATACATAAATGGAAGACAACGAGCGAAGGACAGCGGCGAATAAAGCTGCAAAAATATCTTTCCCATCGACTGAGATGTTTCGCGCAACGATTCTCTCCCCGGATGACATGTTTTCCAGCTCGTGCTATTTGCCGAGCAAACGGCGTTTTCGTTTTATTACCAGTAAAACTTCAAAGCATTTGTACCCCGGTATCTATCGCCAGCAGATAGAGCACTATTTGAGATAAACATTCGGATGCTGCCTGCCATCACGTTTTTTTTTTTTTTTTTTTTTTTTATAACTACAAAATGTCTGATGTAAATATTTGACAGCTGAGAAATTTATTAGGCGCGATAACGCTCATTTTTTGAGATCCGATCACGACCTTTTTACGGTCGTTTGTTCGAATAGCACGCTTTTTTATCGTTTGATTTTCGAATGCAAATAACTGCCAATTTTGCGTCGTTTGGAAGGGGGACGAGTACTATTGAAACAACGCTTGCTATAACTTGCTAGGTTATGCGGGTACAATAGTCATAAATGCTTGCAGTTAAGTATTTTGGGAGAGCATAAACGTAATGTAACTGAGTTTTACCGATGCATGTATAACCTACGAGATCGCGTTATTTACTGATTTTTTTTTCTTTTCTTTTCAATGCACCTCGTAAGATGGATATTCAAGATTAAATACGAATGAGAGAACTTCCAACTTGACTAACTTTCAGCTTAATATTTAAGTAGCTGTTCCAAAATCCATTTCCAATAATTACAGTCTGTGCATAAATATTATAACTGTTTCTTCTCTTCAAAGTTTAATCGAGCGTGTACTACCCGTCAGTAGAAAACTAATATTTTAAAACTGTATTCGCTGCATTTCTTTTTTTTTAAATTCGAAACAAACAAAATTTCAATCTCATAGAAATGAAAGCAATCACAATCCTGTTTTTTTCGCGAAAGAGCGCGTTTGCAAACTCCGACGAACTTAAGAGGAAAACATTTAAAACCCACCCAAAAACTTTCGCCTCTGATAACAAACGTCTTCACGTGCAAAAAAGAGAAATAAAAAAAGAAGAAGAAGAAGAAGAAGCAGGAGGCAACGTATGCGTCTGCGTTCCCAGTCGGCGAAGGGGTTTAAAACTCCGCGGCTTTTACATCGCACGATGCGGCGGAATCGCGCTAATTCCTCGCGCCGCTAAGAATGAAGTTCCGCGTTCCTTTCTCCCGTCGACGACGCATGCCTCCCTCGGCACGGGGGAAGATTCACTTTGTCCCGAAACCCCCCGTGTGCTCGCGAGGCCAGACGCTCTCCCGTAGTGTGGTTTTCCCGCGAGTGACGCGGGAGGCGGCCACCCGAGTCGCATTGAATGCGACGAGGAGCCGGCACCTCCGCCGAGACAAATTAAGCTTTTGAGGCCGGAAGAAAAATGGTGAGCGAGGGGGAGCACGGATTTTATTTATGAAGCCGCTCGAACGGCCCTTTTCTCGTCCGCCTTTTAAAATTAATCCGTAATTACTCGCAGACGAGGGGCGGATGGGCGATAAAGCTAATTGCGCTCGAGTAATTAATCGAAATTATGCGCGACCGTGCGTCGAGCGGAATGCAATATGCAATCGCGTAAACGAATGGTTTCTTCTCTCTTTTTTTTTTATTGAACCTGATGGATTTTAATGAACGCGCTTCAGTGGTAAAGATCGCATCACTGATAAAATATCGAGATCGATGTTTCACAGTATTTAATTGTCGCTTTTTTGCAGTAATTATTATTGATTTCGAATCGTATATATTTAATAAATACAGCAGCGGGTTCCTTTTATTATTTTAAAATTAAATGATTCGTCAGTGTCAAACTGCTGCACGCACTAAATTTTGCATGGCAGTTCTTTAGTACGATAAAATAAAATAAATTGGACTTTCAGTACACTACAAAGTAGATTATGTGCAGTCGTATTTTTAATCCCGCGAAATTCTACTCCCTTTAAACTCATCATTAGTATTCGAAAATCAGGGAGCCGAGTTAGTTTGCGATAACGCAGTCAGCAATGGGTACACACCGGAGCTGTGTTACTGGGACGAGCCAAGTCAGCTCGGGAGCCTTCGAGCTATTCACTTCAAGTTCTCTGTCTCTCTCTCTCTCTCGTACTCTCCCCCTTTTCGTCTCCCTTGCCCTATCTCCGAGGAAGCATCTTTCAGTGCAACCCGCGGTTATCTATAAATCAGCGCGAAGTGAATTGCAATTGTCGCTTTCAGACTTACCCCCGTTACGCGTCTCTTTTCTTCCCTTAAGTAAGATGATCTTAAAAATACATTAATTTTTATAGTCACTGTGCCTCGACCCTCGTTATCCCGTCGGATTTTATTTTCATTAAATAATCTAAGCGAAAAGAGAAGTTTTATATAAATGGAACAATTTTGATGGATATAAAAACATGATTAATGCATAATTTATCTCGGCTACATTAATAAAATTATTATTGTCTAAATTATACCCACTGCTGAGATAAATTCATTTATCTTAATTTTTTTAATTAAATGCGTTTATTTATTGTATACTCATATGACATGCACGCTTATTCCACTTTAATGCAGTCCGTAAAGATATGAACAGATATGCACTAGTGACACTTAATTCTTCTGGAACGTAACCTCATTAACCAATGACATTTCTAGATATCACTCGATAAATCAATCAAAATGTCCACATTCAAAATATTCCGGAAGAATTAAAGGGCGTTGAGTGTACATATTCCTAATTGGTTATATGATTTTTTCGATCAGAAGTGATCGGTAAACGATTGCTCTGCGTCATTCTTTTGGCACCACGTGCCTATCACCGAGGGACGATCTTCCCGCTGTTATTCTCTTTCAGAAGCAATCAATCTCAAAGTGATAAATGGCAATCTGGGCAGAGCGCGGTCGCTGATCGTAAAGCCGCGGCGGCGATTCTATATCGATATTTTTCCCCTTCGGCAAACGCAGAGCTCGGAAGCCGCGCGCGCGAGCCATTCGAGCCTTTCAAATCCAGCGTACAAACAGTTCGGGTGCGACGCGCCTCATAATTTACGCAGCATCCAACGAATATCGCTGACGGATTTGAGCCGCGAGCGTAACAAAAGCACCGGCGAAATAGTCCGGCGTCAAAATAAAAGACCGCGCTCGCGCGTTCGGAACAGAGGGAGAGATCCAGAAAAAAAAGAGAATAAACAAAAATAAAACAGCTCGGCTCACGCACTACACCCGACACTTACCTATCGGCGCGCATTATTTTTCATTCGCTCGATTTTTTTTTTTTTTTTTCGTCGGCTCGAATCGACTGCTTACTCGCGGAGTGATTTCCCGGCGGGTTTCCAAACCCCGGGAAAAACGAGCGGCGTCAACGCGAGCCACGGCGTTCCGGCGCACGGACGGCACAATGGATGAGGCTGACGCAGATAAGCTGTATGTTGATACCTGCTGATTTGAGCACACAGACAGGCGCGTCGATACGTGCGCGCGCGGGATCGGCCGCGCCCCCGCAGTGATTACAAATCGATGCACTCGTTACCCGCTGGGGACAATGCCTATCTATTCGTTATGAACGGTCGACGTGCGCGTGGGCGGCGTGCACTCGCGGTGCGCTCGTTACGACGTTGACTTTTACATTTTGCGCGTTTTGGAAGCGCGACGTTCCCTGGCATTTAGTGAATGTTTTTACAGGTGATCACTGTTAGGGATTGATTTTTTCTTTAAATTAAGAAAATTTGTTTAGTATACACGGTAATGTAACTTTCTTTTTTTTTTTTTAATTTTTATCTTTAGTAATACTTTTACGTGATTTCGACGTAAAGGTATTTATTGGAGATCTTTCGAGTTCCAATGATTAATTGGAAAGTGCAGGAATTAAATTTAAGTCGGAAGCGGTATCGTCGGCCCTTTGATTTTGAATAGTGAATAAACAACTTATTTTATCGATACGAGAATGCTAAAAGGTTTCAAAGTGAAGTGAAGCAAATCACTCAGATTTTTCGATTTAAAAAGAATTGATGCTCAAAGAGTTCTCTAGTTTAGTCCCTTTCTCTTTTTTTTGTAAAAAAAAAAAAAAAATTTCTATTTGATTTCCATTTGATCAAGAATGTATTTAAGTAAACATGTATCATACAAGCAATTAAAATACTTTCGATATAAAAGTAATTGCGAATAATAAAGAATTAAATTGAATTACACGAACTTTAAAACGCGATATTTCCGAGAGCATTTTACATTTATTTGCTTAATATTTTACAACTTAATTTGTAAGGTGAAGCCTAAGTTATGTATTTCCCATTTAGTTTCAAAAAATCATTGTTAATGTATAATAAAATGATTCTTAAGTCTACTTATTATATTAAAGTTAAACTTCTAAATCCCCTTGTTTGCTTCCAAGAATTAATTAAAATTCATGATTATCTACTTAAACAGTTTCCATCAAATAAATTAAAATTCCTAATTTCGCTCGATATAATTGTTTGCTGTGCTTATCAAAGGCAGAATTTTATGTCAATTAAATTTCTGAGAATTTCCAGGTAAAAAAATAGATGTTGCTTCAAGAAGATGAGCAACTGGCCTTAATTATTTGTAAACAAATATTTACCAGGATCGTCCTTCCGTACGAAGTCTATATAACCTACTATGACAAGCTTTACATATTCGCTTCCAGAAACATAGCAATTCTCCAAGTCCAATAGTACCAAAAGAGGTACGCTACAAACTACTCAAATCTCAGAAATCGTTATCATGTAAAACGCGCGAATCCTATTCGCGTTCCTGATGCATGCAATCCCTGCCCCGCACTTCGAATTATTTATCTGCCGCATAAATAAATCGCCCGGTGAATCCGCGCGCAGCGCCGTCCCCGGCATAAAGAATAATCAAGCCACAGTGAGAGGCTCGCCAGTCGATTGCAAATGTGCAAAACCGACTCGACTCACGAACTGTCCGTTGCAAATGAATACATAAAGCGCTCGGAAAGTAATGCGACGGCGAAGTTCAGCCTGGAAGAAGAAGCGCCCCGTGCTCACGGCAAGCCCCGCGCGCACCTGTATATCTCCGTATCGGCGCGCCCACACACACGACCACTGGATTTATTCGAGACGGTGGAAGGTAGCGGAGGCGGACGCGGGAGACGCTGCAGCGGCGACACGTGCACGCCGAATTCCACGTAACTGCAGAGGTGCATACAGTGGCGGCCGAGGGCTGGCTGGGTCGGACGAGGGGGCGGGCTATGCATATTAATAAGTCTACCGGGGCGAGTATCGAAATGTCTGAGAGCCCGACGAGGTGAACTCTGCACGAGCGGCCACCATTACCGCAAACTTAAACGGTTAAACGTATTCCGGTCGACGAAGGAGCCCCCGCGGCTTTTCAACCCCTCAGCCCCTCTCGGCGTGGCATCTCAAACTGGCGTTTACGCGCACTTGACGAGACGATGCATTTGCTGTGAGTTAAGATAAAGATGCTTTTATTTATTTATTTTTGCGACTTGCGGTGGCACAGGCTACTTGTTATTCATTGATTTGCGGCAACGCGGTGCCTGCGGCGCAACGATTTTGCTGATAGTGCGACTTACGTGCTTGAAGCACGGGTAGACAATGCTTGATTAATGAAATAATTTAAGTGTCAGAAGCAGTAAACTAGAATGAATTCAATTTATTCCAGAAATGATTCCAGAACTGATTAAATTAAAGATTCTTTAAATCCCATTTTTCTGAATCTAGTGTGTGGGAAGTAGATACAGACGAAACAGGTCAGATAACCGTACACTCGACCGAAATCGATTCTTTCGGAACGTTTTCAAAGTTTTTAAAAAATAATTATCTATTTCGTCTACAACCTCGAAAAAGACAAAAAAGATAAAATAAAGACAAAGTGAAGATAAAAAAGAAAAAAAACAAATCTTCAGCGTTGCCATTTTTTGAAAATTTTGAAATGTTCTGAAATAAAAATCATTTTGTGAGTATACATTATGACACGAAATAGATTAACCTGTACGACGGAAAAATCGCAAGAGCTGAATAAGCCCTTATGTACCAGTCTCATTTTGAGGTTAGAGTGCTATAAAACTTGGAAACATACTGCCTTGTTTACACAATAGCTTTTATAAGCCGGATGGCAATCGAAGCTCTCTATGGCGAGTTTGACATGATGAGGTGACTATTGACACACTCGCTGCCTGGTGGTTGACCCGTCATGACGAGGTGACTGTTGACACAGGCACCGCCTGGCGGCTGACCCGACATGATGAGGCGACGAATTTGTCGCAAATTGGCTTTTTTTCTTTATAATTATTATATTACAAATATACTTATTAAATATTATAGCACTTGAATTGGTAAAAAATTAAACATATTTTTAGAATACTTCTGTCGATTTATATTTTAGTAGATCCAGACGAGACCAGTCAGACAAGAGGATTTCCCAATAAATATTGTTATATATTTGCTTTATGTTCTAGCTATACCCAATGTGATAATAGTGGCTGCAAGTAGATGCAGACGAATCCGGTAGGACAATGAATCTTATAAGAATCAATTTCTTTATATCTACTAGCAAAATCCAACGCGCTTCGAGCGTCTACTTTTTTAAAATCGTACACGGAGAGAAATGTTTATATAAACATTAAAACAATTTTTAATAAAAATGACTTTACTGTTTAGTAACGTGGGGACAAAGTCGTATTTTATTAAATTTTAGTATACTGTATAGTAAAAATTCGGACTATTA
>JAWWEN010000038.1:14039092-14070114 GCA_035582955.1 Sycophila texana | reverse complement strand
TTCACTAGGAATATGTGACTATTCACTTAAGTTTAGTGAAATCGGAGAATTTTCACTAATTCAGATTTAGAGAGTACGCAGACTACTTAAATCTACTTATACTAAGTTCACCGATTTTTACGTTATTAATCTTTTACCACTTAAAATCCACTTATATATAACTAAGCCATTGTTCTTGCATAATCACATCCCTTAAATCCACGGCTCCATCCAGGCGAAGCTCAGGCCTTTGTTGTCTCCGATGTGAAACCTTCAAAATCAATCCAAGCGTAGGTAACGAAGTTGATTTGATTAAAATGGCCCCAAGTTCCCTCGTAACAGTTGCCCCTTCATGAAACTCACTCGCTTGAGCCTCGCACTCGACTGCGAGGAAAAAGATTAAAAGCGTGAGCTCACTCTCGACGCGTAACCTCATCCGACGCCTCCTCGCGTTTTCAATATCGCAGGGCGAGACCCCGGCGCGCTCGTACATCGTTAAGCGCGACCCCGTGACGCGCGAAACAATTTGCCGGGTCCTGCATGTGAAGTCGCGCGGCGGAGAACCCGCTCCGGCTTTACATCCACGACCCCCGCGAGGGAAAGAGCACGCGCACGCGGCTCAAGAGGTATAAGGCGAGGGATGGCTTGTGGTGCCCAGGCTATATCAGATGCTGCGTGCCACCGTGAGGTAGAGCGAATGGGGGGCGGCTGCTAGACGTAAAACGTTTACGAGCTACGACACCCGACCACTGCAGGCGTATGTGAGGGGCGCGAAAGCGGCCGGAATTAAGCCGTGCCTTCATCGATTAATCCGTCAAGCCACAGGCTCGCGGACCTCATTCGAACGTCAGCGTTTTAACGCATCTTGTCTGACGGCCCGCTCGTTTTATTTAAAATGACGCAATTAATTCGCGCTCACCTCTGCACCCGCTCGTCAAAAGGATTATATACGCTGTAATATTTGCCGTGCCGCCTGTAAACAACGCTCGTTTGCTAATTTTCGTGTTGCATTTTGAAGAACAATGTTATACTTTGTAAAGGTGCTGGTTATTTGTAAAATAAAGTGCAATTAATCAGTGCAGAGGAGCTCTGCTTTACTTATTTCTTTTTTTTCTTTTTTTTTTTGTTAGATGCTTGAAGGAGTAATTTTTCGTTTAATAAAATCCAATTGAAGATACAATGTATGCAATTGTAATAGCAATTACTTTTTATGGGAGATATCATATTTCATTTTATATTTTATCGCAGTCGTTCAACGTTCTATTGCTGTTGCAAATGCATGTAGCTGTTAAACTTTTACCTGTAGGTGAATAATTCTTCCGATAATTATACTGCCGAAAAAAATCTTTTACAAATGAATGAAATCGATTTTGTGTCCAGAGTTGGACAAGAGTTGACACTACCTGCCAATAAAATAGTGATATCTTTCAGAAAGACTAACCGGTCGATATTAATTCCGTTTGATCGTTAAAAATAAAAAAACTAATGTAATTAAATAATTATCTAAAGGGTACAAATTGACTGAATTGGCACAAATTAATTGGAAATAATTCAAATATTTTATAATTACAATTAATTAGATTGAACCACTGTACATATTAAATTGTGTTTTGCACTTAAACTTTCTATTGTCAATGAAATTTAACCAGCACTACGTAATACACTTAAGCTTTTAGCCACAAATCAGTGGTGCAGCAACCAATATACCAAGAAAGGGATTTACCTCTTCGCGTCTGAATAGTTTAGAAACCTGGAATTTCAGGAAAGGAATTCATTATTTCATAGTGGAACGAGAAGAAAGAGTTTATTATTTAATTATGTAATCAGTCAAACTGTCATTAAGTATCAGTTTTAACAATAAATTTTTAAATGATGAATGGGTATATTGTAATTTATTTATTGTAGAATTTTATAATTAAAATTGTTAACACAATTAATTGAATAATAATAGGCATTGGCCGATTGATTATTAATTAAGTATTTTCATGCTGTACATAATTTTAGACAGTTGAGCATGCATTTATGGAATACAAACAGCATGTGTTTGAAATACCACTTACCATGAGCAAATTTATTGAAAATTAATGTATTCTCGATATGTTAATGAAATTTATTTCCAATCAATTTAATGCGCAAATTATCATGCTAAAGAAACTAAATGATACATCCTCTTTTTATTTTAATTCGTGTGGTTAATTACAAAGTGTCTAATAAAATTACAACTTTTAATTACGTTAGAATTTTTATTCTTTTTATTTTCTGCATATAACTTTAATATGAAATACGATAGTCTCTTATAACTATAAAACGTTACAAAATTCACGAATCTATTTATTCATGAAATACACAACAGTAACCGATTCAGATATGCTTAAATAAAAAAAAAGTGCCAGTTAAATAAAACAAATATACTTTTTCCCGGTTCCTTTCGTTAAATAAACATTTACGATGCACTTCATCATGTACACTGCACATCAAATATCAGCTTCGAACCCGAAGAGTCTCGCAGCCGTGCAAATGGGTTAATCCATTCGCTTAACAGAAAGCGTGAGCGTCACACGGAGAATCAGCGCCGGCAGCTTCGCTTCCAGATGAATGCGCTCTCTGATGGCCATTACGTATACCTATATACATGCACACATCTCTCGGTACCTCGCTAATCCCACTCGCGCCCGTTCCTCCGGCCCTTGATAAAAATTCATGAATTCCCTCAGTTATAAAATTTTCTGACTGCTGTTCCTCAACGACTACTTTAATTCGCTGCGCCGCGTATGCCTGTATTGCTCGGCTCAAGAATCACGCAAAAACCTTCGAGGGACGGCGGGGGAGGATGGCTAAGTCGCGCGCGCTTCCATTCGGCATAATTTCCCGTCACCCGATAGTCGGTCGCGAAATCCAGCGAAACTGCCGTTAATAACTTTAAACGAGCACTCCGGCAAACTTGGTAAATGGAATTAAAGGCGGCGGGGTTTCGAGCGCTCGTCCGGGCGCGAAAGATACACACACTTGGGAACGTCGCGTCAAAATTGCCCCATCGATCTGAATGATCCGGTCGCTCGGACGCACGAGCGAGCCCCACTGGTAGCGGGTGCCGAAATTGCCGGCGGCAGTCGACGCTTTGGATTTGCCAAGTGTCGTTCGAGAACTTTTTCGTTTAGAAACAACGGCGATTCGCTCGCGTCACGCGAAAATCGAACGATCCCGCCGCTGCGTGCCGTGGCGGCGCGAGCGAGACGGAGGCGACATCGGATCGCCTCGAAATTTGTTGAAACGCTAAATCTGCTCGTAAAGTTCGCTGCGATAGTTTTTAGTGCCCGAGATTTTTAGCAGATTACGATTTTTTTTTTCCGCGCGCGCGCGCGAGAGAGGGTCGCGTCGAGAAACGCGCGCGTGTGCTCCCACTCCACTTTTTCCGCGTTGGACAGGCGGGTGCGCGTAAGTTTTATATCGCAATGCAGCAGACGCATTGGCATGTTCAATTCTTTGGCTTGTTTACTGCGGGAGCTTTGATATAAAAGCTCGATTTGCTTTTGAGTCTCGATAGCATGGATTTTATTTAAGAAATACGGGCAAATGGAAATAAGAAATATGAAATTTTACTGTAGACAATAATACTTCGATTTATTTAATTTAATAATTTAATGTATCCATTCATGACCTAGTATTTCAAGAGTTGAAAAAAATATATATTTTCTTTTGAAATGAAAATAATAATTTTTTGCGAAATTTCAAATCTAATGCAGCCCTCAACGCATAAAAATAGACAATATTTCTTTTGACAAAAAAAAAAATCAATGAATGAACTCGTCAATTAAGCGAACTATTATCTATTAAAATATGAAACACCTTGAGCTTAAAATGCATTAGCGCTATTAATTTCATTCAACTGATCGCGTCAAATTATACTAACTACCAAAGAGATTAAACAAAGCCGGAACAAGTCAAGTCGTACGATAATTGAAGCTATGAATGCCCGTCACGTTCTTTCGAGCAATCCACCAGGGTCTTGCAATTAAGTTAAGACAATATCCTTCCAGTCTTTGACGTAAGTAAGAGTCTGTACGTGGCAGCGTCACTGCTTTTGTATAAACATACACAGTAACCTAAAACTTCTTTTTCTATCTTTTTTTTTTCTGATAATGACGATATACGCGTGTTTTCGAAAAGAAACTTAATGAACAATGAATCAGGCAGAATGGGAGTCAAAACAAACAAAATGAATAAAAAGACAAAGAACCCGGATACCCGAGCCTTTTAAAACGCGCGCACAATCAGTATTTAATCTGTTGGGAAGGAGCGAGAAGAAAGATGGCTCAAGGTGGGAGGAATGAAGGAGGGCTGGAACTAATCCGTCCGGAGCATAGCGCACGGCCCTTTTCTCGGACGCTCTAGCGGGATAATCAGTCTTATAATCAGCTAAGATCCAAGGCGAGTATCTCCTAATCTGATTTACGATGTTCCACGTCACTCGGAATTAGAAAAGTTAGTTTCCACAGCGGCGGTGCATTTCGAAGATTAAACATGCACTCGAAAAGCACCCTTTCTCGTTTCCCGCACCTTGCTAGCTTTTTTTTTTATCTCTAAGCCTTCCGCGTGTACTCCTCCCTCCCCCTCGGGTGTCTCGTTCAATGGCGTGGATTATTCATCGGACTTGGAGAGGGTTATATTCTGGCTAGTTTTTTTATCTTTCGGGATTAGATACTCGCGTGGAAATTCTAGAAGAAGTGTAAGCACCTTTAGTGCGCACGTCATCAAATTCGTTTTTTGATAATTGAGACATTCAGCTGATGAGGGTTACAATATTGATTTTCGATTTCATATTTGGAGGTATTGAACTTCACGCGTTAAGTTTAAATAACAATTAATTTTATTATTTAAACGTTTTTAATCGCAAAACAAATATATTTTACTGGGTCAATCTAGCATTTATCCTACAGCTTCCATTAAAGTAAAAAAAAGCTTCTCAGTGATATACTCAATCTTTTTTCTAAAAAAATCAAATTATTTATTAAAAAGCTGCAATCGCGAATAGACAAAAAAAACACACCCTTGTTCCCACGGTCTCAGCGCCAACTTTTACCGCCAAGTTCAACGCATTTTTTTTCGCGGAGCTTTCACGTGACGGATTACGCATTGAAATGCAAAGTCGCAGGTATTTTCTGCTCGACAACGGTAGATTTTTCACAAACAACGGCTTGTCCGAACTATGTCCATTCCGCCCCGCGGTCGCCGGAGCTTTGCCGAGCCACACACATTTTCTCCCTTTTCCACGCGCTCGCCCGCCCGTCCCCGACGCGTGTTCTCCTGCTCGCTCGCGTTCGTTCCGCGTGGGTAAGGGAAATCGACTTGCCGACTGCGCAGAGGGCGAGCGTTGCATCGGCTTGGGTTATTCAGCAGTTTTCCTTAAGCCCAAGATGAATGTCGGGCGCTTCTATTTACTACCTCGGGACCCGCTCGTCGCAAGAGCCGCTCACGAGAAAGAGAGAGAGGGGATTCGAGTTCATGAGAAACTGTCTGGGAGCAAGAGAAAAAGAGAGGGAAGGGCCGAAGAAAAAACATGAGGCTGAAATCCGCCACCGCCACCACGCGGTAACCTCTTGTAAATGCTCCTTAGTGGGCTTTCGATAGAATTATGCTGAATACCACAATCCCGCAGGATGAGATGTCAGGCTACGCTAATCTGACGCTGACTTTAAGAGATGAATGAATCAATATATATTGGTGTCTTCTTTTGTGAATTTAATACCATGAAATTAGTTTATTTCTCTGAAAGGAATCGTATTGACTCGTCTACGAGTTTCGTTGCATTAAACCTACGACTCGTGTTTAATGGCCAATTACGAGCGATTTGATCGAGATACTACTACTGCCGAGTAAAATCTACTTTCGCCGCAGTTCTGATTTCATTTGCGTGTTTTCATTCGGTCAACATCTCGTCCACTGGCCGGGAAATTATCCGCTTGGCTCAGCAGTTTTCGCCGCTCTGCTCCGATAAAATCTAATTTCTTTTCTATATAAATCTTTATCGTTTTAGCTTTCCGCGAAGACAAACTTTGACGCAACGATGGGGAAATACATTTCACAACTCGATTCCACTTCCAAGCGACAAATAATTTCGTCATCTATCGATCGAATATTCAGATGCAACGTCTTTCTGCCAGCTTAATGCAACTACGTCAATACTATTGCATCGTTAAAATGCATATCTATTTAACGATTTACTAATTATTTTATAATTTAGCTAACAAAAACCCGTTAATCTACGTACTGTATTAAATAAAATGTGCGCGACGACGATTAACGAAGACGATTCTATCAAATTTGTACAATATAATCAAGGTTTTACATCTAGGATCAAGTATCTGCAACAACAGAATTCTCGTCAATAACAGACTCGAGTAATAACATACTCCCACGTAAGTCTATTAATTAAAGCATCTCATTAATGACGGTAATGCGAAACTGAAATGCAACCACCAAAGCAGAAATCGATACAATGAGCTCTTTAAGTAGCAATGATCGAAAGCACTCGAGGCTGAAGCCGAGGGTGGGTCGTTCGCCTTCCGACGTCTACAAAAGGCTATATTCTCTCCCTTTTCCTCGAGAGACCTCTCAAGTGGGCCGAGCAACGACTGGAGGGCGGCGAGCCCCGACGGGCGTCGCTCGTGTTTACGTAATTGGCGCAAGTCCGCGCTCACGAGCTTGTCGCTTTTGACGCGTCTTAATGAGAGGACGACGCCTCGAGTGGAATCGCGGTGGTGAAGTGCGTGCATCGGAGCTCGGAATCGGCGCCTACGTCGTCAACGAGAAGAAAGAGTGACGAGGACCAAGAGCCGACGACGCCGGTGAATAAAGATTGCAAAAAGCCGAGAAATGAGACGAGGAGTCTGGCTCCCAAGGGGGACCCGCGCACTTACACGCGTATACTTAGAAATTTAATATTCGCAGGGAGTTTGGCGTGCCACGGGATTCCTCGGCGCGAGAAATGCATAATAAACGCGCTGGCAGCTCGGTTTAATAAAGCAGGCGCGAGTCGTCCGACGCGTCTCCCGTGAAACGCCGGCCAAGGAGACGCAGTGACGAGTCGTCCCGACGTTACCGTATAGGTACTTAAGGAAAGCAGTTTGCTTGGGGTTAGGTTGGCAGGCGGAACGCGAACCCGAGGCACGCCTCTCTCATTTCGGAGATACTGCAGGCGAAGGGGTGGTTAAAGTGTTATATTTTTTCCCTTCATAAACCCGAGCTACGTTTTTCTTGCAGGTATTCGAGGCCACGAAATGCACGTATGCCCTCTCCTGGACTTGAAACTTTAAAGAGTTCAAAAAAAAAAAATAGAGAAGCTGTAGTGAATTATTTCATGATTAATCACGAAGTGTCTTCAATCACCTTTCGCTACTTGTACAAATTGTCATGTTTATTTTATTTTTATTTTAAATAAAAAAACTCGTTCGTAATTTAAGAAACGTAAAAAAATTTAGTTTGTACACACAGTAAGGTGGCATTCTTTTTCATTCTAAAAATTTCTTTTAAAACATTCCACTCGCATTAATCCTACTTTGTATAAAAAAAGAACTAAAGAAAGCAACGCGTTTCTTCATCTCCGACGTAATAATTAATAGGCTCTTAATAAACTGCTGGGGCATCGTCATCGCTCTCCCATCTATCGGCAATTCTCGGAACATCCATCTTCATGAGTAAAAGAGCTCCTCTTTCTTTCTCCCTCCGCGCGCAGAAAGCCCCTCACATCTATTTCACGCGTTTTTATTATGGCCTCAAATCCGGCGCGGCGCCTTTTGTGTGCGATGGAGTTATAAGCGCTCGCCAGGGCGGACGTAACGCTCTAACTATAGACTTTGGGCACGGAGGTATCGGCGCGCTCGGCTTTCCATCGAGCTGGTCTCTTCGCGGCGGCGCTAATACCCCGAGCGCGCCTCACGCCAATGAACGAGGACAGTCGAGTAATTAATGCCGAGGCGCGCGGCACATGTTTACGTCGTCCCTTCGGTCTCCCCCTTTGCACCGCTTTTTTTTCTCGACCGAATCCAAGCGGTCCGCGTTAATGCGATGCAGCGCGCCTCGACTCCTCGGAAGAAAGGAGCCCGGGCGTGCTTTTCTGTGACGCCGTAAGTTCTTTCGCGTTTTTTTACCGGCGAGGGATACGACTGGCTGCATTCGACGGGTGGCGCGCATTGCTCCCATGCTTTTTTGCATTCCTCCGTGCTTCTGTTCGTACTGCATTTTTGCTGCTACTTAGTAGTGATTTAATATTTAAAATATCATTAAATCGTTTTATATCCTTTTGATTTTATGCTTTCAGCGTGAAAAATCGGATGATTTGCGTTAAAAGCTTCCGGAAGCAGGATATCGGCGACAAATGTATTGAGCAAGATCACCATAATCTGCGAGTCGAATTTTGTATTAAAAAAAAAAAAAAAAAAAATAGAATCACCGAACCTTAGCAGAGTAAGTACTGTTATAAAATTTACTTAGACATCGGATGTTATTTTTTTAATTACGTTATTTTTTTTCATGGATCCAGTAAAAAAAGAAATCGTCTTTATTTATGGAGCATAAAAGCAGGTATTGTCTAAATGGCTTGTACTTCCGTGGCCCCATAATTTCTTTCACGTTTTTTCACGAGAAGCAATTTTTCTGGCTTAGAGTGTGATGTCTCGGAAGACGTATAAGAGGAGGGGGTCGCGAGACAGAACCGATCACGGGCAAGAAAGAAAGAGAATAACAGTTACGGCTACACGGCATAGTTAGAAGACAATTTTTTCGAAATCGTGTTGCCCTCACTTGATTGACGGCTTCGCCTCCGTGGAAAAATCATACAGCGCTTGAAAAAGCTCCGTTGCCCCTGTCTCTTCTTTCTCTCTATCCCTTTCTCGCACTCCCAAGTTTGCATGAAACTTTTGATTTCGGAGAAAGCCTAACGAGAGGAGATTTTAATGTATCTTAGAATTATCACACTTATAATTAATTTTAAAAAATTTATGGAACCATGTATCCTACCTATAAAACTTATTCTATGAATGAAGTAACTATTGGTTAATTAACGAATTTATTGACGATAAGTACGAAATTATTCATAATCTCGTTAATTATGTCAAATACTCTCTTAAATCTAAATTTCTAGCTCAACGAAATTAAATAAAAAAAAAAAAAAATATCTACATAAGATTATAACACGAAGAATAGACAGTTGTTATATCAAAGTCTTTTAAAAGTTACGAAAAATCTGTATCGTCGATTAAAATATTCCTCAAATGTTTCTCTCATCGTCGCGTCTTTGAAAAATTTTTATTTTTAGCCCGAAGCTTCGAAATAAAATGCCGGACGGATGCAGGCAAAATGAGGGTGAGAGAGAAAGGAAAAGAAAATAATGGGAGAAACCGATCGGCCGATCAAAAGTCTAATTTTTTTTTTCTCACAAAGCGTCAAAAAAATAAGGCGCGGAAATGTGCCTCGGCCAGAGCGACTGCATGCATATATATTTTTAACTGCCACGGTGAGGGAGGCGGCGAAGCTTCGGAAATCCGGGCGTGAAAGTGCCAGTGGAGATCCCGCGGGTATAATAAACCGGGGGGAATCAGTTTGAAATGCTTGCACCGCTGTGCATGAAGAGTTCGGGAAGTTCTGCCACGGGCAGTTGAGGTGGCTTCGCGCTTCACTGCCTCTGCTCCCGCGCGTGTCTAAAATAAACGCTTTCGCGGGGCTTTTTGAGATTTTTTTGTCCACTCGGCGCGCATCTCCGGCTTTTAATGCTCAAGGGCTTCAATACACATCGCGGAAGGTCAGCAGCTTCTGTTTCTTTTTCTTTTTTAACTTTTGCATGGGATCTGGACTTTTTCTGTCAGTGCAGTCTTAAACGGCCTGTTACTGAAAACAAGGTTCAAAGTAGCGGAGGTAAAAATAATAAATATGAAATTTTGATTTACAGTTCTTTGAAGTTACGAATTTCAGGGAAATCGGCACACATCGTTGCCACCTGCAAATGTTAGTGTTAGTTGATCAGACTTTTGTTATTGTGCTGCATATCCAATCCAGATTCATTGTTCATATTTAAAAATACGCGTTTACAGCAGAATGTAGTGGATATACTTTAGAAACGTGAGAAGGCCGACGAACAGAAGGCGGTCTCTTTTGACATTCGTCACACATGTGAAACGACAGAACCCCAAAGACCTTTATAAATAAGAGCACATTAAGGCAATTTCATTGGGAGCATTGCAAGATCTGCTGTTTCAAGAAACTATAGTAGTGCTGCACTTTAGAGGCAGTTTTTCGATTTTGTTCCACTTTATTGTACTAAAAAAGCTCAATGTAATTCAAATTAATTAAATCTATTATTTTTTCAATTTTACCAGACCTACAGTTTCCATCATAATAAAAAGAAAAAACGAATATATTAGCAAAAAAAGAATTTGAAATAATTGAAATATATACGAAACATTCATCAATTTGTTAAACTAAAAATATTGGCGGCTATTTTTAGCAACGCAAATTATGAAACATGGTTCTATAAGATATAGCATTTCTGTCGCTTCTAATGCCTAGTCAAGGTTGTGAAAAACTCGAAATAGTGAAATCCTATAAAAAAAATTGGCCATGCGTGACGTCATTAACGAAATAGCAAACCCCTACGGTTTCGAGCTTTAAGTTCAGTCAACCAATCTATCTCGGTCGCTAAAAGTATTCCGGAAGATATGGCATTAACCTTGAAATTGCGCTGACTCGCCATTTTCTCGCTATTCTCTTTTCATACTTTTGATTTCGGCATTCGGGCCACTAGCAGTCGACCCTCGGCACGACGAACATGTAGCGGAGAATTCGCCTCTTTCCGATACCATAAATAGACCGTCTTCGCCGACGCATGCATCGTGATGCTCGTTGTCGTCGCGACGATTGCTCGCTGGATAGTCCAAAAGTATATTCGCTCGAGCGAATCGTCGCGTCGGTACTTTGATCCTATTAATTGGTTCGCACTGTTAACAGCCCTGTATTATACTCAAATTTTTGTAGCGTGTACATCGTGACGGAATAAAAAAGATTTTAGCCTTATACATCTCTAAAAGGATGTAAAGAGAATTATATTTTTTGGAATTTCGTAATTTAAGAAATATGAATGTGGATATATTTTATCAATAAAAATGGTCAGACTACATAGTAAATCTTTTAGAAATAAATGCAAGTCACAATGTTCAATTTGTTAAAAAAATCTATTCTTGTAAAACATACTTTTAAAATCATTTACACCGAGCATCGAATAAGCCATGTGCCAGTGCATTCACCATAAGTAGTCTCATTAAAAGGAGTCGTACTTCTCGAAATTTATTTGGCCAGTAACCGGCCACGTGTTCGGGTATAAATACAAAGCGACTTACGCACTCGTAATCAGAGGCCCCTACAACTGTCATTTGAATAGCTCGCGGCCAAAGGGTTGGCGTTTCCGAGTAGGGTACGCGTAGCGCCGCGGCCGAGCCAAAAGAGGTAGAGCAGCGCGTGGGCACCGCACCTATATCCATCTATATATAAAGCGACGGGTCAAGGGAAGCCACCTCGCCGGTTTGACTAAACGGCAAAGAGAACGAGTGGAAAGCGCAGCGACGAAAAGCAAGCGAGAGGGGGAGATGCGGACGCACCGCGTGGCGAAGAATATACCACACGAGCGTTGCTGCCCATATACCCCGGCGGCGGAGGAGGGGCGCGACCGCATGGAAATGGCCGCTATATATACTCATTTCGCGATCATCCTTTTTGGACAAGACAGGTGCACGCGGCCGCCTCTATTTTGGCCCAGCGCGCGGGCGACCCTTTCGCGTTTCTTTCGCCTCGCTTATTCTTTCTTGGCAAGCACCAGGCGACCATTTAGTCCCGCTCTCCTTCGCCTTTCGTCCGGACGCGTTCCTTCACTCTCTACGGCTTGCTTTGCTTTCCCTCCTCCCGCCCGCACTTCCAGCAGCTTCCTCCGGTCCTCTCTTATATATCTTTAACCCCGACGCGCTCTATACACTACCCTCCGTCCTCTTCGCTTTAATGTTTGGTATATTAGATCCTTTCTCTTTTTGCTTTCTGCTTGGGCTTCGCTCTCGAAAAGCAATACGATTTCGCTCTGCTCTCTTATTTTCCTCTCTTTCTCGCGAGTCAAATGCATGAGAAAAATCTGCGTTTCAAATGCGCAGCTTAGTTCGCCCGTACGCTGGAGTATACAAAGTCTCACTCTTATACACCCTTGCTCTCTTTATTTCTCTCTTCCTTTTTCTCTACCCTTGGATTACTCGTCGCTGCATCGACGGTGCTCTATTTTTATTCTTCTTCGAGACAAGTTGCTTGATAACAAAATTTTATCAATAAGTTTCTTTCTCTCTTTTGCCTTCTCCAATGTAGTCGCAATAGGCGAGATGATATGTTCTCCTTCAAACTCCAGCAGATTTATAAGTACGTGCTATTTTCTGAAATTGTCACTATAAGATATCAATCGGATTTGTGCTTGCGACAAAGCAAGATACGAAACAATAGAGTTATTTTAAATAAAGAAATATTTGAAAGCAAACCTCGTAGATTCTTTCAGATAACAACAATCTGCTCTCATAAGCTTCTTTCATTGCAAAAGCTCATTACGCTGCTTAATGTTATTCTAACGTGCTTCGAATAAAAGCCAGGAATGATCCACGACCGCTGGAGTGGAATTTACTTCCAACTTAATATTTTCCAGCTCTTCTAAAAATTATAACCGACAACGAAATAACGTGTCCTTACTAATAATCGAAGCGACGCTCTCTTTTAAGCCAGTTGCGAGAAAATTAATATTCATATATAAAAAGCCGAAGAAAGTATCTTCTGAGCGAATCAATTCCAGCTGTACAAACCCCCGGCAGCGACGCACTTTCGAGTATTTTTCGTTCTCTCGCCCCATCCCCTCTCCCAGCCTCGCTCCCTTTTTTCCTACCATATAATGCGCCCGGGCGCATTTGTGCGCGCGTCCCCGCGCGCCGCGTATGCATTTGGCGTGCGTAAAATCGCGTGCTTTACTGCCCCCAGGCGGCTTTTCTCTATAACCTTTTCCCGTTCGCCGCAGCCATTGGCGCGGAAGGAAGGAGTGTGCGCGCAAAAAAAAGGCGCGCCCCGGAGGAAAAGAAAGGGGGGCAAAACGTTTCGGCTGGAATGGGAAGGTTGCGCGAGTTCGCTCGCGATGCCGCCGAGAGAGCCGTTTCACCGATTTATTTATTTTCGCTCCTCCACCCCTCCGCGAAAAAAAAACGACCCGCATCCGCGAGCATTGCGGGATTCTCCGGTAAAACGTCTAACGACATCGCCCCCGGCGACAAGGGATCGCGCGTGGATTCTATTGTTTTCTTATCTAAGCGACCGGGCGCACGACTAGCATGTGTACAGAGGGTAAACAGGCCGACTATGGGGAGAGAGAGAGAGAGCAACCCCAGGTTGCTTTATTCACGCCGCGAGAGACGTTCGGCCACGTTATCTGCTGCGATTTGCGACACTAGGAATTCGGTTACGGTTTGAGGGGATTTGCGCCCGGGATTTATTGCCCAATGATAAACGCTTAAAGAATAGATTTTTTTTTGTCAGATACGCCACTTAGATAATAGGCGAGTACATAATTTACTGTCGAAGATAAAAGCTACATCACGCAGTTTGACTAATTACTTGGTATTAACAATGGGATTGGAATCAAATCGGCGGTCAAAGTAGATTTGAAAAGCGATAAATATAATTCGTTCAAAGAGAAATAGAATTTATTACTTTTGAATGGATTATTAATAAATAAAAATTTAATAAAACAAAGTTTAATTTCTCTTATCCTATCAGAAAACCAGAGATCGTACTGTTCTTCTAACGCACAAATTCACGTTATTACTCAGCATCTTTGTAGAATATTATAAATGTATAGTAAAAAAAAAGGAAGAGATATTTATCGTGTTCTGAGACACTTATACTCTTACATTCTTTGTAGCACTTGCTCCATGTTCCGATACAGCGTACAGTTTTCATTTGCTACTTTAAACTTTTTACTTTATTCATTTCGAGTATTTTACGCTAATGATCGGAGTACTTCCATGCCAAATAACCAAACTTTTAAAGGATTTTGTAAGAAGCTTATTTGAAACTTTTACTCGGCAAACGCACTGCACAGGCCCATATGCAATCAGTGCGCTCCCGTTCAAGGTATTTCTGTACTTGTAACTGCTTATGCAAATATTGCAGAAATATCTTTGCATAAAGGATTTTCTGTAAGTTGCATCGTTAAGAATGTCTGAGATTCAACTTTCTCTATAAATACGGCAAATAATATGGAATGCTCTTTCCGTAAATTGCACAATATACAAACTGAAGATGCTAAGTAATAACGGATGTTGCTTGAAGTAACTTTAAATATAAATTGTACGAATTATTCGACAAGTTGTAGTAAATGGTCATAATAATATTTAGATACCTCTAAACGTAATGATAACATTAATATCGATTTTGAAAAAATTGCAATTAAATCTCTGGTATAAGATGTTTCATTTTTCCCTACGCAATCATTACATCGACCTACAATTAAAAGAAGCTGCTGTGTACTTCAATATATTTCGTTACGTCCAAAGATATTAAGAATTTAAAAACAAAATAAACATTAAATTAAAACTCGAAATAATTCAATTTCTAAATTTATATCTTTACAAAAAAGTAGAATAATTAATCGGATGCAAAATTTTCATTTATTTCAACGATCGATCAATGGACTATCGAAACGCGCTGAAAAAAGGCCGAGCCTCGCACGAAACTTGCGGATGCAACGTTCCGGGGGAGGATGAGGGGGGGGGGGTGGGGATACGCGCCGCTGCTCTTAGCCTAAAAAGTGCATCGATACCTATAAAAATCGACCGTTACAGACTCGAAACTTCAGTGCTGAAACACGCGGAATGGTCGCTCCGAAGTATCGAAATTTTAGCCCACATTCGCGTACGCGCCTACGGCTACGGCGGACTGGGCCTTTAAACTAGTTACGCGCGTTCGTTACTGGCTCGTGCTGTTTCAGCGGGAGTGAGCCTCGACCGTACGGCTTTTACGGCTGCGAGAGTCGCAGGTTCATTTTTTTTCCAAAACGTCCGGTGTCCGCGATTGTTAATAAATCGAGGCGTTCGATTGAAAATTTCCCCGTCGTCAAAATGCATCGCCAGCTCGTCGGACAGCGGAAAACGTATTGTCCAAATGTAAAATAACAGCGACAGTATGTCGAAAAATTTCGGTCATAGAGTCTGATAAGATACTGTCGACTTTTTTTTCAGATACCTGGGAACGGATGGGAAGGTAGGGTAGTTAGGGCGTGCGTTTGTTTTCAGTGCGTGCAGAGATGGCAGGAGCGAGGGACCATATCTGCGATCGATTGCAGTGCGGAAAATGAAGATTTGCTATGCACCAGAGGAGAGTGAATTGAGAGTTATGCACGGTGATTTTGGAATTTCCTCGACGGGGATTTATTTATAATAAATAAAAAGTGTCGTTCTCAGTACCAACCAATATATTTTATTTTAGACAACAATTATTTACGTCTGTTAAAATAAATTTTTCTTAAATGATTTAAGTAACTTACTGAAAGTAAAAACGGATAATCAGTCACTACAGCTTTTTTTTTAAATCTTTTCAATATAAAAATGTTACTTGTAAGCAAGCCATAACGAATTGTGTGATTTTACTTATTAAAATCCCATGAACACTACCAATTAATGCAATGAAAAAAAGCTCGTCAAACACCTGGCTGCTCGCAAGCACGTTAAATACAATAAGCTGGAGGATGACGTTGCAGACGCGCATAATAGTCGTTAGGTATTTTAGCGACCCGTCCCACTTCCCCCTTCGCATTGTCTTTTCAAGCACAGATCGCAGCGTACAATGAGCGCAATTATAAAAGGAGCTAGCCGAAAAACGAAAATCGCGCGAAAAAATAACCGAAAGCGGGATAATGCATTAAACGCGGAGTTGCCAAGCGGGGTGCAAATATTAAGCGATGCAAAAAGCGCAGCGATGAGCTCGGGCGAAAAAGCGTGCATAACTGGTTCTTGAGATAGACGGTGACTTGGTGCGCTTTTCTCTTTTCCTTTTTCAACTTTTCCTTTTCTTTTTGCCTTTTCTTTTCCCGAGGCATCTGGCCGCGTGTACGCGAGACCAAAAGCTTCTTTTCCCCTTTTTGCAGTGTTTTCTCGCCCGCAAATTTGAAGCCACGATGCAAAGCGCCGCGCCTTTCAAAGAGCACGCCTTAGACACGCTTGTGCGCTTGAGAAAGAAGGAGTGAGAAGAAGGGTCGGGGCGAGAGGGAGGCAGGGGGAGGGAGGGAATTAAAGACCACTCGCAATGCTACAAGTGCTGTGCTTTCAGTATATTAAGCGCTCGGTAAATAACTGAATGAAAAAGCCCATCTTTATTAGTGCTACCTGTTAATGCATAATTGATGTATTTCCCGCAATCAAGTTTTTAACATCGCACAGTTTTAAGTGATTGTGCCATTAAAATTTAATTATTTTGATAACTCACTGTATTTTATATAACTCGGTTTGTATTTTAATATAACTCGGGCTCACCAAAAAAAGTTGTTGTTTATGAATAAAATCGACGGTATTTTTACGTATTGCTAACCCATTTAACGTACGCCAGATTTCAGTCCCATATCCTAAAAGAATAATGTAAATCGATTTCATCTTACTTTAGTTTGAGCGTACGAAATGAAGTGAGGTGATAATGATTTTGCAGTTGAAAACTATTAACTAGAGTACCAAATAGACCCTTTGCGAACCTGAACAGACCGTAAGGAACTTTTAAAAAGTAGAGTGAACCAGAAAGTAATAACCATCGCCTATAAGCTTTGAGACTTTTTACAGCAGGTAGGACTTAACCCAATAACCAAATAACTCAGGATATTACAGCCAAGATAGTAAACTCCTAAATCTGCTGTTAAAAGTTTTCTGGGTTACACAGATATTACGGGTTCTATCCGACTGCGAATATAAGTCCGTCGAGTTGTTTAGTTCTTGGGTTAAGCTTACTTGACAATTAAAGTCCGTTCGTTTAATTTAAAATTATCAGTCTAAAATGCTACAAAGCTACTAATTCCTTTTTAGACAATTCAATTTTTTAAATCGGTAAAAAAGTCGAACAAAATGAATAATCCAAGTGCCTTCAACAGACTTTTATAAGACACTTTAATCATTTCTTACTTTTATATAACACTATTAATCATAAGTAAACCGCTTTTCTCCCATCTTTTTCGAATAATATAATCTTCATCCGTGCTCTTAACGCGTCACCTCGACTCTCAAGCAAACAGCTATAGTGCCGCTTTCGCGGCCGATGAAGCGCTCCGGTGGTGCAGCAGCAGCGCGGATCCCCGCCTAGCGCAGCGGCACGCGACTGCGGAATATCAAAATTCGCATCCCCCGCACATTCTCGGACTTACAAGCTACAAATGCCTCTACCCTCCCACTCGTTTCCTCCTCCAACCCCTTTTTACTGGTCTTTCGCTCCCGCACCTAGGCGAGCGCTCGACTGCGGATGCGCGGCTCTTTGCGGGGGATCTATTTCTAGGATACACACAGGAGCGCCGGAGATTTCTGCGCTGACTGCGATATACACAGTCATTTCCGACACCATTTCAGAAGCCATTTGCGCGAGCAAACTGCGCGCGGCCTCGCTTTTCCCCGCGAAGAAGCGTGTAAACGCATAATGTTCGAGAGGCGCGGGAGCTTACGGCCCTCCACCTCTGTGTATACATTTGTATACGTGTGCGGGGTGGCTGCAGCTTTAAAAGCTCGAGAAATTTTCGGAATGCGCGCCGGAAGGACGTCGCTGCGAAACTGACCGTGCCCCTGTGTTTGCGCCTCGTTGTTGTATTTTTTCTTTTTTTTTTTACGACCGGCAAGGTGTGAGGCGAGCGCGCGTCGCGTGTTGTCACTTGACGCCCGGCTTTAACGCTCCCGCTCGAGGAGAAAATAAATTTGCCCAGCCGGCCCTGCCGGAATTAACGACCTCATAATTGCGCGCGCGCACTGATTGCGCTAAAGGATCCCACCGAAATCTCTCTCGCGATCCAATTCATCGAAACGTTCGTTCGCGTCAGGCGCACCGTGAAATACGGTTTGCACCCCTCCAGTTTGGGGGGAGGCGAAGACTGCAAAGATCCGCTCTGCTGCAGTGATTCACTTGCGAGAGATATGCACAGCCGGCGACGATTCCGGCGCACTTGCTTTCGATCAAATTAGGAAAAATGTATAGGCTACCGGATTCCACTGCCCCTCGGCTCTATTAGGACAATTTCTTAGTGTTGTACACTACGGGAGAAATGGGGCGCGCACAAAGGCTCGGGCGCTTTTTCTCGTTTCTTTGTGCGCGCTCCATTTCCATTTCCCCCAGTGCTGCTCGCAATATTACGCACGATACACGAGCCGCGAGCCCGTTAAGAGATGCTCTTGACAAATATCCGGGATGAAATGTTATCGAAGCCCCTCTTAGCCGCGCGTACGCCTGCATATAAGTGCGCGCGTCGAGGCGCGGCTGCGCACAATTTCCTCAATTCATAAGGCGCGAGTCGGATATATATTGCCTCGCATATGTATAAGCCGGTTATGAAAACGACGTGCCAGGGGGCAAACTCTCACTCTCCCGGCGCTCCTGAGCAAACCCTCTCTTTGCATGACTCGGTCCGGATTTTCAATCATATTTAAGAAATTCGACCTTATACCTTGGCTGGGGAACGTGAATTTGACGCCTTTCGTCTTGACAGATGCACAGATGCATGAGTTCCATTGCAGAGAAACGTTATACCGAATATTGGGTACATTTACTTTTTTTTACGAATAAGTAGCAGAGGATGAAAAGAAAGTTAGAAAAGATTCTGAATATAAAAGCGTTCTGAATATTTTGAATTCAAAAATAATGAATTAATGGACCTATTATTTATCTTTTAATTTTTCCTTTCCACGCCGATTATACTGGGAAATTAAATGGTTGGATAAATAGAGCTCTGCACTTGAAAACGCGGAAAATTATTGTCCACAAAGCGAAATTTGAACATTTGTGAAATTTTAGTTTGCAACGATAATTTTAAATTAAGTAGATAATTTTATTACGCTTTATATTTAAACTGTTTGTATTCAAATCAAATTTGAAGTATTTTTCGTTTATTGATTATTCGAAAAAATGGAAAATTTTATTTTTCTTAATTTTTATTGTGCTTTTATTAACTTTTCTTTCGTAAGAAGATATTCTTAAATCATTGAAAA
Organism: Sycophila texana; assembly: GCA_035582955.1. Taxonomy (NCBI): domain Eukaryota; kingdom Metazoa; phylum Arthropoda; class Insecta; order Hymenoptera; family Eurytomidae; genus Sycophila; species Sycophila texana. The sequence continues at coordinate 14,050,855 of JAWWEN010000038.1, read as the reverse complement.
CCAAAAATCCTCAAAAATTTATCTCTAAAACATAAATATATAGCGTGTTTCCAAGAATATTTATAATAATTGAATGCAATAGTAACTAATTGCTTTTAGTAACGCAATTGTGACGAACAAAAAAATTAATTAATGCGGAAACGCATTGTAATTATCAATGCAGCAATAGACATTATTCCATTTATTACTATTGTTTTCTTCCAATTAACGGTCCACGCCCCTAATAAACGACAGATGATTAAGTTGCAATCTATGATTTCCCTTTGTGCGTTGAACAATCATTCCCCCTTTTACAAGTTCCAAATAATGACGATGTAATTATTGAACCACTGTAAAGTGTAATAGTCACGCGCTCGTCAATGACTCACTGTTGATACATCCAGGAAAACGCTATTCACCAGACCTGCGTCCCCGTATCTCCCGCGGTGAGGGCGGAAGGGGAGGGGTGAACAATTCACAATTCATTATGCACTATAAACTATTTGATGGTCTCTTATCGAGTTGTCCGGTACTTTGAGCTTACCCGAATGATGCGCACCTACGCTGGAAACTACAAATTCGCATATAATCTCGCGCGGATGCCCGAGTTATTGAGCGAAATGAAAACAGCGGCTTTACACCCTCATCTTGCCGAGCGCGCCTGCGCGTCGAGCCACTTTTCTGCATTCCTCAGCATCACCCGAAGTACACCGCTATACTCTCCACGGATCGGAAAGACAGGCAGCCTGCTTTCAACGCTCGAACTCGCCGTTTTGCGTAAACTACCCCCTGCAAACGCATGCATCCAGCGGCGATCCTGATGGATCCTCCATGACGTCACCAGGGCAACTCTAACTGCGTTCCCCGCTTTTTGCCCCGGACATTTTATCTTTTTTTTTCCATCGTGATATCGACGCCAATCTTCGGTAAGTGCGCGACAGCGCGACGGAGCTAATGGCCAGCGAGGGGGTGGGGGGATGAGTCACGCCGCTGCGATACGGCGTGACAGGCTGCATTATTTTTATGGCGCCCTCGCATGGACTCTATGATTCACGGTCGGGGGTGAAAAGCTCGCGCGAGTGCGTGAACCCTCGGATTGCCTGCGCGAGGCCCGCTGAGTCGGAGGAGCCGTTCCAGACGCCCGCCGCTTCCTTCCGCGCGCCACGTAACGCACAGGAATGAATCGCAGGGAATCCCTCGGCGATCAAGCACTCTAATTAATGGCGCGCGCCGGCGGAGGGAACGGCTGTCGGTTCAATTTTAAACAAGCGGGCTGCGCGCAGGCGCGCGCTCAGGCCTCCGCCGCCGCGCTCGCGGGATTACTCGCCACGTGATTTCCTGAGATATGCTGCGCGTCGCTATCGGGTCGCTTTAATCTAATGTCGCTCAGACGCCGAGCCATGTCGCGCGCGGCTGCGACGCAAGCGTCGGGGCTGCCTGCTGAATTAGTCCCGCAAAATGTGAAGGGAGCGTTATAGAGCTGCCGCGCAGCTATTGCTCGTTATGCCGAGTGCTTGTAAATGTTTTACTTTGCCTACTATTCGTCGTTTACTTGAGATATTGCGCTGACTCGTATTTAGTTTAACACTCTTGCATAATCCCGCTTATGGCATCAATGCGATAAAATATGAAAAGCGATATTTTATGCCCGATGATTTTATGAGATCTCGTTTGGGGAGTGGAATGGAGGTGATCAACTATGCACCACGAAATTCATTCTGAGGTATATACTAGCTACGCAGTTATATTGTATTCTAACTTCGTTCGGTTAATAAGCTTTAGGAAGATTGCTTTGAAATTTGAAATATTGTTAACTGAAATTCCTATTGTCACTTGACCGAGCCAATTTGATGTTTTAATTCTTTTAAGATAACGAGGGAGATGGAAGGGTAGAGTTTTAAAATTCCCTTTTTTTATCCAGGACTTCTGATGTGAACCCATCAATGGGGCATTAATAGTCTCCTTCAGGAGATTTGGGAAACCCTTTGAGGAAGACTTCTAGTGTTTCTTATTAGTAGACGGAAAAGGCGTTTTCTTTTTTTGTAAAAAGAGAATCTTGAAGTATCCCCCGTCACCCCAATTTATTATCGAGGTTGATACAAATAAAATCGACTCAGTATGTCATTAAAGTTTTTCAACGTTCTTACTAAAAATTTGTTTTGATCAGTAAAAAAAACTACTTCTACATAATACTCATTTAATGATTTCACATTATGGAAAAAATATAAATTCAACTATTAATATTGCTAATTAACGAGTACCATTTCGAGATTCTAAGAAGCACACTAAGACAGAATGGTGAATAACTGAACTGAGAGGCGAATGTATTCCGCGGTCTAACTCGCTCCTTTCCCTTTTCCCCCCATCGAGATTGAGTTCGAGCAGAGTTCGGCGCCCGAAGTCGATGGCACGCAGGACTTTAAGGAGCAACACCTGTTGGCAGAGGCTGCGGCGGCCCAGATGTAGAGAATATTAATTAGCAGGTTAAGAATGATCCCGCGAGTTATGAATATTTCAGCATGCGTCACTGCGCTCCCTTTGGCACTCCAGCCAGCCAGCTCCTCTCGAGACGGGCCCGAGGCCGAAGACCCAGCAAAGGAGCTCGCTGCTTTAACTAACCCAATTCTCCAGCCGGCGCAAGACCCGGCGCCCGGAGATAGAGCCTCGGAGATGCTTCCAGGTTCCGAAGGTGTATATGCCTCCGCGGCACGTCGCGATCCTAATCCTTCGTTAAGTCTTCGCCCGCCTTCGAATTGCCAACTATCGCAGTAGCGCGAAACCGCCACCGCACCGATGCGTAAAGTTTCTCAATGAGAGAGAAGAAGCGAGGGAGAAAATGAGAGAGAGGGAGAGGGGATGAGATTAGGCTAGCTCGTCTGAACGGATAATCGACTCGCACTCTATCCTTATTTATCGATCGGAGTCTTTGGACTCCGTTAAAAAGTTAGGTGGGAATGGCGATTTATCGTACTTATCTTACTGAACTAAGGTATTTAATTCTGATCAGGAGTCCAGATTAACAGCTCCTTCGAGTTTACAAAGCAAAATTATGAGGCTTACCAAGAGTAAACCTTTGTTTCCACTACTCGCATTATTACAGTTAAATACTTTTCGGATTAATTTCGATGGTGGATGTGGTTCTATCATAATTAGTGGAAATTCCACAAATTTTTTATTATCAGCAATGTGTCACCTATAGGTTGATAATAATGTTTATTTGGAGGAGTACTGCTGATAATAATCGGATGAGAAGCAAAGGCATAAAATTGCCTTTTGATGCGTTTTTCGTATTTTATCGTACTTATCTTACTGAACTAAGGTATTTAATTCTGATCAGGAGTCCAGATTAACAGCTCCTTCGAGTTTACAAAGCAAAATTATGGAGCTTACCAAAAGTAAACCTTTATTTCCACTATTCGCATTATTACAGTTAAATACTTTTTGGATCAATTTCGATGGTGGATCTGGCTCTATCATAATTAGTGGAAATTCCACAATTTTTTTAATATCAACAATGAGTATACCTATAGGTTGATAATAATGTTTGTTTGGAGGAGTACTGCTGATAATAATCGGATGAGAAGCATACATGGCGAAAGTTAAGGATAGTGGCTAAATGTTCTTCTTTCACTATTGGAAACAATTGCGAAACTTCGTACTTTCGACCAGGGGATCAAGAAAAATATTATTCGAAGTGCTCGAAACTTCGTATATTTTTCAACAAAGGCATAAAATTGCCTTTTGATGTGTTGATGTGTTTTTCGAGAGTATTTTAATTGTACATAAGGAAAGCAGGTGAGTAAAGCATTGAGCATTCTCTCAGTTCCGTGACAGCCTGGTATCTAAGGGAAAGGCGGCGACACGTCCATCAGGTTTAATGCGTCGGACGGTGCAAGCTAGTTTCAGAGTAGAGGGCAAACCTCATGTCGTAGAATCATACAGCGAAAGGTAACTCCTGCGAGCTTCCTCGTAGTTCCGCGATATGACCACACGTACGATCTCAGTTCACTATAACACCATCAAATCATAAAACAAGTATAAAAGCTAAGAACACTTCAAATCTTTTGAAAGTCTGCGCATGTATTTTAACGACAGAAAATAAATTTAGCATTCCAATCAGAAAAAACATTCATCAGAATACTGATGCGTGGCATCAATCCTTCCAAACTACCCCGAGGACCAAATCAATTCCATTCCCGCCACTACTTAGCATTCCGTCCTCAAAAAGGTAAAAAACAAAGAGCCCCGGATGCCGGAGAAAAGGAAAGAGAGCGACAGGCGGCCGGATGGAGACGAGATGACAGAGCGGAAGAAGGCGCGGGCGCGCATCGAAGCGATAGAGACATATAAGAGAGCCGGCGAGCGCGAAGTCGCTGTCGGGGAAACTCTCTTAAGAGTCCCTCGCTCTCTATCCGAGGCAAATCGAAAAACGTCGAAATTCGCCGGGGCGCGCTAAAACTTTATCCAGTTGCCCGCGACTCCTTCCGCGACGACGTTGACGTCGACGAGCTCTCGCGACACGTGGCTGCACCCCCCTTTCGGTTCCAGAGTGATTTCGTTGATTCTCGCTCCACCTCCGCGCCTTCCCTCAAGCACAGTCGGCGTCAACCCCCGCGGCGGATAAGCTATCGCTCGACGCGCGCGCATTACGTCCATCGATGGTATTAGGCTGGCGCGTGAGTGCGCGCACGCGATGATACGGAGAAAAACATTTTTCCCGTTTCCCGAGCGCCCAGTGTGCGACGGTGCCACTCGCTCCGTCTCCCTCGCTCTTTAGCGCGCTCACCCACCCCTCATGAATATACAGCCGTCGGGACGACAGTTGCAGGGCTCAGCGCACGATACGATTGCGTATGTGTCGCGACCGAAAGGGAGAGGCTACAATGGCTCTGACACAGTCAGATTGACAATTTTCCTTTTTCAATTTTTCTCCTCTTTTTTTTTCTACTTGTTTTTCAACTTTTTTGATTTGATAGAGCTATACAGTTCCAGTGTGTTGTTCGTTTTTTATTTATATCTTTAATTAACGCGTATTACAAGATTTTTTAGTACTGTATTGTCTAATAAAATTGAATTTTTTTTATTACACCCTAGTTGGAAATAAAATATGAATGCATTATCTTCAAATTACGTGTTTTTATGGATAATTTAGAGTTTTTTAAATAAATGTACTATCCCTTATTATTTTCATATTATATTCTAATTATTTTACAAAATAGAAGCATAAAAATAGAAATATCTTGAATTAGTATGTAATGAATTCACCAAAATAGCTGTTTTGTTATGATTATTAATGTACTCCTAACTCCCCCATAATAATGTTGATCTTTCTTAAAAAAAAGGGTGTTCCAACACAACCCCGATGATTTATCCCTACCTCATGATAATAAAAATAATAATAACGAGCCGCCAGCACCGTAAAAAAGTGGAAGCTCTAAAAATCAAACTTAATGTTCATTTGACCCGGGTGTGCGTTCCTCCACTCTCAACCCGGCGCTCCTCGGCGAGAAATAGAAAGAGAGAAAGAGAAGGGGAGCGAGAGAGAGAGAGAGAGAGAGGCACAGTGCCATCAGAAAAGGGGGGAGACGGAAGAGTCAAGGGGGACGCAAAAAGAGAATGACGGGGAAGAAGAGAGAATCTGTCCCGTGGAGTGGGAGAAGGGTCACGCCGCGCAATCCGAGATATATAGAAAGACGAGAGGCTCGCGCGCGTACGTATATTTTCAACCTCTTTCCCTTCTTGTAGGCGTTGCGTTAGCTCACCCGCGCACACGCGCGCACAGCCGGGACGCACACAGACACGCCCGGCACGCGTTTAACTCACGCACTTATAGTGGGGACGAAAACTCGTTCACGTCGCGTGTCTTCCAACTTTCGGGGGGGTTTCGGTTAGTTGCGCGCCGGCCTCTCGGGACGCCGTACCGCCGATCGGGGCTCCCGGGCCTATATATACAGATTTACCTCGTGACCCGCAGCGGTAAGGCTCGAAGAAAACCGAGACCTTTTTTATATTTTATTTCCGCCAGCATAGTCGATGAGAGTGATTCATCCGACCACCGGAAATTTTGAAATCTCTTTCGTGGTTGAATCTCTGCACGATTTCAAAAAAAAAGCTCGCGTGCTAAATTGCGCGTATCTCCGTAGAGTGACAGTGGGACTGAACCATTACGGTGCACCAGGTTTAGTGCATAATTACTAAGTGCAATGTGTTTGTAGATTCATCACGACGTAGCGTTTGCGATTTCTAAAGAGCGCGATTAGACACGGATCACCGAACGAAAAGTTGCTTTTAGCTTCAGATAAGAGTGCACGTGTTTTAAAAATAGCAACGCAGGTGATCTTCAAGGTAGTGCAACGAGCATCGTGTGTCGAGATCCATCTCGCATGCGAACAAGCGTTTGTCATTAGCGGGATTACGAGTCGCTCGGGCTTTTTCCTCGATAATCCATCGGTCAAAGAGAGGATAAAAAAGAGAGGGATAGCAGCCGAACTTGGAGCAGACAGAACCGGCGGTCGGCAGTGTTTGACCAAAAAAAAGTTGCCCGCCGACGGCGACAAAAACGCGGCAAGGGACGAGGGATAAAAGTGCAGAACGGGGCTACAGCCACGAGGGACAAAGCCGGTGTCGCTCTCATTGGCTGCGTGGGAGGTCCAAAAAGGCGGCCGGCTCGTTTGCCGATCGCAAGCAGCATTGTCACTTACGAGCGCGCGCTGGATGAGCCTGCAGCACCCAAAGCGAAATTACGAAAGCTGCACGATTACCGGGCGCCGATTGAGCGATCGCGGAAAATCAAACGCGTCAGTTTTATCCATCAATAGGCCGCCGTGTGTCGCGCAAAGTGCGTCCATTCACGAGGCGGAGTGGAAAAAAGGGGAGCGCTTGAATGACACTCGCATATACCCGCAGCCGGACGGCGACGATTGCGCCGTGTTTACGCGCGCGCACTCCTTTAAAACGTTCCAAAGCTCGTACAAAGCGCCAGCGTACTCCGCGACGCTCGCCAAAGGCTTGTGTACGGAATTATTTAATTGAAAACTTCCTGGTTAGAAGGGGAGGTTAATCGGATCCTGAAAACAAGTGGAGCGTATAAACACAGAAGGAAGAGAGCCAACGCCACGGAGGAGCGAGCGAGCTTTTCGCTGGGTGTTCGTTTAAAACAACTACCGGCAAGCCTCGTTGAGCAATCAGAGACTAACAGAGAGAGGGAGAGCGCGGAGCGAGTGGAGCGAGTGGAAATTCTGCGAGTGTCGGGTGCGAGAGCTTCCGCACGGTGTGAGCCGAGGAGCCGAGCCGATCGTGGGTGAAATCGGCGCTCGGCTCGCGTCGACGCGCCCTTTGATCCTCGCGCCACCCTCAGCGCGACGAGTCGTCATTAGGTGAAGAGGCTGCGGGGGCGGCGGAGGGGCGCCGAAAGGTGCCTATATAAACCTCTCGATGTCGGCCGGACGAACGCGGCCGATTCGTTGTCGTAGTTGGCGGTCGTGTCGCGTGCGCCGGCAGCTGCGGGCGGCCTGACACCTGACGCTCTCACCTCTCCACTATCCGCTCGTCCCTCTCCCTCCTACCTCTACTGTCGCGGGCAAACACGCGCGCGACCAACCCCGAGCGCGGAAAATGCGGCGCACGTCGTGGTTTGTGTTTTTCTCGAGGCTGCTGACGCTGCCGTTGGTGCTGGGGATCGGCGGAAGAGGCGAAGACATCCAGAACAAAGGTGAGCCATTACTACTTCGTTGTTGCGCTCGTTCCTTTCTCGGAGGCTCTCGAGCCGAGGTGACGCTCCTTTCCTTTCTCTCCTTTTGCTTTGAGCTCGATAATGGAGCTGGGACGTGTACGGCTGCGCTACTCATGAAAATGTGACACTTTGCCGATTTGACGCGTCCGTCTGGTTTTGCCTTAAAAATCCTTTTTTACTTAAGTCGAGGTGCGCAGAAATATAAATGAATTATCACCTTGAAAGGATGATACAATCTTAATTATCTTGAGCTTTAAATTTCTTACGAGTCGCACTTTACAGCGGTAAGCTTGATTATTCAAGTATTTTTTGTCCATTTTTTATTAATGTTTTTATGAAATCTTTTGTATAAATATTAAGTATTAAATGTAACACTTTGTATAAGCTACTGTTAATTAATAAGAAATGATATAGAAATGTCTAAAAAAATTAATATAAAAAAGCGGGGCACACAACCGCTCGTGTATTTAAAACTACTTATGAGTAGAAAATTAAGATACGAGAAATCATCGCTTATACTTTACAGCATGTTATGCTTTTCTCCGGGTTCCCCCTGACAGCACTCGATTATTAGACCCCTCTCTATTTCGACTCCACCCTGATTCTCCACGCGCTAATAGTCTTCTGACACCAAATGGTACACATTAGAAGCAAACTGGTGTGAAAGAAAAAAAACTTGATGCACGAAAATAAGAACGTAAAACTGTAAATTATTGTGGGAAATTAAAATATTTGAATTGCCTTATCATGAACAACAAACGTCAAGATTTATGAGTTTATTCAAGGGAAGAAAAAAGAATTCCGAGCCTCGCTCTCTGAGTGCACATGTGCACAGAGCGAGAAAGCCGAAAGGAAATTCTCAAACGAATGTATCAACTTTGTTTACAATGTTGACGATTCATATTCCTTATTTCTAAAGGGTTAAAAGAATTGTGTTAGATCAATTAACGCAATGCTTTCTTCCATAAATTTACACTATTAGTAATTTATCCAAAACAATTTTGGAGTATTTGGGGGGGGGGGGGGGTGTTAGAGGAGCTCCGCCAACGCTCCTACTACGTGAGGTGCTACCTTATATCGTATGTGGCTCGCGGAGGCTTCCTTTCCCTAAAAAAAAGGGAATCGAAGTTTCCGCGGCCCGCCTCCCCGGATAAGGGAAAAAGTGAAAAGGGACAGGCAATCCGCATTGAGTGGTAAGGTTATCATTAAGAAGGGTGTAGGGTTCGGGGGACGCTCTAATAATAAAATGAAGTAATCTGCTGCTTATTTCGTTCTATTATTAATTGTCTGTAGATCAGACAGACAGCAAGTTTTAAAGTATTAAAGAATAAGAAAGAAAATATAGGTATCGTGAATAACGCGATAAAAATATGAAAATATGGCTAGTATTCTTGTTAGCCTTAATTAACTTGATACACTCCCGATCGCGGAACTTCATTCGATTCGACCACGTGGAAGGATGGACCTGTTCCACGTGGCAAAATGCACTCCCGGATAAAAGCGATACTTCATAAAAAAGCAGATAAAAAAAAGGTTAAAAATAGTTAAAACTTATAAAAAAAGAAAGCAGTGTAGGATCCACGCGAAATTAAAGTATCGGACTCGTGTGATGCAGCTCTACATAGGAGAGTACGGGAGTTTTAATTCTTTGAAAAATAATATAAACAATGGGGACACCTTATTTATTCTATTAGTAAATTATACAAAACATCTTGGGAGCACTTGGGGGTTGGAGGTTAATGAAGCTCAACCAAGGAGATTAAATTCCTACTCTAATAATAATTTAGATGTATATTATATTAAAGTCTTAAACTCTTAGCCTAAATATACGCTCTTGCGTTAAAACCTAAGAGTGAATCGCAGTGCCGATGTTTTTTATCGTGGGTGTGAAAGAAGGAAGCGTCTGCTGAGCTTGTTTGCTCGTCAAACAGTTGCATTGATTATGAGTCCAGTAATCAACGAAAGTGCAGATTCCAATTTCATCGGCTGCCAGGAGCCGGTGCGACGTCACTGCTACACGCGAGTCAAAATCAGCGAAAAAGGAGGTTTTAGGTGAGAACGGAGGAAGCGGCACGGAGAAGGGACAGCAGCCGGAGGGGCAAGGGGGAGGAGGTTAAAGCATCGGGAAAAAGCGCAACGCTCCGCCGGCGAACGAAAGCACATACGCGCTCTCTCGCAGGCACCGACGAGTAAAATGGCCATTAGTTTGATTAACCGGCAGCGTTTTTTTACGCCGAGCGCTTCTGCGATTTGTCGATTTTTGCGACGACCCCCTCCCCCCTCCTAAAAAAAAGAGGAATCGAGCTGGCACGTCCACATGCAAGACAAAGAATTTCCGCGTGCGCTGGATTTATGTCGGGTTGGTGATGTAGGAGAGAGGGCGAGAGCATAAAGTCGAGAGTGCGCGGAAACGCTAAATCTAGCAGTCGCGCGCTTAGGCGCCAGCGTAAATTGATTGACTTGCTTTGATCTGACCCGTCTCCCGCTCGCTGCCCCCGCAGCACTACCTCGGCTCTTTGTGACGAGGTCAGCTGCCGGCGCGATTGGGGCTGATGCCTCACGGGGAGCTTTTTTATGACCACTCGTTAACCTTTTTCTTGCTAATTCAAGCTCGGACCTTGACGTTTGGTTATTTTTAATTGACTAAAGTGCAACCTAGTAGTTTAATTGTTTTTTTTTTACGCTGTTACTAATGCCGAATTCATTAGGTACTCTTCTGTTTAATTAAATTTATTCAATATTATAATTGTTTATTAAATTTTTATATAAAATTATGCATGGATATTAACCACACACTTATTATGCAAAATAAAATACTAATATGAAAGAAATAATATTAAAATACATAATATTCTTCGGCTTCTTATTTGAAAGAATATTTTTCGATTTCCTTTTTTCGATAACAACATGATTTTTTTATATAAATAGTACATTATGCAACGGGGGCGGAAGCGGATTATTTGACTCCCGAGACGTTTTTCGGCCGAGCGAAGCGAGGTCGAAAAGTCGAGGGAGGCAAAAATTCGCTTACGCCCTAGTTTCGCATACTGTTTTTTCGCCATGAGAGCCGCAAAATCAAGTTGAACACGCGATTTTGAGGTTAGAATGGCGAAAACGTAATTAATGTAAAGACATTCAATTTCTGTATATGTATTTTGTAAATTGAAACAAAATAGAACAAAAACAAAATTCTAATGTTTGTTTCATACGCATTTATTATAAATGAAATTCGTGAATGGATTACACGGCATTTCGCTCTCGTATATATTTATTCATTGCCTAAAATCGTAAGCTGGAAATAGGAGAAGCGAAATGCCGCGTGTCCCGTTTTACAAACTAACTTTATTTTTGGAAACGCTTGCCTGGTGAATTCTTGACAAAATTTAAAACACTATATACTTCATAGGCATACAAATAGATAAAGAGGAATGTTAAGAGGCGCGTAATGGATGTAGGTGATACTTAATTTTCTGCGGTTGAGTTGCCTCTCAATTTAAAGAAAAAAAAAGAAACAGAATTCATAACAATTTTCAAATATTGGTGTCACTAATTCCCTGATATCAAACACGTCCAAAATAAAACTCGAGCAACCCAAAGAATTTCACGGTAGCTCATAATGCTCATTTTTCTTTCAAATCCAAATTTATTAATAGTCACGCTTCTATTTCTGGTGGCGCCCTCAGATGTTATTTTTCTCGTAATGATAAAAAACAGACCCAGTTTATCGCGCATTATTTTTTGCTTGATTGCAGTTTACATTTTTTTACCCTTCCTTCTACCCTCACTAGAATTCATATGTGCGATTCTACGGACTTGGACAAACAACTGGGGTATTAAAAATTAAAAAAAATTTGAAAGCACACCTACGAGACAAGTTTTTCCCGGTTCCTTAGGTGTCCGATTGCGATTATTATTATTATTATTATTATTATTATTATTATTATTATTATCGATTATTATTATTATCGATTGCCAAAATTTTTTGCGGGACATATTACGAGAAATTTGTATGGAATTTTGTCGAAAAATCGCGTTAAAGGGTTCAAAAAAAT
>JAWWEN010000038.1:14011713-14038992 GCA_035582955.1 Sycophila texana | reverse complement strand
AGCAACGTTGCCAGATCAAAGTACTACTTGAATAAAATTTTTTTTGACTAGCGTAGAATCTGTACAACCTCCTTAAATATTAAACATATGTGAATATATATATGTTTAATATTAGATGCATATATAAACATGAATCTAACATCAAGAGCCGAATCTCAGAATTAGTTTATATAAGTGAAATGTGCAAAATTAACACACTCCTGGTACACAGTGAAACGAGACATGGTTGAGAGCTAACGTATCTCGAGAAGAGCGGTGTGGCGAAAACGTGTTTAAATTACATTTGCTCTTGAATCTCTCTCAGCGTCCTGAGGTTCCAGTTCTTATTGCAAACGTCAACACCTTTACTTAGGCAGAAACTCCCCCGGAAGTTTTTTACGAAATTAATTGAATTCCCAACAAGCTTTGCAAATTAAAACTAATGTTTAATTGATGAACTCACGAGGAGAAAGAAGAATAAGTGAAACGACACACAAATGGGGAAACATTAACATTAAACAGGGATTTCGTTAACAAGAAGCAGAAAAATACTTTTCCCTCCAGGGAGCAGTTTTTTGCTTCGTATGAAAAGCAGAAAAAAAAATTGGATCCGAAGATGGGAATTCTTTCTGCTTAACGAATCACCTTTTCACTTTGATACGTCGCCGCAGTTACTCCCCTTCTTTTTCTCACCGAGCGGGCATTTTAATTTCTTTGCGACAGCGAGCGAAATATAAAAGATTAAAAACCATAGTGCGCCTCGAGTTTTCTCCTTACTCGAGTGCACTCGGGGCTTCGTAAAAATTACTCGGTTGCATCAATATTTCACGTAACGTTCGCGATAGTCGAGGCCATATTTTTTCCTTGCGACTTATCGAGTGCGTAGGGCCAGATTATTCATGCCGGACTCATGCATATTCAAACGATTTTTGAACGGATCCCACCAGAGCAGTCGAGCTAAATTGGCAACCGAATTGGAATTGTAACTGTCGAATGAAATTAAAAAAAGCAGAAACCGTACCGATAGCAGTCCACCTCCTCCCCCCTGGTCAGCAAATTTAAAGTCATGGACACCACTGCGAACCGGGTTAAGCCGATGCGAAATTTCATGCCTGCATGATTGTTTGCGTTTCACTTCATAAATGTTGAGTTTAAATTGATTTTTAATAATGGCACCGAATTTATACCGTGTATCGCAGCTGCATTAATGACCCGAAAATTGCAGTTTCGATTTAAACTGACTTCGGCGAAATTGGATGTCATAAAAATAAAGGTAATGCCCTTTTAAATTCGAAATTTAGAATGCACCGAGCGCGAAAAAGCTCGCGATAAACGAGAAACGCTGTGAACTTTATTTTCAAATAAATGGTAAATTAATCGCGAGCCCAAGAACTCGCTCACTCCGTAACATCACTGTTCCACGCCAGTTTCATGCGAACGAAAAAAGTATACCTTTCTACCTGGTGGCATTTTCGATACTCTCGTGTATATTATTATTCGTTAAAAATTCGCGGGTGTCATAGTGCGTCAAGAATGCAGAATATAGAAGCGACTATCGATTGCTCCCGTAATTTTGACAGTTAAACAAACACAATAAGCGTCATGCGAGCATGTAGCGCTACCCCGCGTAGCTGTATCATTTCGTCCTGAAAAGCGATTGACGCGTTATATGTAAAAGCGTCGCTGAAATATATTCCCGAATGTGTTATACGAGCGCGAGGAGGGGACAACGTTGAGTCCGGGAATACGATACGAATTACAGAGAGACTACGCATTAGTATTAGTAGAGTACGGCGGAGCGAGTCCAGTGCCATTCGAATCAGGGTGTCATCATTAGCGAAGCGTACAGCGCGGGCCTAAGCGCGCGCCCGCTGCAGTCGAACGCCGAAATTCGGGATCTTTTATCCCCGGCTGCGTTTGTGCTTAAAATCGCGATAGCTTTGCCGAGGCTCGCTAACAATAATGACGGTGTGCCCGACTCGATTTTGCACTGAATAATGTCAATCAGTGCGCGAACGCGGCTTTTAAAGTCTCTCTCTCTAACGACCATCGGCGCGCGCCCTCGCGGTCCCACATTCGTGCCTTGTTCGCGGCGAAATTGCGTGTTTACACTCAGCACTGAAATAATGCGAATTCGACTGATTTGGCTGCGATCGACCCCCCGCAAACGACTCATTTAATTAAAGCGATTTAAAGTTGCCATCCTGCGCGGGCTGAAATGTCAAAAGCAGAGATTTTACCGCTTCTTTTTTCTCTCTCCATTTTCACCGGATAGGACGAGTACAGCGAGGATAACGTTAAAATTTAAATGTATTAAAATTTGCGCGAAACAGCGAAAATTTGTCGTTTCCTCTAAAAGATCGAATTGATACCAGGGTTTTAAATATCAATAGCCCCAGGAGAATCTTCTAATTCTAAAAAAAGACTCAATCGTACAAAATAAAACTTAAAAAACAGTCGCAGCTGATTGATTGATTGCACCCGGTTTAATCAATTTCGTAGCACCATGTATCAAAAACATCAGATCACCTTTTAAAGGTTACGCGATGCCGTGGTAAAAAAAAACCCGCTATGATCGTCAAAATATCGGATAACGAAAGGCGCTATACCGCAGGGGCAATATCATAAAAAATCAATGTTGCGTAAAATATAGAAAGGCCAAATTCAAAGTCGCCGAAACGCGCCGGCAATAAATTTCTCGGCCGAAATCTCCAGCCTCCCTCGTCCGGAAATACGCTCCGGTGCAGTCATGAGAGATTGACACAGCGCTCGTCGGTGTGCTCGCGTACACACGCGCGATGCTTTTTTTACCACGATAGACGATCGCGTTGCGCAAAAAAAAGGCGGTGCGGCGACCGTAACACCAATGTTTCGCGCGGCAACGCGATAAATTAATTAACGACAGGATAATTATCCGCGGTGAGGTCGTGCCGCCTTGCGGCACGAATACCACGGTGCCGCACACACGAACAAATGCACGTTGTTCAAAACGCACATATTATCCACTCCGGGCCGTCGTTCTGCGTCTGAAAAGCTTCGCCACCTTCGGCTTGCGGATTTTAAAAGTTGAACAGCATTAATGTCCGCCCACCATTTGCTTTCATTTATGTTCTAATTATCTCGCTTCTGCTGCACGTTTCTTAGCCGATTTTGTACTCGCGTTAATGGATGTTCTCTCAATGCTTTGGTGCAGCAACGCAGAAAGGATTTGACTACGTTAAAGTTACAGTATCTCGGATAATTTGCTTATTTTAGAGTAACTAGTCAGTGAAATTAAATCATATGATTTACATGATTTACACTAGATTCTTGAAAATAAAAATGTAAATTTTTAGAAAAATTTGACTCTTTCAATTATCGAAGTAAATACATTACAGGACAGTTTCTGTAGTTTTTCAAGTCCGAGGTATATAATTAAATACGAAACGAATAAAAGTGTTTTAGTCTTAGGATATTTTAACAAGAAAGATACATTTACAGTCAAAAAAAGACAAACGATTAAAGAATTAACATGTTACTTTACAGTGACATCTGTAACTTTACAGCGCATTTTAAACGAGCATTTCAACAAAAACAGTGCGCGCCAGCAGGATCACTCAAAAGTCAATATGATCTCCCTAAAACTCGAATCCGTAAATGACCAGTGTCACACTCGAGCCGAAACGTGAGCGATAAAACTCGAATCGGCATTAGGCAGCATAAAGCGTCGATTCGCGGTGGACAAATGCAAATTCGCGCTTAAGTAACGGAAATCCCAAACCGCGCTAACGCGTCGCGCAGAAACCACGGGCGGTTGATACGATGGCGCGCGGGGGCGAGGTTGCATTAGCGTCGTCCCCCATTCGGGCCACCCCCACGCATCTAAATCGGGCTCCGGGCAGCGGCAGCAGCGACGCGTGATTTTTCCGCTCTCCCAGCTCGACCGGCATAATGGACGCGCCCCTCTCTCCCGCATCCGGCGGCCGGCGCGCCAGGCTATCGCAAATCCCCTTAAAGCATTACAATCGACGATAATTCAATAGCAGAGGCCCGATAATTAACTTGGCCAACAGGTTAAAACGATTCCAAAGGGCGAGCGGTGGGTGCGCGCGCGAGGCCTCCATCCGCGAAAATGAAGCGGGCTCTCGAGCACTATATGCGCGGTTCGTACGTAACGCCCAGGGCGTGCACCAATGAATATTCGGAATAATGATCGCGCGGCCGTATGGCGATTTAATCGATCCGAAGCGGCGCGCGCGGCTCGTTCGCACGGAAAACGCGAATGGCCTTTTGGACGGCACAGTGAGATCGCGTGCCCGCACCAATGAGCATAGGGTTGCAGTAATATCTGCTCGCCTCGGCTCATTGTTTCAGTTTCTCGGAAGAACCCTCCCGGACTAACCTCGCTTTCCTGTTCCTTAATGGATTTTCAGAATAATTCCCGTCTCGCCGTTAGTGCCTTTTTGTTAATAAAAAAAAAATAGCATAGAATTTTAGAAAGCAGAGCTTGAGCATTATCGTAAAATATTTCCAGATATAACGACGCAGTAACCGGAAGGTGCAGAAACAGTATAAAAACAAAAAGTATTGCTATTTTATTTTTGATTCCTATATAATGAATAGTGAAGGACTTTTTTATAATATGATGCTATATTCGAACGTGTAACAAATATACGAAAATTAATAATTATGATAAAAAATAAATTACACTACGCTTAAAATTGTCACATTTTGACATTGAAAAAAAATATATGAATTGGTTCAATCACTAGTTTTGTCATTAAAATTTGTATTGCCCATTGAGCGTTCAGCGCGTGAGACTATATAATAAAGCCAAAAAGAAAATCGTGACTTCGATAAAAAAAAATTCTCGCTACGTCGAACGAAACAACAACAAAATTTCTCCGATTAATTAATGCGTCACACGATTAGCGTACCTCAAATCAGTACATCACAGGCAAAAGAGAAAGAGATGAGATAAAAGCTTTTTCCACCTTTCACGTTCATAAGAAAATAATGGAGACATTAAAAAAAGTCTCGCAAAGCATTCCCCTCGCATTATTTATTCAGTCGTTTTGGTTTCTTCTCGAGCACACATGCTTTCACGTGCTCCAACGGTCGTCACGGAGAGTTCATATAGCGCGCGCTGGAAGGACGCCGCGATAAAAAAAAAAGAAGAAAAAAAAAGGCGAAGCGGCGTTTCAATGGCAGCGTCAAGTCGATATCGCCCGCGCACCGTGGAACTCCAATCGGCAGAGAGAACGGAGGCTCGCCGCGAGAAATGAAACGAGCGAGCGCCGTTCGAGTTATATGAAGCTCCCGGCGGAAGGGCCACTCGTGGCCCGTAGAAGACGAGCCGAGCCAACGGCCGCGCTCTCGGTGAATTACGAGCCCCGGAGAAAACTCAGGATCCTATTAAAGTCATAAATTTCGAATTCAATAGAGCCGAAGGGCTCGCGCCCCGCCGCTCAAAGCCCGGCGTCGTGCTCGCCCGCGAAACACAACGAATAACTTCAACGATATCTCAGCCGATGCCCGTGCTACGCGCCGCGGAATTTATACATGTGCGACCAGTTTTCAGCCGGCGCCCCTTTATCGCCGGCGAGCGCGACGTCACGCGAAAGTGTTTCGCTGGATGCTCTCCCAGCCGCGCCTTTCGGCAGATTTATTGAAATCGAAGATTCGCCGAAGAGCGCCGAAAGTTCGCTCGAGTGGCCGTCTGGGGCCGGCCTGTCGATGGCGGCTGCGTTATGAGAGTCCGCTGTTTGTCCCGCGAGCTATTCTCCGCTGGGCTACTTTTCATTCCCTTTTTTTGCGCGAAATGAAATTAGTTCGTCGAACTCGCTCGTCACTGTTGTGCCTCGAAAATGCATCGTGCCTCGGACTCCGTCGCAAACAAGCACATTGAAATGCATTCTGATGAGTTATGCGGGATACGAAGTGCCCCTTTATAAAAAAAAAAGGATTACTGCATTACAGTTAGTTTTTCTCGTGCTGTGATTGATTCAGTGAAGCTGCCTTATTTCTTTCTTATTGCTGTTTATTTGATGAAAGTAATCTTTAAAAGAACATGTTTATTATTTGAAAATAAGTATGCGATATTGTGATTGATAAATTAAAAAAGTAAAATAATTTACTGCAATAAAATATTTGGAGTAGGCTGTGGGTCCTCTATTAGTGATACATGTCAGCAGAAAGGGACGAAGCACACTGCACTCTCTTTCAAAATGTTGGAAGCTTATACATAAGGAATTATGAGCTTAATATCCATCCGAAATATCATTGAAAAAGAAACTGAAATAGAAGTAAATTGGATCGCTTTGACTTTAGGCATCCAACTTAATCAATAGCAATATTCTGCTAACAGGAAAAAAAACGCATTTGAAATATTTATTCAGTGCAGTTGCACACGCGTGCACTTGGCTCCGACTGCTGGCTGTAACACTGCCAATATTTTGAAAATCTCTTGAAAACTTTGCTAATAAACTGTAGAAAGTCGAGTGCGCGTAAAAAAAAGTCTTCGGAACGCAGTTTCCAAGAGGTTTTCCCAAATCGTAATAAGGCTCTCTCCGCGCCGATTCCATGCGAATGCACGTTAATGCAAAAAAAAAGTTTTCCTTAAAATGTAACAATAAAATCGACAAAAGTACAAAGTGCAAGTTAAATTTTATTCTTCGCACCGCGTACAAAAATAGCTCAGGTTCCGCGCTGATAAAAATGTTCTCCGGATCCGGCGAACTTTTTCACTTACACCCCCATACGTGGTGGAAAAAGTTAAAAGAAGATTACTAGCCGAAGCTCGAGGGGAGGCGCGCGCGAGTCTCAGTCGCTTCGGTAAAAGACTTTTTGAAATCATCCGCAGGAATCAAGGCTGCGGGAGCTCCGCGAGCGAACGACGCTTTTACGGGCGACAGAACGTCATTCCCGAAGGGAAATATCGTTCCGCGCAAAGCTCGCGCGTTCCCGAGTGTGCGAGCGCGCGGCCTCTTAACTTGCATTAAAATGAAATTTCGTCTTCCGTGTACACATGCGTGCGCGCGTCGACGTATACTGCCGCGGAGATGTACGCTCGCGGCAGCGCCGCCAGTGAGAGGCTTTGAGTTAGTAACGAAGAAAAAATACCTTCGGTGCATTCCGCGTCATCGAGAACTGCGACTACCGGAAGATGTGACGCAGGCGTAAGGAGTACGGGTACAGGAAAGTACGAGGAGAAATGGGCGGGAGTATAGGCGCACAACGGATTTCGCGGTGAGGCTTTGACTTTGAATTAGATACTCGATAAGGAGTCTGTGGATGCCAGTGTCTCTCCGATGCTTTCCCTCCGCTTGTCGCGCGTCGTGCTACGCTTAATGTTCTTCGCATTATTTCGCGATTTTTCACCTCGGCTATTGCGCGAGACCAAGTGAGAAAAATTCCCAGTCCCTCTTTCCATTTCGCTTACGATCCTAAGTTATAATATATTCGCCTTTTCTTTCCAAGCGCGTTGAAAGCACTACTTAAATGCATTTTGAGTTCCTCAAAAAATTGGATTATTATTGATATCATCACTTTGTTTGGTAAATTTCATTTTAAAGCTCGAATAAAGATGCTCGGAAAATGCGGTGATATACGTGGTGCATAAAGCTCCATTTTATATAATAAAAGAAAGCGCAAGAAAGAGACTGCACTGATATGCTGAAAGTAGAAATATTGCTGGTATCCATTAAACAAAAAAGCAGAGAGCCTTAATTTATATATATTTACTCACTGAGGCACAAATCGTTAAACAAAGTCGCCTTATCTTTATTAAAATAGCATTTTATTGAAAGATCCGGGAATAGCATAAACGATAAAAATATTCCTGGATAAGAAAAAAGAGAAAAAAATTGTTATGCGCTCATGAGAAATGGTATGGGAGAGGAGAGTACCGGTGTCCCTATTGTAGATCAAAGAAAAAGTACTCATAAAGCCGGATGGAATTAAGCGTTAAACAATGGATAAGCAGGTCGCAGTAAAATAAAAGAAAAATAAATTGAATTTATAAGTTTCTCTCTCATCTGCTCCAGTTATCGCTCAGTGAGCGCGCGAGCGCCTGGGCGGCATTATCCAGGTGCACGTGCGCATTAGGCTATATTGCCTTCTGCTCCGCCGACCTTCTGACAAATCTAGGCTCGCTTCTCTTCTTTCACCCCCCTGCCTCCCGCATTCTCCTCGCCAGCTTGCCCTTTTTCTCCTTCGTGTTCCACTTATTTATCTCGAGCGCGCAGATGAGCTTTAGAGACGAGGGACAAAACACACACTCGCGTGGACGAGCTTTCGTTTCGTTTTTCCCCGCCGCCACGCGCCCGCTCGGCAAACGGAACTCGCTGCTCTTTTTTTCGGATCCTACTAACGGACGGAAAAGTCGCAATTCCCTAAAAGAACGGGCGGAGGGAATGAAAAGGCCGTGAGCGGCTGCAGCGAGGTGGAGGGAGGGAGGAGAGCGCGAAAAAAAAGAAGAGGGGGATAAAAGGGACAAAGAGCTGAAAAGTAATATCGTGAAACTGAAAATTATACGTAAATGTACGGCATGGAAAATAGGACTAGGTGTGCTATCTCACAGAGCAAGGGGGGAGGCGCTTCATACATTTTCGCTGGGAGCAGTTTTCATATTTGCTACACGCGCTCATAGGTTTTTGTTTATCGACGCTTGCTTTACTGGGCATTTCATTTAGAAGTTCACTATAAGCTGCAAAAAAAATTCTTTAATAATATATTTTTTTCTTTTTTTTTTTGCTCAAAAGGGTAATTTTTTTTCTATAGTTAATTTTGATCTCTTTTTGTATTAATCACTAGATAAACGCGCGTAAACTTTGCATAAACTTTCTTAGTGTTAAAATATTCTGAGAAACTCCCGTGATTCAATTCAGCGACAGTGGCTTAAATAAATTAGTAGACTGAGTAAACAGGATTAAAGCAATTCTTGTATACGTTACATCGAGGTGTAACTTTGAAATCGTCTTAAGGTACAAGAAACTTTTCATTGCAAACTGTTAAATTGTTCGAATAAACGATTGAAAAAAGTTTTCTATTTTCTAAAAGAATGCAGATAAGGACATTACAATGGAAGCACCTGCATATTTACTCAATATTATTTAACATATAACAATACATTTAAGTATGAAATTTTTTAAAATACTTAAAAATTTAAAAATTATATTAAAACCATTAACTTATAAATGAAAACTAGAAAATTAAAAATGATTTAAAAAAAATAAAGGTATGGGTAGTGTGTCAAATTTTTAATGCAAATTTAAAAGTAGTGCATTGAAAGTGTAAAATAGTATATTTTATTTGCGAAATAAAAGTTATGGAAATATCTATATAAAAACGGAAATTACTTTTTTTGCTTCAAAATTAAGATGGACTAATTTCAAATTATCTTGATGATAGAAATGTTTTCATCACTCTAATGGAAAAACTTTGTCCTCTCCTTATAGACCGATGCATTAAAAGTAGATTTACGAGAATAATGGATGAACTACAAAAAGTTCAAACCTCGAAGAATTGATAAGCATTTTTTTTTTGCATATATATGATTAACTAACCAGCAAAGCCTAATAATGCTAAAGATAAGAATAAAATCTATGTAAAGTCTAATTGAAAAATAAAATCCAAAATCTATTTTCTTCAAGTGGATTTAATTAAAAGAAGCTCGATATATATTTCTTAGGATGAGCATTTAAAGTTCTTGTAGCTGAGATGTTAGTTTTTGCTCGAAAGTTTCTCAATTCCCGAAGAAAAGCAAAAACGGATTAAGCTCTTGATCCTAAAGAAACAAGTTACACCGCATCAAATACGCTACCGGAGAAACCAGTGCCAAGTAATTTCCAGTTAAATTAATTACTCGGTCAAAATAAAAAATGCTTGAATTTCAAATTGAACCATTTGAAAGCAAACACGAGCGAAGCTCGTAAAAGTAAAATTTACTCGCTGAATAATACAAATAAAAACGCCCCATAAATTTTGAAATCTTTCTCCGCAGGGCAATTTCAAAATTCCGTGTTACTTGAAAAACTAACCCGCGGTGTATGGTGCTCGCGAGTGTGCGCCGCCCTTCCTTTTCCTCTCGCGGGCGACGAAATATTACCTATCCAAGAGACGGAAGCGTCCTGTACATAAAGTGCACTGTCGCGTTTGCTGGTGCAGGTGTACTTACATCATACATATGTAAGCACGTAGCGGCAATAGGTCCTCTATATACAGCGGCCGCGACAACGACGCCCCGGACGGACGACGAGTCGACCATAGTAACGGCGCGCCACCCCTCCGGTTATGCCCGTATACGAGATTAGACCGAGCTCCCGTCGCCCTTGGAGCTCCTCTTTCCGTCGCCTTTTTTCCCTCTCATTCCCAAGAAACATCTCCCATTCTCGAGCGCGCTCCTTCCGCCGGGCCTTCAAGCCCGCGGGGTAATTCTTTTCAGCGAACGAGCGCACCGCCTGGGCATAATGTGACCGCGTATCTGCCCCGGCGAAGCGCCGCGCGAGAGAACAATAGAGGACACTCCGCCGGACGACGGAGGTATTGGCCCCGCCGCGGGCAGGAGGACTGCCAGCTCCACGTCAAATAACAAGCGCGGCTATTCGCGCCCGCGAACGTAAAGTACGAATTGCGGTGATAAAAAAAGCCACTCGGTATATACACTGTGCGAATTGCCGCCGCAGTAGATATCGGCCGGTAGTCTCTTCCCCTTCGTTCCTTTTTTTAATTCCTCGCTCTTCCGGCCTTTATCTTCCTCTCCTTCGCACTGCCTCGGATTCCGCGGCCCATCCATTCCGCCGGTTCTGCCCCCTCCGCGGCGCGCGTTTGCTTCTCTTAAATCTCGAGGGCGCGCGCGATTAAGGAAGCGGACTCTAACCAGAGGGTTGCGAGCGAAAGTTTCTCCTCCGCCTTGGCGCGTGCGGATCCCGAGGAGGGACGGGCCGGGGGGATTGGAGCGTCGGAGAGCGAGCGACTTTTTTGACAAATGGCGAAGTAAGGGAAGAGCGGCCGTTCCTCTTTTCTTTTCTGGCTTTGCTCGCACTCCCGAACTCCTAGCCCGGTTTCCTGAAAATTTCCTTCTTAATCGCCAGTCGCGATGCGTCAGCCGAGGAAAAAGACGGAGTGCCTGATGAAGAGCTTCTCTTATTTTCCACTCGGAGGGAGATCTGCAGCTTATTATGTACGCGAGAAAGTAGCTTCCCCTAATGGCTTTACCGGCAGGCTTTTAATTTTTCAGCTAATATAACAGTTGCTTTCTGATTCGTCGCTTTATCGCATTCAAATAAATTAAACGATAATGCTTTTGAATAATAATTAAAGAGGTACAATTCACGCTTAGGGTGTGACAAATTACTTACTCTTATTCACTCTTTTATTTAAAAAAATTTCTAAGTCGTAATTATCAAACTTATAAAATTATTTTTCGATATTCTCAAAAGAAGTAACACTTGTTAATATTCTTTGCGCCAGCATATTTGAAAACCTCATGTTTGCATCGGATTTCATTTACGAGCGAGCCCAGCGCCGTCGAGAAATAAAAACGGACTCGTTTCGAATAATGCTCCAAATTTAAAAATCGATACAGCATGCGCGAGCTGCGAGCGAAAATACTCTCGTTGTCCGAGGAATGCATTTGCAGAATTGGATCGAGATTGGATGGTGGCTCCGAATGAATTAAGCCCTTCCTTTTTCCGATCCCTTAATTTTCCCAATCTTCTAACAACGACGCGTTCGCCGGGTGACGAAAAGTGCACATCGACGGAACATCGGAAGCGCGACTCCCGCGAGTGACAAAAAACGGTCCCGTCCTCATATATCGAAGATCGACCTCCTCTCCCTCCCCGACCGCCCGCGAAGATTGTTCTAACGAACTGCAAATTTCCTTCGACCCACTCGCGCTGGCTACTGTTCTCTTTTTTAACTTCTTCCTCTTGGCGTTACAATCAGCACTTAAATTGGTTTTTGAAAGGACGACAAAGTGCGAGAGGAGCCGGGGCAAGAGAGAGAGAGAGAGAGAGAGAAAGAGAGTTTCGTTTGAAAAAGATCGATCGACTGCTCGATGAAGCGAGCTGCGGGTAAAGGAGCCCCGCGAGTCCGACGTAACGAGTGCTCCTACGACGCCCAGAGCGGAAAGTTTAATTCCTATCGTTGAGAAAGTTGCCGCTCAGCCTTCCCTCCCCCTGGCCTCTCGATCCCTCTCTCACCTCGGCCTCGGCCCGCACGCTCAAACTTAAGCCGAACTCATCGTCACGAGCATTCGAACGCTATCGATTCCCTCCTCTCGACCTTCCGCTCGAACTATATAAAGTTAAACATTATGTGTCTCTCACTCACCGTTGGTCCACGTGCCCCTTACCCCCATTATTGCGGGGAGCCGTTACTTTGGCCGAGCGCGAAGTCCGGGCGTCGCCGCACCCCCCTATCCGAGGCTCGCCGCGATCCGCCGATTTTCTGTCGCCTGCCCCGGGCACTTCACCCTGCACTTCCGCCGTGGCCCGAGAGCTTGCGCGGCTCGACGCGGGCCATCGCTCTTCGGATCCCCTTTCGCGCGAGCGCGAATTTTTCACGATTTTCCGCGCTCGTTACGTATTCCCCGGTGATGCGCGTAATGCATGCGCGCGCAAATCCTGTGATTAATGAATCGTTAATTCATCGAGTTAAATTTTGCCATTGTTTCAGTGTTTAATAATTCTGAATTCGCGCGCGCGATTTCAATCGACGATGAATTAAGGCCATCGTAAATTCTTTTTAATTGGAAAATTTTATCCTCGCGCCTTTGATCAATCGCGGCTTGGATGTTTCCTCGGCGACGGTCATTAAATCGCAATAACGAATAAATTTGAACGTTAGAATTTCTGCCCCGCGGTGATATCGACTCAAACGAAGTCGTTGGATTGGTGCAGCTGAAAATTACGCGGTATATCGAGGAGGTCAGTGCCGCGACGACCTTTCTCCACTCCCCACCGATTACGCGTAAACACCCTCGACAATAATTAATTTCTACGAGGCTATGACAAGGTATTAAAGTCGTTATTGTTACGATGTATACCTTGCTGAGCCCCTTTATCCAAGGCGTGTCTGAGGGGGCTCAACAAATAAACCCAAACTCGACCTCTCTCCATCCTCCCAGTCGTCGCTATATGTACACGTCTCGTTCTCCCTCGGCTCCCCCCTCGTACGTACCCGTCGTGGCCGACGTACTTGCCCCTTTGAATTAATCGATATAACCATTGTAATTTATTCATTCGCTGATTAAACAACGTCGGCTCGAATGAACGTTTCTCGGTAAACTATATTGATGACTTTCGAGCAAACTTTCGTTTAACGAAACTGTCGATCGCCGCGAAATAATGAAGGAGCCGCGATTGAAACATTTCCTCCGTTAATTTTTTATTTACCTCTTGCGGTGCAGTAAAAGCAAAAAGTAATGCCCCACTCGTAAAGTACAACGTCGTACAGCGATACACCGCTAATGTCGAGCTGCTGCTTAGCAATTTCAAATGAAAATTTGTTGTCGGCGGAAGCAGCCGAGGAGCAAGGCAGTTCATCTCGAGGCACTTTCTCTCCTCGAGCACCGGCGGGCGCGCAAAAGTCGCGGAAAAGCTCGGCTATACCTCCGCCCCCTTTCTCTTTTGGCCCCCGCACTCGGCGCGCGGGAGGAAGCGGCGCCCGCCCGCGCGCGCGTCGAAATTTATCGTCTTCCTGCCCCAAGTGAATTACGCTTCCTGGGCCGCCGCTGCCGATCCGCGTGACTTTGGTTCGCGGGCCGGAGGATGGGCGCGCGGCCCCGGAAATGCCGCGCGTAATCCCGAGGCGGCGCGCGAGCCGGATCTCGCGCCATTAGGGCCGAATTGAAAACAAGTTGACCGGGGGATTTACGTACTGGCGAGCCATTACCCGGGGGGCAGTGGGTCGCGCGAGAAATATGCTTCGCGAGACGCGAACGTGGCCAAGAGCCGATTCCAAGTAATCCACCTGATTTTGCGGTCGAGTTACGCGTCGATACGAGTGATTTATTGACGAGAAAGGCACGGGGCACTACGGCCTTGCCGCCGCCCGGCAACGTCGCCGCGACAGCCCTTCTGGCTGCCCCTCTGATTCTTTTATGAGAATTGCGGTCAACGGCCGGCCGGCTACGAGTAATCGGGAAATAACCCGTTTGAGCTGCGAACTCACGTATTAAATTTAACTATGAATCTCGACCACATTTACCTGACGAACAGCTTCAGCCTGTTGTTTGTAAGATATTTTGAGACCAGAAATTTTCAAATTTCAAATATGTAAATGTAATCATAAATGTGTTCGAAAATTTGGGCCGTTTTAATGACGTAACCCGTTTTGCAGCATATAAAATGCAGTAATAATAATTTGACTTAAAGTTTACTAATATAAGCGTCTACGAAGGTTTAATATTGGTTTACAAAATTTTGCAAGTTACTGCATTGTAATTTTAAAACCACCATATCCTGAAATAAACTTTTTCAATTTGCACTTAAACATTTAATCCTTAAAGAAATAAATTGTTTAATATTTATTTTAATAAAATAATTTAAAAATGTGTGGAGAAACAAATGAATGTACACAGAATTGTCGAGAATTCTTTAAGAGGTACTATACTGACATTTTTCTTTAACATTCAACAACAATTTCTGCGTTTTGTGGAACTATAAAAAAACTCCTCTAAATTTTAAGAAATTTTTTTAAACCACTTTTTTCACTACAAATAATTCCTTTGTAAATCATATGAAATGAATTCACATTAGTTTGAAAAATATTAAGGAACGTAAAAGTTTAAAAAAAGAATATTTTGATCAGTAACAACGTTTATTAAAGTACGCCAAAATAAATCTCAGAGAAATTTCGACTAAAATCACATCGCGACAAAACACTTTCTTGTGAGGACTAGCGACTTTTTCTGTCGACCGCTATCTTTCTCCATCAAAGACGAAGAAAATGTAATGAGACCGAGAATTCGTCAACCGATTGAATTCGTCGCACGTACCGTCAACGAACGAACTGCCCTCCGGAGTTGCAGGCCAAGAGAAGAGCACGACGAACGGAGGAACAGAGCGAGAGAAAGAAAGAAACCCTCAAAAATCCATCCAAGTATTGCGGAGAAAAGGAGCGCGCGCAAAAAAGGAGCTTGAGAAAGAGAAGGATGACAAGTACTGGTTTACAGGCACGCTACAGTTGTGTCTCCGTCTCTCGAGCGCTGCGGGAACGCGCAAGTGACTCGACTCTTCTGACGTTTCACATCCCTTCCTCTCCACCCCTCAGCATCTCACTCTATCTCATTCTCTGTCCATCTCTCTCACTCGCCACGCCGCCTCTAAAGCTCTCGAGGCCGCGATTTATACGTTTAAATTAAAGGATCGCGGGCGTAATGTCGGCCGAGCGCCGTAAAGTCCCGTCTCCGCGTAGGAAAGAGGATTTAATGCGCGGAAAAAGAAATTAAAACGCGAACTCGCGAGTGACACGCTCCTTTTCCGCGCGACCTTTGACGCCGCGCGCTAAATAGATTGTCGCAGGCGCGTGAAAAAAATTACGAGAGGCTTTCTTTTTGCCAGCGAGCAAGAGTGCCTGCTGTGCGTAAGCAGAGCGTGAAATCTCGCGCTGAGTCGCAATGACCGGCTAACAAGCGGGTTCACCGACGCCGACGTTAAGAGTCACCCCCAGTGACTCCTTGGCTGCCTCATCGGCCGCGAAGATTTGCCGCGTGACGCACCAATTTTGGACGACGGTCTGTTCCTCTCTCCGCCCACGCTCCGCTCTCCACGTCTATTTTATTCTTCTTCTTCTTCTTCTCCTTCTTCTTTTTTTTTTTTTTTTTTTTTTTTTTTTTGAAAAAACCATTTGGCTTTTATCTCGGGCCGACGTCCCTCCCGATGGGCTCCGCGAAAAAGCTAAACATTAATTACTTTCGGAACGTTTTTCCGAACTGGGTCATACTTTCTTGATGACTTTCGTTATTTCAGCGGCCGAGATTTCTTTGTCGCGTTCATTTATTAAAGCATCCCTTCATAAAAATTTAATGAAGGGTTGAGAAGAATGACATTCACGCAGCAACGCGGCTTCCGACGAAAAAACACTTTTATTGTGCAATTCGAACGTGTGACACGATGATATTTAATCTGGAGAACCTCTCAAGGCGTTTTAAGAGCGAAATATAACTTCGTTTTTTTTTCGAATAAAACGCGTTTAAGCTGAGCAAAGTATAAAAATCGATCGGAAATGTGCATGCATCATAAAGTTTCCGAAAGATGATCGCCTTTAAACGTTTCCCATATAAATAGCTTCGTCTATTATTAGCATTTTATTACCGAGCTCTGACTTTTTTTTTGACTTACGTAAACAAGGCAGCGGAGCGTGATATTACCAAACAGCCATCAGCCTTTAAAATTAACGATTGAGGTCATTCTTGTTTATCACCCTCGCGCGTTTCCCTTACTTCCGTTTTTCTTATTCCGTGAACTCGCGACTCTGCTACTCTTTTTTTCTCCTCTTGCGCCGGTCTCCTTATACTCCTACGCGTTTGCGAAAAAGAGAGAAAGAAAACGAGAGAGACGGAAAGAGAAACGGCTGCACCAAAATAGAAATTTTAGGAGAGAGTAAGCGGTGAACGGATAAGCGAAAGAGAAAAGAAGGTGCAAAAACTCTAGTTTGTTGCTTAAGGTCACAATATAGTGCGGTCTGTTCATTTTGAAAATTACTCCCCTTGCAACCAGAATGAAAATGTAAAAGCGCTTCTTAAAAGCAAAAAGCTCGTAGTAAAGATATAAGAAGACTGTTTAAGATTCAATTTATCGACTTCATATAAACAATATTTAAAAAATTTTTTTTTTTATGTATTTTAGTTACAAAAGTCTGGGCAATTGAAGGAGAAGATGTAGAGCTTCCCTGCGACTTACGGCCAACAAAATTTAAGAATGACACTGTAAGCATGGTTCTGTGGTTCAAGGATGATGCTGGTATTCCATTGTACAAGTAAGTAAAACTATACTCCTTTTATTGCGAATGTAGTTTAACCTATATCTTTATAAGAATTACAATTTTTTGTTGAATACTGACTTTAGCTTTCACTTTATACACACCACAAGAAATGGTTTTATAACAAAGTAATTTTTTTGCTGCTTTCACAATCTTAACGAGGAGATAAAATTTAATCTAGCGTAACATTAAAAAAATAGTTACCTTTCTTCGACTCTGCTCGAACAGTAAAAAAAAAAACAGTAACAAGCACTTTTATCCATTCAAAACTGAAAAATTGAGTATGAATGAAAATTTCAAGCTCCGCCAAGCCTTATACCGAAATTCACATCCATTCTTTCCAAATTCCAGCCAAAGCCCTTCATGCGGTATAATTACGAAAAATTATTTTAGCGCCGGAGCATTTTCGCGGGAGCAAGTTTTTTGCGCCGGACAGCCCATTCTCGTGATCCTCAAAATCGTTATGTACGTCACGAATTTCTCGCAGTTATACCCAGCGCCGTCCCATTTGTTCATATAGCAATAGGTGCAGAGGGAGAGAGAGCGGGCACTATACACCGCCGAGTCGTCGAGCGAGAAAGACCGGGGAATAGAGATGGCTTCAGACGGAAGTTGGCGATGCCTGTTAGCGGGAGATGCCATTGTTGCGAAGTTGTTTCTCGAAATTTCCGGGTGCCCCGAGGATACGGGAGGCTTGTTAGCCAACTAAGAGAATACGAATGCGAGAGCTCGGCCTCGCGAGCGTGCGCTCACCTGCACCCACACACGGCCGCGCATCTCACACGCACGGCCAGTCAGCCTCCGCGAGTAAAGAATTCCCCGCGAGGTGAGATCGATGCTCCCACTTTTCGAGCATCGGGCTCATTTGCGAGCGTCCCGACTGCTTAGACCGATAGAGCGCGGTGGGATGATGAGTTTCGGCGAAATGCTATTAAGTAGACTTAATTGTATCGCAAGCTGCGGAGAACAACGAAATTAATGTGGAGCGGGGCATTTACGGCGGCTTCAACGAAAGTTGAAATTCTCGTTGGCAAGCGATTTGTAAGCTTTGTCTGAATTATTTTACATAAACGAAATAAGTAGAGCTATTTGAATGCTCTTTCGAACTTTTTGCGGCGTGGATTGCTTTGCTACAAGACATCGTAGAATATTAAAATTAATCCCGCGAATAAAGTCGATTAAAAATTTAAAATAATTACTTGCTAGATGAGTATTAAAACGAAATTTACGGTTCGGTATTCCAATTATTCCAATATAGAATTCATGAAAAATAAAATGAAAGCTTGATCTATTAAATGACTGTTGAATATTTCGCACTGTAATTGTAGCAATTAAAGAATCTTAATCAATACAACATTTTAAATCATTTTCATCAAAATGTTTCTTTAGTCTTAATAATCCAAGGAGTTTAGTAAGTGATTGATAAGTCACCTGAGTAGAATTATTCAATGCAGTTTGTAGAAAATAAAAAAACAATGTTTAAGCTAGTAAATTATTTTAATCCCTCGCCGCGTTCGAGTTTCCCCGAGATTTTTAGAGGGTAATGGATTACGATTAGTCAATGTTCATTTGGAACGCAATTAAGATCAAGGCGGATTCGCGTGCGAAGTTTCGCACAGTTTTACACTCAGGATTTTCCCCCTAGATCCCTCATCCTTTATTAGCTGCTCCACTAAGTGAACTTGATTACGTCCAATTCAATTTTGCCAAACGATCGGCACGCTAGTTCACGGCCACGTATCCACGATCCTATGCAAGGAAAAAAAAATAAACCGCACAAGACGAAGGAAACGCGGAGTGTCCCCCTTAGCCTCGCAGCCGACAAGGAGGCCAAATTGCGCATCGAATCGCGGCCCAATGCGCTCGCGTCTGACTTAGTCTCTGCTCCGGCAGGAAATTATAACCCTTGACATGCAGAATATCGCGCGCTCCCGTCGCGGGAGCGCGACTCCCGCATAAATAATAAAGCTGAGTGCGCCAAAGCTGAATATTCCCGCGCCCCTTCATTCTCCTCATTCATCCGTCGCTCTTTGTCCACCGCGCGAGCGCGGCAGTTTTATTTCGCATTTTGCATTTTCGACGAGCGTCGCTAAACGCGCGCGGCCGCCCGCTTTGTAATCACTCGGCAATCGCAGCGACGCTTTAAGTGCTTTTCGCAGTATTGAAAAGCTCCGCGCAGTCGTCGCGTATATACGCCCAATGGCGCGGGAAGCGCGCCCTTTCTTATTCGCGAGGGAACTTTTTCAATACCGGGCCGGCGCGCGAGACCAAAGAGAGCGAGCGCCGGCGCCGCCATGCTAATGACCAACGTTAACGGCGAATTTTCAAGCTCGAGCGCTTTTTTTTTCGCCGGTCCTTTGAGCTTCGCGATTGCGACGCGGGTGGCGGCTTATTGAGGAAGATTAAAAGAATGTGCGCCAACTAAAGCGGCGAAAGGGATACCGACGCGGCTGGGGGAGAGTAAGCGCGCGGGGACGAAGCGGCGACAAACAAAATGCAAGAGGTTCCGTAATTTATGGACGACTTTTAATAACCAGAAGCTTTTTCTGGCGCTTTCACGGATGAATGAAAGGAGCGAGTCAAATAAGTCGGCGTCGAGGCCCATTAAAGAAAAGAGAGGATAGAAAGGGGGGATGGAGTCGGAAGTCGAACGATAGGGAGAAACTGCGCCAAGCTAGAGCTAAGGAAGAGGGAGAGAGGGAAAATACTTACTACATAGGATGGGCGGGCTAAAGATTGGAAATACTCGACGGTGACGGGAGGATATAGGCGAAGCAGTGTCTCCTCTCTTTCTCTCGGCCGCGCCGCTCTCCTTCAAACAGCAGCGAAACGAAATGGAAGATATCATATCCGACGGCGCTGGGGCAAAGGCGAGCGCCCGATATATATACGTGCTCGCGCGAATTTCGCGAACGATCGTCTGGGAAATAATAAATAGAAAAACTTGCGAAATCTCGCTTGAGCGAGCGCGCGCACGCGCGCACCCGAGATCTTACGGAATAATCTACGATTTTCCTCGGTGTTCTTGCCGAGCGAGCGCGCGACCGGGAGAGGCGCCTCGCCGCCTCCATCCGGCTTCCCTCCAACTTAATGCCTTCGATTCGCGCGCGATACCCGCCGGCGCACTTATCTTTCCGCGCGCAAACCCACTCCCACGTCTGGCACCATCGCACCCTTTCTCCCCTCCCACGTCGTACGACGGACTCCTTTTTTTCTTCGCTCTCGAAGCGCGCGGCGAAGTTACGCGGAAATGGAAAATAATTCGCGGACGCGAGCGCATGCGAGTGTATGCTCGTATATACGGGGGGCAAGCGAGTGGGGCGATCGAGCGTGCGCGTATACGCGCGCAAGGGGTATTATGCGAGCGCGGAAAAATAAACGCCCGCGCGATTCTTTTTCACGGGAAAATCGAATTTTACCGAGTTTTCTAAGAGGCGCGCGCGCGCCGCCGCCGCCGTCGTGTACATTTTCTTCTTCTTTTCTTCGCGATAAAAATATTTTGAATAATAAAAGAGCCTTTTGTTGAGCCTGCACAACGGATCGATGAACTTTCATGCTGCGGAATGTTGCGCGCGAATACTGCACGTTAAACAGACTGTCACTTTATTTTTTATTATTATGCCAAGGACTAATAAAGAAGTAGTAAAAAAGAACTGAACTTTCGTAACTTAACGATGGAATAATTTAAAAAAAAAAAGACATAAAAACATTTTAATACACCGTTAGAATAATAATCAATAAATGTGAGTAAATAAATGCAATAAAATAAGCGTATAGAGGGAAAATAAAGTAATCCGATTTAAATAATAAAATCACAACCGAAGCTTACAGTTCGAAAAATATCCTGAACGTCTGCATAACAATGAAAGGTATATTTATTATAATTAAAAAAATCTGAGTCCCAATGCTGGCAAAAAATAACCTCCAATAATTTAGAAGAAGCGAAAAAGTACTTGTCAGATACCTTGCAAGAGTTATCATGAGTATATTTTCTTTAATTAACCATTTTGATCTAGTAAATCTGGTGGTTAAACCAATCTCCAAACGCACTGATTACAAAGTCAACTTTGTCGACAAATACACGGAGGACGACTTAATAGCCTAATAGACGTCTGACTTTCGACGACACGATCCGCTACGTGTCGTAGTTGTGATAGTGCAATCAAGAATCAATAGAAACTGTCATCAACCGAATGGCTAGTTGAATTACAATGACGAATGTATATAGACTGCCGAAACTTTGAATAATCCCTTCCACCGGCACCCGCTATCAATCAAAAACATACTCGGAGTTATAAACTTCGCCAATCTTCGGCTAAGTCGGCTGTTCAATATGATAAACCAGCAGAAAAATAATGTAATAATAAAAGTCATTATGTACAAAACAAACTTTTACGAAACTAAACATACATCTTTTTAACGTCTTTTCGAGTCACGGTTCGTTTTCTTCGCAGTAAAAAAAAAAGAACGAGAGAGAAAACAGTCGTCTAAGTCACTTCTATACTACTTTATCGTCGGGGACGCATCAGCCGGCCAACGAAGGTGCGTTTAATCGCACTAATGTAAGACGTAATCCTCTGGCGCAAGACGCGCCCAATGTAGATCTGGCGATTTCACTCAATCGCCCCGCTGGGAACAAAGCGAACGACAGCTATTCCATTTCCGCGGCGTCGTTCGCGCGCGTGATACCAGGACGTCAGAGGAGCGCGAGGGGAGTGGGGCGGGACGAGAAGAGAGGGGTGGGTAGAGGAAGGGGGTTGAGGCAAAACTCCTTGTACCGAGGTCCAAACAATCAGCCAAGGCTTCCGCTCGCGCTACGAGCTTTCCCCCCGGGATATACCTACAGACTGAAGACCGTCGATTGGTAGACTCGCCTTTAGAATCTTATCACGCTTGCTTGAACCTAATTTCAAGTTCCCCCGGCCATTTTTACGTTATGTCCTCTCCCGTAATCTCGAACTATTGCTCCACTTCCTTTACCGGTCCTACAGTTACACCGCTTGAATACTTTCCTAACCTGTTTCCTTCTTTGTTTTACGCTTGCTTATTTTTATCGGTCAAAATTTCTTGACTGAACTTCGACGGAGTGAACGGGCTGCTGTCGCAGGTGTGAAATTTCATTCTTAAGAAGTTTTCGCCACTGCTCGATAATTGAGAGGTAATTTTTTTTTTTTGCGCGCGCGCGATCGCGTTAATAAGACTGAATAACTGAGATTACTCTCAGTTGCCGTGAAAAATACTTTTCAGTGAATGGAGTGCTGGGATATTGAAAATTTAATCTCCAAAAGATTGTGACTGTCGAGTATCGCTTAAAAGCAATTTTATTAAAGAAAAAAGGGAGTTCTCAATTTGAAATTTAAGAGGAAAATTTGAATCAGATTCCAATATGTCCAAACAGGTCATACCAATATTGGTTTTTTCCATGCAATTGCCAATTTGATTCGGCTACTGTACTGAGCTCGTGTTCCTCTTTCCATAGAAATACGTATGAAGTGCATACCTTCGCGAATTTGCATCCTAACTGGGTTACCAATAACGCCTGGAATTTCAACATTCGATTTATAAACGATCTGACAGTATCCCCCTAAACAGATAAATTATTTTACGATTTCATCTAGATTTTGTAGAAATGGTGTATTGTGTTATTTCGTTTTGAAACAATGCGAAGAACGGATGGCTTTATTTTCTGAGGTATTAAAAACTTAAGTTTCTCGCAATTAAAGAAAAAGAATAGATTAAAACAGTCCGAGTTTATAAGTTGTTATGACTTGAAAATAACTGGAATATGCAAAATACTTGTCACTGAACTTTTTGAAAGTTTCGCACTGCTGACCCTCGTTAAATTTTATATGCAGAATCCCTGCTCGCTTTCTTAATTTTAAATTTTACCTACTCGGGACAATAAATAAAAAAAAATCTCCAAGCGTGTAAATTAAAAATTTGCAAAAATTTTTCATCTTGTAACATTCATGTGAGCGGTATTTCAATTACACTTCTTTCAAGGTAAAATTAATATTTTTGGAGAGTAATACAGTGTTTCTCATCAACTATTACCGTTGACCACCTGATTCTGTACAGCAGCTCCGACTGAAGCTTTTGAGTGAATATATAACTCTTCTTACTTTTATTTTTAAAATAAAATTCTGCAGGAGAAAAAACATTTTATATTATTTATATTACTAGATTTAATTATTTTATTGATCGTTTATTCTTTTCAATACCTTCTACTTTAATAACGTTACAAATAATATTTTGTTATTGTACATAAAATCTTTTGCTTCAGAATTCATACCTCGTTTGCAATCGGTTTCAATAACAGTAGTAAATGCAATATTTTTTTTTTAAATAAAATAAACTTAATCCTTCATTTTTATTTACGAATGTAAGAAGCTAAATTGCGTTCAGGATATGTGGTAGAAAAAATTTCTTTGTATGGTGCAATAATATGTTTCTCCTCTCTAATTATTTTCTAAAAAGCGATACTCCCATACTTCAATCTGTATCGGTCAGATTTTACTAGTCAAAAAATTTCAATAAATTTATCCGCGCAAAAGGTCGCGTTTATCACTGAAATAACTTTGCTTATTAGTAACAAAAATTTTATTTAAAAACTTTTAGTTTATCGAGGTGTGAAAAAAGAAAAGCCTTTCGGGTTGTTTCGTGTTCCCAGTAAAAACAGAATAATTTTTATCGACTGGACAGTTTATTGACGTGGAAGAAAAAGTAACATAGTAAAGCACCCAGGGCACGGCCGCAAAAGCCCTACCGAACGCGGGGTCTTTGAAAGTTTAATTAAAACTCATCTGTGCCCGCTCGCTTTCAGCCTAGACGCCAGGGGTAGAGATCTGTTCAAAGCCATTCATTGGACCATGAGCGGAAACCCCGGAAATCGAACGTATTTCCAGGTAGACAACGGGAGCGGCGTCGCCCGGCTAAAAGTCAAAGAAGTCACCTCTGAGGACCAGGGGGTATTCCGATGCCGTGTCGACTTCGCCAACTCACCGACTAGCAACTTCCGCATGAACCTGACATTAATAGGTAAATTTTCCTCCGTCGATTTGTTCTCGCCCCGCCGCTAAAAACAGTCGCGAAATGCTTGTTATGTGTCTTCCGCCTCCTCCCTGCCGAACTATCGAATAACTCGACGTCTCCCATCTTCCGCCGCGGCCGAAGAAATTTTCGAGCAAATCGAATTTCGAACTTTAAATTGGGCCGCGTGGCGCCCGTGCGCTCGATTATCTAAGCGAGCTCTCGACTGCACTGTGAGGACTCACCCGCTAACGAGTGCTAACGGCACCCGCGGATCGATCGAACGCCTTTCCCGGTCCTTTTCACTTTCGCACATCCGGCGAGGTTTTCCTTTTCCTTTCTCGGTTTTTTTATTTGTTTTTTTTTTTTTTTCATCGGGGCGGTAGCGCGCGCTCGCGGCGGCGCAGTCCCTTATCGAGAATTCTATAACCCGCGGGCAGCGTCCTTTGCATGCAATTTTAATCCATCGAAATTTCCAGACCCGCGAAGTTTTCAATTCGAAAACTCAATTCCCCGGGCTCCATTAAAATTCGAAAAAGTTTCCGCGGGAGCGACGGAGAACCCGGGTTTACACATCTGCATTTCGGGTCAGTACCTTGCTGGTAACCATTTATTAAACGCATCTAAAACCCTCTGCGAAATCTGAGCTACCCCCGGGAAATATTAGTCGCTTCGCTATTCGCGCGAGCTTTCGAACGAGCTGCTTTTTCAGGGAGCTGCAGGTCGGAAAAATTCCCGCCGTTGATCCGGTACGACACTTGAATAAAGTAACCGCGCGAGGATGCCGTATAATATAAGGCCACCGCGGCTGTCGATCGTCGATTTGAGAAACAAACGAGCATCGCGAGTGAAGGTAAAAAGGAATCGTGCGCGGAGGCCACTTTCCGCCAAAGTACCTCTTACTTTTCGTAGGAATAAGGCGGCGGTGTAGTGAGAGGCAGTCGGACTAAATGCACCTCCTCCCTCTTCTCCCTCCCTTCATTCCGGCGTCGTAACGCGCCGACATTTACAGGTTCCAGGCGAAATGGACGCCGTAACTTCTCGCTACCGCGACGCCGGGTATACTTTCTTACTATATTTCCGCTTTATGCTTGTAATGACCTGCGGCGGAAAGGGGGGGGGGCGGGTGTGCTCCAGTTCTTTCTGCTACTCTTCCCGCGGTTTTAACGACCGGTCATAGACCGGCGGCCTCACGCGTAAAAGAAAATTCCGAAATTTACGAGATTCGCGTCGCGCGCGGACCCGTCGCATTATACTAAAGCTGCCCGCGGTACTCTCGATTTCCCAACGAGTGTGTACAGAGCTTCCCTCCGTTCGCCGTACGAACCGCGCACCGCAAAAACGTCCCTCTCGATACGGCGATAAAAAAAAAACCCCCGAAGTGCAATGGAGAAGAAACGGAGAATGAACGCCCCGCGCAGGTACCGCGAATAAATAGCGCATCTACCTCGTCGCGCATTCGCGCGATATGCTCGCGCGAAACTTCCCCGAGTCAGTCGATACTGAAGCGAGCTCGCGATCCCCGGTGTATATATATGTGGCGTAATACCTTTCACGAAGTAAAGAGCGTCAATATCTTTTCCAGAGCCACCGACTAAGCCCGTAATTTACGATGCACAAAGCAGGAATGTGACGGGAGCGGCTGGACCGTTTCTTGAAGGTTATGACCTCCTCTTGACTTGTCAAGTATCCGGTGGTAAGTACAGACTTTCCCCTACTTTCTTATTTTATTCTCCTTTTTTTTTTCTCTTTTTCTCACCGCCAGTCGTGTGAATTATGGTCTTTTCGCGGGTGTTGCGATATATTTCCTCTCTCTTTCTTGTCCCGAGTCACTTTTTTTCTCTCCTTTTTCACGTAAGAACGCAGTTTATCGGATCAGGAGAGCTATTTCCGAATCGTAGAGCTTATTCAAACCATCCAAGAGGAAAAAGTTGAAAGAACGAAGTTCCACTCTAAAAACTGATAATTAGAATCTGCGATTCAGCGAGGTGTGTTAATGATGAATCGGTGTATAACCATAAAAGGGGAATGGGCATTCTGACGAGGCGTTTCAACAAAGAACGCTCGGTTTAGTGGTACCTGTTGCAATTGACGGTTTAACTAAATTCTAATTAATGTTCCTGTCTACATTAATTATGATTCGGCTGCTATCATGGATCTAATAGCAAATTATGTACGCACAGCATTAACTGAAGCTTAAAGTATGCAGATAATTGGCAAGCTCCCCTTTAGAACTTTTAAAAGTGCCATTTTGTCGTAGCTGTATGGGCGTCTTTAGCCAGAGGATTTTACCATGAGATATTGGACGGCGCGAAAGATTTTCACAAATTTCATTAATTAATTTAAATTTAATTTTAAGCAAAATTAAAATTTCATTTCATAATTGAATCATTTACCTTGATACATTTTTACAGCTTCGGGATTAAAACGCTTTAATTAACATAATGATGGCAGAAGTATACCAATATAATAAAAGTATATTACCTACGATAATAAAAAATATCCCTTTGACTTAATGCAGAACCGCGAAAAAATTAATGAAATTAAAGGAAGCACGAGGAAAAAAGCGTCACTATCTAACCATAGCGATAGAATCATTGTAAAACTTTCTCCCCGCACTAAAGCGATGACAAAAAATAAAATTTTAAATATAACTCGAGCGTGCAAAGCACGAAACTCTTTAATTTGAATAACCGCGCGCGGCCGAAAAGGAAAACTGGAAAATAGTATTTGCAGTTTGAAACGAGGGTCGGCCAATCAACGCACCAGCCGACGCGTGCACGGTATCATCAAATTGTCACCGGGTAACTATACCGCACTCCGAAAACTTGAACCGCGCGCCCCCGCGCGAACGAGCCAGCTCTTTCTGCGGCTTGGAAAAATGACTCTTGTCAATGTAAATTGGTCGGCGGCCCTCTAATTTCGCTGCCTCGTTTAGAGACAAGACAGAGCTCCCAACGACTCGTTCGAATACAAATAACTGGCTAGGAGAAAATTCCTCCCTCCTACGATTCGACCTACCCAGCCGCGGACAAAGTAGACGGATGTACCAAAAAAAAAAAAATGTTCTGATCAATTATTTAGTGAAATGTACCAATTATACTAATTAAAACGTTCAGTAAATGAATGATAAGACACTATAAATTACTTCATTTTATTCTATTTATTAAACTGAAGTTACTTTCTAAAATAATTCTTAACACTTTTATACCGAGTAAGTTATTTCTTAACTAGATCAGGCGCGCGCTTCGCGCGCGGAGATTCGGTTTAGAGGTTATCGCATAAACAATAATATAAATAATA
>JAWWEN010000038.1:13977504-14011613 GCA_035582955.1 Sycophila texana | reverse complement strand
AACTATCGCTTGACCAATCACAACGCGAGAAATACTGACTACAATGAAAAGCCCATGCATTTTTTATAAAGGGATTCAACAATTAACACGGTTATATTAAATAATAGAATGTGGTCATTATATCTGCATGTAATATTACGGGAAGTAGTTATAATCCGCCTGCGGTCAGACGCAATAATCTATTCTTGACCTGCATGCGTTTTCAGCGCGCAAATCCTAAAAACATTCGAGGATGAAAAACAATATTTAACTAACAACCATGCTCGACTTTATCTCCCCAGCGTATTTATGTTTTCTCGGCGTAATACCGGGGATTTCAAGGAGCAAAAAGTGAAGAACCTTTGAGAGCGCTCATTACGCATTCAGAAACGGTAATCGCACGCCTCTCGCCGGTCAGCCTCGTCGCTGCACGCACGCTTAACACGCGCTCGCCTCACGTTCGCCAGCCCTCTCTCCATAAAATATCCGAGGGCCATTGTGCGATCAAAGAATGCTGTATACCAGCTTAATCCCGGCGGAGTTTAAACTAGTACGTTTTATGTGGTCGACAAGCCACGAGGCAGTGGTCGCGCTGCCCCAGTCAGACAGGTACACCCTCGGCTGACCGCGTGGGCGGGCGACCGAGAGGAAGCGAGAGCTGAGGAGGTGAGGTCGTCAGGAGGGGAAAGAGGAAGCAGACGGGCAAAGTCCATGCGGTTCACAAAGACGGATTAGCATAGGAATTACTTCCGACTGGACGGGGGTAAAGGGTGAGCGAAAGGAGCGCGCGCTCGGCCTTCAAAGTACCCGTCAGCTCGTTCGTTTTATCGCTTGCTTGCGAACCCTGGACGCGCGCGCTCTTCTTCCTCTCTTGAAGGATAGAGGCGGAAGGTGGACGTCAACGCGGGGAAAAAGCTCGGGCGCGCACACAGGACCCCCGCTCCAGGATAAGGGAGATAAAAACGAAAGAAGCGACGATAAAGTAAGCGAGCCGGAAAAATTACGGAGTAATTTTTTGATTAAAGAAATCTTCGGCAGCTCTTTTCGCTCCTCCCGCGCCTCCGGCGTCGTTACGACGTCCGCGGATTGACCGCCCGCAGTTAAACGAGCGGTCGGAATTAATTGACCCGGTGCTCTTTTGCTCGCAGGCAGGCCGAAACCGATAGTCAGCTGGTGGCGCGGCGACCAGATGCTGGACGGAACGATGGAGACGCCTTTGAGCTACGGTGAGTCCAGCAAGTTCACGGAGAATCGGCTGGTCATCGGCAAGGTCACCAGGAAGCTGTGGAACGCGAAGCTCGAGTGCCGAGCGGAATCGCGGGCCCAGAACAAATCAAAGGTGGTGGTGAGGAAGGTGCCGCTCGACATTTATCGTAAGTTACGGGGAACGCCTTGCGACCTCCCATTCTTTTTCCCGCCCACTTTTCTCCCGCGTGGCTTTTGAATTATTTATGCTGTGTGCCAAGCGAGACGGGAGTTTCGCTCACCTATATATATTCTTTTCGCGTGGGGACGTAACTTTTGACTCATTTCGCAGATGAGATTTTTCTATTTTCCATTCTGCTGCGCGAATGCGATTTTTTTTTTTTACCATCAGAGAATTGTTTACTCCGGGCTGTGACAATATCTTTACAATCTCTCACATTGCGAAGGGAAAAACTGGGCCAGTTGAGCTTAGCGTGGCTAAGCCTTTTCTGAAGGAGAGTGATTTGCATCTGTTCGCATTGTGAGAGGTTTATTGTAAAATGTGAACTCTTTGCTTGTAGTAAATTGAGCGAAAAGAAAGATCGGAATATAAAAAGTTAGTTTTAAAGCAAACACAATGCAAATATTTTTTTCAGATGCACTGCGAATAATAAATAAATAAATTTGCATAAAAGTAATATAAAAAAATGTGGAATAAGCGCATAATCTGATTATAAATTCGTGCACCGTACTAAGCTAATACTGTTGGATCAACGCTCGATAAAAATTCTACTCGGCAAATTTAAAGGAAATTTTTTTTTAAATGACTGAATACTGAGAGGTATGAGGTATACAATATATCCGATAACACGAAAAGGAAATACACACAAAAGAAATCTTTGAAAGAGAATCGCGGCGCAAAGATTTTCAATCTCTCGGTTCACAGTTCAGCGCCATAAAAGTCCCCGCATGTAAATCTCATATCGTTCTGTCACATGAAAGAAAGAAAGAATCTAAATATAGATGAGTGCTAGTGACCCGCGTGCAGCGGAAGCGAGCGAATTCTAGTGGTTTCAGCTTAGTGAGTGCGGAGTTCTTTTAAAAACGTCCTCGTCCCCTTTGACTCTCGGCTGCCTTTCCAAGAAACGCGCAAAACGTAAAAATATACGCCTTGAGTGCGGTGGACACGTGACGCACTCGCGCGAATTTCATTCAGATTCCTTGCATATCTTGTGCGATGATTAAATTAAAGGGGTCGTTGTGCAACTTATGTACACAATTAACAACTGCCCCCGCGGACAATTTATTTACGTCTTCCGTTGTTTTCCCCATTCAAAATTCCATATCGCCGTGTTGCGATAAAATGTTTTACGCGTAAATTATAATTATACGGAAAAAATCGTTTGCACAATATCCGGATTTACTGGGAAATTTTCAGTTGCGTGTACGGCTTATTATTTTTGCGGCACAGTGACGGACACGTACAATAATGATTTACTTCAGCATAAATCCCCGACGCTCATGAACTGCGTCACGAAAATTGAATTTCAACCGGCTTCGCTGTTCTTTCATACCACGTAAAATGGAATTTCTCTGGCTTTTCACAAGTGGACTCTTTTACTGCATTAATTCACTTCTACACGTGCAAAATTATTTTTTATTTATACAGCAGCGAAGATGTCGTGCTTTAGAAAATGTTCCTCAAAAATTTAAGATGAAACTTAATTAAAATTTGCATTTGAGTGAAAAGTTTTGTTAACCGCCGAAATAATAATTTATTCATTTTGTTTAACTCTTTTCGGACAGAAATGGAATTTCTAAGTAATTGACCCATAACCATAACACAGTATTTTCCGCGTTAATCGATCAAGTATCTTTTTCATCAATTTTGAATGACGTGACATCGAAATTTAAAATTAATCAACACCTCTTTAATATAGTAAAACATGAACTTTCTCGTGTATACATCACGCAAATCATTTATTTTTCTATATGACACTTAACATAAAAAAATTCACTCACCTAAAGTAACTTCGCCGCTGTAAGACATCGTTTTCAGCGTTCAATCTTATCAGACGATCGAGTGGCCGTTACTCTGAAACAGAAAAAGGGGGCGAAATGAATAAATTATTGCATGAAGAGGCAGGAGGGACAGTTTGCGATAAAGAAAAGTGAAGGGGACAAAAAGATGCAAGACCGGGACGGGGGTGGCTTCTGGGGCGGGAGGGGCATTAGCCAGCGCCAAACGAGATGGTCGATCGGATAAACTGGGGGCATTTTACAGTGAAGCCAGCTGTGGTCAACATTGTCTTGGTGGAGGATCAGATTTATGCGGGTCGGCCGATGACCGCGCGCTGCGAGACTTGGGGAAGTTCGCCGGCGGCGCGAATCGTCTGGCGTCTCGGCAGCATCGTTATCAAGGAGTCCAGCCTAACGACGATCCAGAGAAGCAACTCGACAGGTAGCAAGCTGGCCCTCGTCCTCGACAAGGATGACGACGGCAAGGAGCTGGCATGTCGAGCGGAAAATCCTTGGTTCCCCGGAGGAGTTTTGGAGACGACCAAAACGCTGCGGGTTCTTTGTGAGTGGCATTTTACCTTTACTAGCCCCTTGAATCGCACTTCAGCGTTTTTCCTCGCCCATAAGCTTTCAAATTTCTCATTTTTCAATTTCTCCGGAAAATCATCTTTGCTACATTTTTCTTTTAAATTGTCATTTATCTGCCGAACCTTGAATATGGACATGAAATAAAAATTCCTATTACAAGCGCTTTTAATCAGTAAAAATAAAAACTTTTTTTATATTTTCTAAACTAATTGATTAAATAATGTTACTAAAACTGCTAAACTTAAGTGCTGAAATCCTGGCAAGTAATCTACAAACGCAAATGATCGGTCGTGCACAATTTCCTCCCGCAAAGCGCAGCCTATTTTGCTGCTGGTATTTGGAAACAGTTTCGATGAAGGGCAATAAGTACGGGAAGAATCGCGCGGTTTGCACTCGAATAATTAGGAATAACTCAAGTCCTTGAAAAGTCGCGGCGGGGCAAACTAGATCGGCTCTCGGCAGGCACGGGCGGCGCCTCGGTCCGTGTATATACAAAGCTATTGAAACTTGCAGCCAACTTTCATCGCGCCCAGACCTATATATGCAAGCGGCAAAGGAGACCCTCGAGCGGAAGGACGCGAGAGGATACAAACCCGAAGAACAGAATGAGGAAGAGAGAGAGAGAGAGAGAGAGAGAGAGAGAGAGAGAGAGAGGGAGAGAGAGAGAGGAAAGCATCTTTCCAGAGGGGCAAGAGTTGCAAGAGAAGCGGGAGGAGGGCCTTTCGAAGATTCCGAACTGATCGAACTCGGAGAGTAGAGGAGATGGGGGGGTTTGCTGTTTGCATTCCGATAGCTAGCCACTTCCTTCCTCGGCGGCCGATATCCTGTGCTCCCACGATTATCCCGACGCGACTCGATGCTGCTCTTTCCCTTCCGACGTCGTGACTGCGGCAAATAGTCAACATGCTTCTTCTTTCTATCCCGTTTTTTCTCCTCATATTACTTCCCTTTCTCTCTACCTCTTCCCACCTTATCTCTCTCGCTTTCTCTCTCTCTCTCTCTCTCTCTCTCTCTCTCTCTCTCTCTCTCTCTCTCTCTCTCTCTCTCTCTCTCTCTCTCTCTTGTTCACTCGCGAGAAGTTCTCGCCTTCGAACTCGATAATGCAATAGATTCCCTTGGCGTGCCCAGTGTGCTTCCGCCACGGAGGGCGAGTTAGCGACCTTGTTTGCCGCGTGTGCGGTCGAGAGAGCGAGGAATCGAGATGCAAAAGACGCTGCCCCCCGAGGGCTCGGTCTCGTATGTTAAGCCACGCTGCGAGGGAGTGAAAAAGTGTGCACGGCCGCGCGACAAATATACTGATAAATACAGAAGTTTCCCGGATACTCGTACCGCCGGTAAATAGGCGAGGAAACGAGGAGGTCGACTCCGAGAGTGGCTAACGGATATAAGAATTGTTTGTTGATGACTACGGTTTTTACCGCTGCCGTTGCAGACCCACCGACCGCCAGCGTGGAGCTCGCGACGGGCTACTACATGGATACACTGAGGGAGGGAGACGATGTGAAGTTCTTCTGCAATTACCAAAGCAATCCCGAGCCAACGAGCATTGAGTGGCTGCATAATGTAAGTAAATTGCCCCTTTTCGCCGTTTCCTGCGTATTGAGATTCTGTATAGCAGTGCTGTGTAATAAGGAGCTGAGAATGAAGAATTTTTTTTTTTAATGGTGCCTTATGCGGGAACGCGCTTTATTTAACCTCGATCTGGAATCTCGTTCATAACAAAAGTATAGAGAAAATTTAAATCCTCTGGTAGCGTTATGTTTTTTTTTCGTTATATTTAAATAAAAAAATTAATTCATTGCGGAATTTAAATTGAATAAGCACCTTGCAACAATAAAAAAATGCGATAAGTAGCTC
Organism: Sycophila texana; assembly: GCA_035582955.1. Lineage (NCBI taxonomy): Eukaryota > Metazoa > Arthropoda > Insecta > Hymenoptera > Eurytomidae > Sycophila > Sycophila texana. The sequence goes on along the minus strand of JAWWEN010000038.1, from coordinate 14,005,985 downwards.
TTCTTCAAATGCTTTAACATGCATACAACATCGCATTTGACGCTCCTACTTTTTTAAGCTCTACTTTAAGCTTTGCAAAGGATAGCATTACTGGATTCAAAGCGCTACGACTGAAATATGATAAACGAATCGTTTCGTTGGCTTTAATAAACGGACCAGCTTCTTTCTGTATCGAGTTCGAGTCCCGAGCGAAGCGAGGTAATTGAATAATAACCGTTTTTTTTCAACGGATACGCACTGATGCAACTTTAATGTATTTTTCTCGCTCTACTGATCGATTTTTTTTTCCTCTTTACTCGACTAGTTGAATCAACGCGCGGCTCAAATTAATTAAGCATTTATATACTGATTCGAAATCCTGTGCGCTGTTACCTTATTATTGGTGCTTTTTTTGGACGACTAAATCGCTTAATTAACTTTGTTTATATATAAGACGAGATTGCATCAATGTCGCGTCACGGACAAACTTAAAAAAAAAAAAAAAAAAAACAGAAAAAACCATTCAACCATTCCTAGTAACTCCAAAGCATAATACACTATGACGTATATTGATATCGATAAACGTACACGTGATATTGAACTGAAGTATTATATTGCTCATAAAATGCATCGTAATTTTGCGATGTTATTACGCTTTGAAAAGGGTTTGAATTTAATGATTTTATTCGTATCATTTCGTCGAAACGTCGGTGATTCATTTCGTTTTATTGATTTTGTAGCGTGCGTAAAAAAAAAAATAAAATAAAATAAAAAACTGACGATGGCCCCCATATTTCTCCGCAAAATTGGCGAGGAAAACAAGTCCTTTTAACATTTTAAGAATGCAGTAGTTTGTAAGGATTTTTCAAGCAGAAAATTTGCTAACTTTTCACTTTACACAAGACGGGAACGCTAGTTTTTGCAGAAGCTACTATCGACCTCGGCAACCGGGCAAAGACGTAATCAGTATGGAGGTAATTTCAAAGAAATAAAAAGCTGCATTAGCTTAGCGCCCGGTTTAAACTGTAAACAACCGGGGAGGATAAAATAGTGGAATATCAGAGAAAATGTGAGCGTGTAGGGGAGATGATTTGCCCGGTAAAGGTAAAAAGCGAGAGCGAGGAGGGAAAATAGAGGCCTGCAGGGAGCGAGAGAGAAGGAGCATTGATATGCATCAGCACGAAACGATAAAAAAGAACGAGAGCAAAATACCGAAACCCCGCTACGTGAGAAAGAAAAAGAAAGCGTACTTAGGCAAATATGTATAGCGAAAGGGGGAGAGGGAAATACCGTGGATGAAAGTAAGGAAAAGAAAGGCTTGCGCACAGGGCGGGAGCGTAGGGAACCAGTCGACGCGAATGCGAGGCGCCGTGGGGGAGGCGAGTCAAAAAAATAATGGAGGAAAAAATGGAGAGACTGGACCGTGAACGGAGTAAGAACGGATAGAAAAAAACGACGCCCGAGAAGACGGAAGATTCATCGTTTCGGAGATACCTAACGCCCCTGCTTCGCGAGAGCGGAAAAGTGGAAGATAAAATGAGCCTCCACGGGAGAATATTTTAAAAGGAATGTATTCGAGACTCCAGCGTAAACGTAATTGCAGGAGGCTTCTTATTATAAAGTTAAAGGCTTTTTAATTAAAACTTTAATGCATTTGAAATATCTATGAAACGAATGGGGGGGTCTTACTGTTTTCATTAATTATTGAGTAATTAGCGCGTTCGCAATAGCATTGGAAAATCAAGTTCATTTTAAGTACGGAAAATTGTTTTAGAAAAAGTATGCGCGACACACTTTTTTAATATTCAACAAAGACCAAGGTGAGATAAAAAATTTCGCTATAAATTAAATCTTTAAGATTTTCGAGCAAGAAAAGTAAAACGATAAAAGTTTCTTTGTCTACCCGATGCAGCATCATACATATTTATTATTTGAGGGTAAGCGAGCCTTCCTGGAGAGCTACTACTGATCGATCTTTCTTTTTACACAACACCAGCAAAGCATACAAACTTTGAAGAGGACGAGGCATCTTTCGTATTTTCCGACGAACCCGTTTCCTTCATTAGCGAGAAAACTCGTGCATTCTCGCTAATGGGCTACCCGATCTGGTTTATCGATTCTTTTATAACTACTTTTCTGCTTCACTTTCAGCTTCATTTTTCTCGCTCCTTCTTTTTCACTTACAAACTTCCGAAGGGGGAGAGCCCTTGGAACGAGAGTGGGAAAAATGATTACGAATAATTTGGCGAATTAAGATGAAAGCACGACGTTTTTTAATGAGTGAGACGAACGTTAAATTTATTTTTATTTGCTTCACGGAAAAAAGTAGGAGCCTCAAAGGAAAGTTAAGCCCTCCCTCATTTAGATCGGTATTTAAGCAGATTTATGACTGGTTATAATACTCTTGATAGTTAACGATCAAGTGCGATGGAATGTTTTAATTAAAAATTTGTTACTGAATAAACTTCGATGAATATTAAGGCTGATATTTAAGATTCAATTTCTTTTAAGTTTTTAAGAAATGTCGACGCGGTCCCTCTATTGATACTTTTTGAACACTTTTAAAAAGATATCAAAAGAAAATGAAGTTTTCTAAAGGCTTTGCATATTTTATTTGTTATATTTTATTTTGATTCTTAAAAGTATTTAATATTTTTTTTAAGTGTTTGATTCCAATATATTATTCTTATTTTTTCGTAAAATTACCTGATTTTGCTTTAAAGGGGGTCCTATATCAATTAATTTCGAATTTCGTTACACGCTTGTTGAATTTATGTTCGCGTTAATAAGACATTTAGTTTCACATTTTTGTTTGAAAATCAAATTTATGTTATGGCTTATATTTAAAGATAGGAAAGGCCAGGAAAACGTTTAGAAAATTGATGTACGTTTAAACGTACCCACTTCTCATATCTCAGCGAAACAACTTTGAATCGTTTTTTCTCAGCAGTGGTTGCTTACTTTTTTTTCGGTCTTACGATTGATAGTTTCATATCTATTTCAAATGCTACGTAGTTTAAAAAGGCAAGATATTTTATTTATTTTTCTGCAAATAAAAAACGTGCACAATAGCAGTGTTTTAAAAATATATGTTCACCTTTATATCACGTGAATTGTTGTAAAATTGAAACAATAACTTGTGTTTGAAAAGTAAATCCATTCTGGCGTGCATTTTGTTCTTAAGAAAATGAATAATTATTTAGCAACCAGTCGAGAGCGCGTCTTTTCGTTATTTCACAATAGATCAAATAGTGAAGGCACTAAAGGGGACAAGGCAGCAATCTGTTTGAAAATAAATTTACGACATTAAATTGCCTCTGCAAAAAAAAAGGAAGAGTAACAAGTGCACGAGACTTTGTATTCTACGCGAAACTTTTCTTGCTGAGCACGGCAATTGAGGTAAAGAAATAATGAATAAATGGGTCGCCTGTAACATTTCCCTTCTTCGTTCCTTTTCCCAATGCAGTAGCGCTGCACTACATTAAAATTAAATTTGTTGAGCAATCGCTTCTCGACTCCTTTATTCTTCTGACTTGGAAACATTAATAATTAGAATACCTTTGTTATTTGTAAACAAGTCCCGAGACCATATTTCGCTGGCTCAAAATTAAAACATAATTCAAACGATGCAAGCTATCAATTCTCCTCGGGCAAACAAAAATCTTTTCTTCGCTCTTGCTTTGTTTGAAACAATCAGCCGACTCCAGAGTTGCATTATTTCTCCTCGCAATGAAAGTAACGAGAAAGTATGCCCAAGAAGAAAAGCTACGTCAGTTATCGAATGACGAAAGTAACAATGTCCTTGATAAGTGTAATAACTGAAGTAACCAGAAATCCGGATTGCAGTAATCGTATAATTGAATTTGCGAGTGTTATTTATTTTTTTTTTTTACAGAATATGCGAGTGCAGCACAACGTCGAAGCCGGCGTTCTCCTTGCTTCCAGTACTCTGACTCTGCGTGTGCTGACGCTGGCTCACGTTGGAACTTACTCTTGTTTAGTTAGAAATGCAGTCGGCGAAGTTCGCAGTCCCCCGCTCACTGTTCACATGAAATGTAAGTTGCCTGAATCGAAGTACCTCATTGTTGTGCAATTAGCACTTCTGGGGCATCCGTGCGAGATTGTGCAAGAAAAAGTAATTAGTGGCATACTCGTACCAAACAGTGGTACGAAAAGATTTAAATGTTAAATTATTAAAATTTATATTGCTCAATGTTTTTTTTTATAAATTTCCAGTGAAATGTTAGTTTCCTAAGTTTTCTCATTTATCTTTATTTTAAAAAGTTACTTTCCTTTGAAAAGAGCTTGAATTTTAAAATATTTTACTTTTGAGTAAGATTAGTCAAGTTTGCACGCAAACAATAATGATCCGATTGTAAGGGCCCTCAGTTTCATGGGAGCTTACTGTCCCTCATGCGTCGTTTCCTTGAAACGTCCGTTAGCTAAATCGAAGTTCTACCTTGTTGTACAACCGCAGCACTTACTGGCTTTCCTTATTGGCGCCCTAATTAAACAGTATAGAAAAGGGCGAATAAACGGATCTTTGCGAATTTCAAGTCTCCAAAGTTTTAAGCTCACTAGCGAGATCTAACGCTTATCACGCGCTCAATTTCATAGACTCGTTTTAACGAAACTCAAAGAAAATACTGATTTTCACCAATTCACAGTAAATTAAATTCTTTTAATTCTAAATTGTTTCATTTAATGACACTGTTTCTTTAAATACTTCACGGTATCCTGCAATCGTTTTTCAAAGTGGATTCTGTGGAATAAAATTCTGCTTTAGAAAAAAAAAAGATACCAACGGATCTCCACGCTCTTTTTTATAATGAAAAATACCTCAACTGAGAAACACTTAGCTCGCAGACGAGCACAACTAATGCTTGTACCGCTGAGCAATTACGGTCCGGCGCGAACTCCATCGAAGTTGGCCCTTGTACGGAGAGCTGCATTAGCGCGCTACAGGCTGAACCCTTTGGCATTCACTTTGTGCGCGCGTCTTGCAGATGTGCCAAGATGCAAGGCGGGACACGAATGGCAGGACGTGGTGGCCGCGCCCGAACAAACGTTGAGGCTACGCTGCGAAATCGAGGCGGAACCACGGGACGCAGTGCGCTTCTCCTGGACGCGCAACAGCAGCCTGGGCGACGTGTTCTCGGTGCCGAATCTCTGGCCCATGCGTCCTGTCCTCGAGTACACGCCCCGGGAGAACAACGACTTCGGCACCCTCGCCTGCTGGGCCGGCAACAGCATCGGCCGACAAAAGAGCCCGTGCATTTTCAACGTCGTTATGGCAAGTAAGTATACGAACTATTCCCAGATCTCCGTGTGTGTGTGGGTGGGCGACCGAGCAATTTGGGACGGGCTCGAGGAATGCTCTCATTCAGAAATTTATTGGTCAAGGTCTAATGAAGTTCGATAGGTAATGACGGAAGAAATACGTGCACTAGTCAAAGTTTTATACTCGATCTGAGAAGTTTGAAAAAGTAAAAATTCCTCTCGCCAACTATGCTAAACTGCTAAACTTGACCTATACTCAAATTCAAAAACTTCAGCAGTTCTATAAAGTAGGCGTTGTACCTAATTCAAAAATTAGTAAAACGTTAATTAGTTGACGTGACGCTTGCAAAACAGCTTGTTAAGCTAGACTTTTTAACGTAATACACGAAAAATTAAAAATGAAGAAAAAGGGAGACCCGCGATAATGCTTTTTTTTCGCGCAATTGCCACGGTGAACTTCTGTAAAATTAATGATAAAAATTTTCTTAGAGCAGATTTTTCAAAGATTAAAAAGTGCTTTAGCATGAATCATTTAGTTTATATGCAAATAAATTAAAAAAAAGGCTTAGTTTTATTACTCTTATCTCTTTTAGAAGTAGTATTAAATAAATTTCGTCTTTTTATCAGAGATTAAACCCAGGCTCGTAAATCTTATTTGAAAAGAAAATTAATGGACACTCATGGATGCATTAATTAGCTCATGAAACCTCCCCTAAAAAAATAATCTCTACCGCATTCATCGGTAATACACGTATATAAAGCTAAAATCAAAAGAAGAGAGCTCGGCTAACGGCGGGACGATCGAGCCGAGAGGCGGGCCAACGCTGCAGGTTTCGGTACGCGCACGCGAAACTTGCCACGTCGTTAGCAAGAGGCCGCTCGTCGAATATGAGATGCGCTCGCCCGTATTGTTGTATGCCGCCTCGCACCGCGTCTAATCCGCAGCATAATGGCTTCGCACTGCAACAATGTACCCAGCTCAACCAGGCAGAACAAGTACCTTATAGTAAAGCAAGCTGCCTCCCCCTCGCCCGACGTCCCTCCCCGCGATAGAGGCCACCGTTGTATACGACTGATTCTGGGCGCTTGCAGGGACTCCCGCGGGCTGTCGCTTGCGGCCCGTGCCGGGCAGATTCGGCGAACCGCATTACTTGCGTGGCTGCTGCGTCAAACGCGTCGGAGCCCAGGCGAGGGCTTATCTCACTCTGCCGAAGCGATGCCTGCGGAGCAATGAAAACTCGTGGTTCCGCGCTCGAGAAGCTTCACCTGCGGGGTTCCTTGCCGCAACGCGACTCGCGCTTCGAGGTATTCCCAGAATTGTCCCTTAAACTTCGGCTATACTAATGTACTCTTCTCCTTTTTGTCTTGGGACTTTCTATTGTTACGATGCGAATGTTTCAGGGGCAATGGGCGTTAGAAATATTTTTTACGTCAAAAAATTTCCAAGTATTATTTAAATTAACGTTTGAGAACTGAAAGATGTTGAAAAAAATGTTGAAATAGTGAAAATAAACTTACGCCGCTTACATACAGGTGAACATTTTTTTCAACTTACGTTTTTACTTGAACCGGAGCTGTTGAAACGAAGAAAAATGTTTTAATTAAAAGTGAGTGCACTATCTTTTTAGCACTGGTATAATAATTATTAAGGCAGTAGTCGCTTTAATTGAAATGAGCAATACGCCTTGCAGCGTGATAGAAGAAGCAGTAAAGGAAAAGACGTAAAAAAAGATAATAATGAAGTCATTTGTTTAAGAAACTGTGAATTAAATTGTACAAAAACTGCGGAGCATAAGGCAAATATTTTCCTTTATTTTTCCGAGATAAAGAGCTAGTTGCATACTAGTAATAGACTGAAGCAGCAGTTATTGTGCCAACATTAAAGCCACGCAACTACTTTTCCGAGCGCGAGAGTCGAAGCGGTAAACTTCACAAGTAAATCTCGCTGCAAATTGTATACCCGACGAGGATTACACACCATTAAGCGCCAGTAATATAGAAGCCGAGCTCCAATTCTTTGCGATGAGATGAACTCGAGGAGGTATTTTGTGGTTCAAATCAAAAACTCCAACAGTAAATAATTCAACTTGAAAAGCAGATAAAGCATATAAAACTCAGAGTGCAGTGTATTTTCTTTCGCTACTTCACAAGACTTAAAATTATGTTCACGATATCCTTAATTAACTAATTTAACTATGAATAATCATTATTTATACAATATGAAAATGTATTGTAAAGACGAATATCAAATGCACAGAAAAGTTTTGAAAGCAGAGCTTGCGTTGGATGAAAAAATATTTTTTAAATTGAATAGTTATATATACTGCTCATTCATAAAAAAAGATAAAGCGTTTCAGCGTAATGAGGTAATGTGTTGGCCCAATCTTTGAAATGGTAAAATGCTGTGAAATAATGGTGATTAAGTAACAATGAAGGATCGAGAGAAAGGATAAAAAAGAGTTCTGAATGCCTCAACGCGACATTTCTCTTCATACCTCGCGGCTGGCAGAATTAGCATTACGGCGAATGGGAGAAAATCGTTGGGAGAGCGACAATAGCGAAATTTTCATGCTGAATCGCGATTTAAACGAGAGGAAGGAAGCGATTTTAATCTGAATTAACGAGTTAAAAATTGTGCGCTTTCCAGATCCGTTGGCAATTGCGATACCTAAAACAATTTCTTATTAGCGCGCGAGATGTAAAGTTTTAATTCACTCTAGCCTTCGTATCTTTAGAAATATTCGCGGCTTTGTAAAAGAACACAACAATGCAATGAATTCAAAAGATAAAAATTTTGAAGTATTGAACTTTTTTCATGAAAAGAATTTTTATATTATTTTCGGTGAATAGTTTCCAATCGTTGTTATTTACATTGGTACACAACTAGTTAAATTTGCAAGTTTTTTAAATCTCTTATTCAAGCGCTAACAAAGACTAGTTTAATACGGTTTTTGTTAGCTATTTTTGGCCTTGTCCGTCACAATGGCTTTGCAAAATGTTTGCAATACCTTTAATTCTTTCTATAAAAAAAGAAAAATCAACACCAAATCGAAAATGTTTTGATATCAATTTAACGATTTAATTAGAGACATCGAAATTAATAATTATATATAATGAATTAATGGCGAAGCTTTTCAATGTCCTAATTATTCTGAATTAATTTCATTTGAAAGAGTTAAAAAGATAAATTTAGCTTTCTTTTCTAATTTAACAAATGTCATACGCAACAAATTTCAAAGATAAAATCTAAATTAAACGAATTAAAGTGCGCATAAAAAGTGCAAAGCATTCGATAATTATTAGAGTATACTTTTCCACGTATAACGATAAAGAAAAGCGCGAAGCTAAATAATATTGCAATACAGTGAATGTACACAATTAAGCCTTAATCAGCGACCTAATTTGCGAGCAAACTGAACTTTTGCAGAGCCGCCGCAGAAGCCCGTGGACTGCAGCATCCGCAACGACAGCAGCGCGATGGAGGTGAACTGCATCCCGGGGGCGAACGGCGGTCTGCCTCAGCGCTTCGTGCTGGAGGTGCGCGGTGCGGTCGAGTCCTCGGGTCCCCTGCAGCACATACCGCAAAGCGACCAGGGCGACGATTCCGCCGACGGCAGCCTCTCGGCCGTCTTTCAAGAGACCAAGGAAGAGCCTAGCTTTCAGCTGTACGGCCTGTTGCCGGGCTACGACTACACGATCGCCGTTTACGCGGAGAACAGCCGGGGCCGCAGCCAACCCGTCCTCATCAAGAACATCAGGGTGTCCGAGGCGGTGCAGAAGAAGGTCGCGGAGAGCAGGTTCCTGGGCGACCTGGCGACGGTCATTCCCAACACAGGCGGCATGGAGACTGCTTTTATTGTCATCGGGCTGATCGGTGAGTAGGCGAGCTACTATATATGCATATACCGGGATTGGCCCATTGTTAGGATGGCTCGTCGTAACGAGGGGGTGGAGGGCTCGTCACCTCGCGATTCGGGGCTTCCGCGACAGGCTCGAATCGAGCGTGGATTGTATCACGGCTCTTCACAATGGAACGAGGCAATCGGACGCGAGTTATAACACGAGTTGGTCTTAAAAAGTTTGCGAGAAATGGGCTAGAAGCCGTTAGGCTTATTTGAAGAATTTTTCGGGACGGAGAGTCTTTTAAAAAGTTTTATTTAGCATATCAAACAGTTTTATCTGAGTGTTAAAGATCTCAAGAATAAGAACTTTTTAAATCGCTTTTGTTTAAATTGTAAAAGTAAATTGAACTACTTAACGGCCAGTAACATCATTTGATGTGAATCCTTTATTTTAGTCGAATATATAAGAATTTAGGATTTTTACAAAATTTCTGTTTGCTTCGATTGACTGCTGCATACGTTAGATCGAGCCATTCTTGTTAGTCTAGCGAAGAGTCTTGGGAAATCGAAATTGTTCACGGAACGAGGAATTTCAAGTTACTTGATTTTTCTCGGTAAACGAAATCACTTCAGCACTTTTTGAGCAAACCCCCCCCCCCCCCCGTATCTAGACCACATGTACATGAGAGAGTAAAATAAATCCTCCTGCCTGCACTTGTCGAACGCGGTGGCACGACTTTCACGAACAATTAAAACAACATTTCTCGAGTCTCTTTTCTCTTTTTTTCGCAAGCGCTGAGCTCGCTTCCGATTATGAATTCAACGGCATCGATCCTCGTTGCGCGGGTCCGTATTGTATAAATAAAAAATCCTGTTGAACATCTGTCTTCTCTATTGTACCCATATTCCCTTGAATTTTTCAAAATCTATTTCTGCGTTCCCTGTGCTCGCACTCGTCTATTTATATGGTCTTTTATGCAGCGATCAAATGTTTTTTTTTCGCGAAATCTTTGTACCGATGGAAAAAATTCACCGTATGAAATGCCAAAGAAGTAATAGAACGTTCACAAACGACCTAATTTATTGACGAGTAATAAAGTTCAAGAACAATAAAATTTGCAAGTGGCTTCGAAGCTCATTTATATTAGATGAGCGGACAAAAGGTTACAAATTGCAGGCGGGACGATTCATATTTTTTTCCTCGTCATTTCTCAGTAATTCAAGCAGCCCGTCATTTCCATCGTAAAAGAATATTACTCAACCTAGACACGGAATAAAATTTATTCAAATTTCCATGCAGTGTTCCCTCATCACAAAGTAATAAAAACCGACTGCCGACAACTGGAAATTCGAATAAGTTTCTCAGCCATTGAAACTGAAAATACAGCGCTTTAGCAAACGTTCGTAATTACAGTATTTACTCCCTTTTAAAGCTATGCTTAAATTTCATTTAAAGTATTAAGTACAGCTAGCCGAGAAAAGGATCTCCTTTCATGTCCGCACTCCGATAAAACGTATTCGTAACGAATGTATCCGACATTTTTATGCAAGCTGCCCCTCGCCGATCCTCGCCACTCGAGCCGTCCTAGATACCATCTAATTCAGCGACTCGCGTAAATAACCCACGGCTATAATTAATTGACGAACACGCAAGTGCAAATTCGCTCATGACGCGAGTATACCCTCGTCCACTGAGGATACCCAGAGAGAAAGGGAGGGGAAAGAGCGCGCCATCCGCCGAGCGAACGAGTGGAAGTAGTCGGGCATCACGATCACGGAAGAATGCATCCAGTGTAGAGTCGTACATTCGGGCGAAAGGTTTATATAAAGCTGGCTGAAGCGATAGAGAGCGCGAGGGAGAGGAGGCGAAAGATAGAGGGGGAGAAGGAGGGTTCAAATATTCTCCTTCTCAATTCTCGCACGTCGTCATCTTGCTCGTACAGCGTCTCGTACAGCGCGGGGACCGGCGAGGAATCTGCCACGTCGCTCTCCCCGACACTTGCCGCCAGCCTCCCCTCCTCGCACTCGCTCGTTCCCATCCCTCGTCGGCGAATATTCGCGCTTCGAGAAAATTCTATCCCGACTGAATAACGGTTGACTCGCGTCGAATGAATTTTTTGGCTCGAGAGGGTCTCGCTGGGAAGGCGAAAGAGAAAGGCAGAGGGAGGGAGCGGCAAAGGGGTGTAGAGAGCGCGCACGGTGGAAGACTTACGTTTTCGCAAACGACAAAACTGAACTTCGCTCGAGTCAATCGAAACGCGCCTGACAAATTCGCCTTTTCTTCTCCTCGGTTAGTCTTCTGCTGAGGTATTTTTCATCTCCGCCCGACCTGCAAGCCCCTCGACCGTCTCCTCCTATACCGACCGCTTGTTCCCGTCTCCTTTTTTTCCCCCGGCGCTTTTGTCGCGTTCCCCGCGATTCTGAGCCATTGTGTTGCGTGCGCGGCGCTCGACTGTTAGATGCGCGGCACTGCGCGCCGTTTAATCGGAATCCTGATAGATTATTTAGACGTTGTAGTGCAAATGTTTGTCTGCTTCAGTGCGACGAAGTTATTTGCCGTCGATATCGAAGTGAGAAACTAAGAGTACTACTGCAGAAGGATTTTAAGTGTACTCTTTTTGTGCAGGATGTTTAGCTTATTGGAAAATTAATTGATAAGCGATTATTGCATTTGTAATCGATTAGGTTATTTAGCTATCAAATTTTGCTTACGCGTATAAGTTTGTAATTAACAATAATCCTGCAATCAATAATAATAAATGCTAAAAAAGTAATGTTATAAAATTTTTATAAGGGTAATGGGTGCTGTTAAAATAGCCTTTAGAATGAAGAAATCAGTTAGACTCATCGCCACCGCGTTTAAGGATTAATCTCTCTACCCATTCTTTTTCTAGCTGCGTGTTTTTATTGAAGTTGCAATCAAGTTTGTTCTCGCTTCTCCTGTCCCTAAAGAAACCTAGTCTTACAACACGAATAAAATGAAAAATTTAAGCTTCACGTGTTGAAAAAAAAAATAATAGGAAGTTAAACCTACACTTTAACGTTTTCTCTCAGAGAAAACAAGCTTTTATTCTTATTATAAATTATGAAAATTACTGAAAATTTTTACTGGAATGCACGAAGATTTAAATATAAAATGTATTAAAATGTAAAGCTTACGCGCCTCTAGAAAACAGCGAAATCTTTCGCCACGTATTTTATAAATATCTTTACTTTTCTCTTGCATTTATACCACTGCGATTCCTCACGGCGCTTCCACCTCCTTTCTTCGCACCAACCCGCCTATATATACAAGAATCCGGTCCCAATCTATCGCCTCCCCTGATCGTCCTGACCTCCGGAAGCCTCTTTACTCAGACCCCTCGTAATTTGCTTGCATTTCTCAAATCGGCCGTCAAAATAACGGGGGAAAAAACGTCAACCGAGCGTCCATCCGCTTCGTTATGTTACTCTGAAAGAGAAGTTGAAAAGAGGTGCAAATAAAAAAAAACCCATCAGCAAGAGAGAGAAGGAAAAGTCTATCGGCAGGGTAACGATGCGAACGGAAGGCCGCGTATAGACGCGCGATCGGCGGGCTTTTTTCCAGCTTCATCCCCTGGCGTCCGTCGCTTTTATCCACGGTTAACGAGGGCGTCGTTCGCGCGTGCGCGCGAAACTCCAGCCGGCCGTTGTGCACTTTAATCCGCGCGCGCGGCGGCTCATAACCGATCGCTCGCAATAATAAAACGCAAAGACATAGCTAGCAAACAAACAGCGGATGACGCACTCCATCGGAGCGATCAAACGCTCCGCTGGCATTTACGCCATCGAGTTAAGCGCGCTCGTTGATTTTTGCTCTTCCACCCGCGGCTTTTATACTGCCCGCGCTTTTTTTTACCCTCGCGCCCTTTACACTTCCCCCGGTCCCCCGCTCCTCCCTCTTTTTGTGCGCTTATATCGCTGACACTAACTCGGGCGCGCCGGCGAATAAACAGTTCAGCGCCGACTCGATGCGGAAATCGCGCGAGGACTTTTGCAGCGAAAAAAGAAAAGATAGAGGAAACGCGGCGTTAAGCGAGCGGATGAGACGAGAAAAAAAAAGAAAGGCCGGAGGCGGAAGTGAGAGCTTGGAGCACTGAGTAAACACGGAGGGAGGAAGTCAACCGGGGTGCAATTCACGCGCGCGGGAGACGCGAGCGCATCGCGATCCGATCAATCTCATTTGTCATTTAAATGGAAAACATTGGGCCCGCGTATGTAGATCGTAATTGGAATGTCTCCGTATCAATTCGTCATGGGACGCGACGATGATAATTGGATATCGAGAAATGCAAGATTCATGCATCACCCCTCCCCCTTGCCCCTCACTTCCGGAAGCCCGGAGACGAGGGCATTGGATGCAGGGCTTTAAAATTGATTAATTGCCGTCGAATCTCGCGAGGACGGCGGAGGTCCGGCGAAAAAAAAGCCATCGCTAGAGGAACGAGCTTTTGAGAGCAGCGGTGCGCGACGAATGTACTTTTCATCGCGGGGCTTCCACGAACTTTCGCCTGCGACGACGATCTTGTGTTTCACGAGGCTCGTAACTCAAATTGAAACTGTCACGGATTATGAGTGATAGATGTTTGCACTAGAATATGCAAATTTTTTGAAAGCTCTCGGACTTTATTTACGGCGCTTAGACTAATTACTTGGGATTTTATTTAGTTACTGTCAATAAGGTGTAGATTTAGCGAGAAACGAATTGCAATTGTTCCATAAATGTTCATTAAATTGGTATTGCATAATGTACGCGCTATTAACTATCAAATTAATTCAACAATATTGAATAAACTTTTTAGAATTGTTAGATTGTGTTTCAATCAGTACAATTGAATAATGCATTGAATTTCGTGGAATCACTACACTTGACAATTTAATTTCCTTTAATTTGTATATTTAACTGATAATTATTTGAAATATTGCATAATATATTCGCTTTCTTTCGCATTATGGAACCCAGATATTTCAATTAATTTGAAATGATTATCATATTGCAATTTTTTTTAAAGTAATATATCTACATCGAACATCAGTCATTAAACATATTAAAAAAAGTTAAAAGCTTCGAAAGATTAGGACGTAAATTTTAATACCCCTCAAATTTTCTCTAAAAAAAAAAATTAGTTATAAAACAGTGAAATAAATATTCCTTAATAAATGTCAGCCACATCCAAAAAAACCTAAGCTTTCAGAAAATTTATCTGTAATAAAATTATAATATAATCCTGCGTCTTTCTGTTTCTGCTCAAACGAGTAGTCGCAGTGTCATTGCTGCTGGTGGGAATCGGCGTAGCGATAGGATTGGCGATTTGTCGGCGACGTGCGGCTCCACCGGTGCACGAGGGCCTCGACGACTTCACGACGCCAACGTACATCGCGGCCCAGAGGATCGAGCCGAGGATCAGATACGCCGGCAACGACAGGCGACGGTCCCAGCGCACCAGTCTCTACATAGAGGAGAGCCGAAACGGTGGGTAACACTAGTGCGCCATTAACAAGTTAAAGCGACGCTCGACGAAAACGGCGCTTGGGGCGCAATCGAGCCGCCCGCTACGTGCTTTGCTTTCGTTGAGTGTTGCGAGCTTTTTTTTCCATCCCACTCGTTTAAAATTGCCGAGTAATGAATTTTTTAATTTAATGAACGACGGGGAAAAGACATGAAAATGATAAGAGCGCAAACATCAAACGTTGCTTTACTATGACAGTAATGTTTTATTCTCATTTTCTATGTATTATTAACAAGCGATTTTAAAAGCCGAATTGTAATTGGGTTGCCTTTTTAAATAATTTTACCAGATCAATTAGGAACCCATGTGAAACAATTCCATTATACACGTACACCTGATAAACGTAAAACTGAAAAAAGAGGAGCGGAGTGTCAATTATTTTTCAATATTTTATCAGACGGATATATAATGGAATTTTATTATTCCTTTTTTTTCGTGCGGGGTCACAATTTTTGTATGGCATGGTAATCCCGTGCTTTTGAAACTTTTCTGAAACGTCAGTTTTAATTAACATCCAATTGATCATCGCTGATTAGAGAAAGTGATGAATGAAAAATGAAATCCAAAACAAACGATGATTTAAAAAAATTTTTTTCCATAAAAGCGAACTACTTTGTGGAATGGCCGGTGATTTCACGAAAACAAATATGTGCCTCTCTTTGAAATTAACGCTAAAAAATAATAAGGTACTTTATATTTTTTATACAATATATGTAACGACATATTTTCTTTTTTTACTACGTGCACAAAATTTGCACATTTTGATAAATGAAAATCAAATATATTAAGTGCTTAATTCATTTTACTTAATCTACGTCTATAACGACAAACGAAAATTTATAATAGGCTATATAATAAAAGGATATAAATGATATTATCTGGGTAATACGATCTCATAAATTAAAAATACGTCTGTTCATGTCATGTTCTTGTACTACTGGCATATTAATGGTGCTGCTTCAATAGTAGGCGATTAGATTAATTCGCTCAATTATATCACAGAAATATGATCGTTACTTCAATAAAGTAAAATATCGACGTATTTTAAAATATTCACTTGTAAAAATATCAAGCGTAAATTCGGCGATCCTCTGTAAAAGAATTTAAAAATGCAACCTAAATACCGACAGAAAATTCAGCTAAAATGAAGCAATACATAATATTCATATCGACGTTAATCGATTGATGGAACGACAATTCGTTGCCGCGGAAGAGACACTGAACGAATTTTCGTGGGAACTACGGCCGCCTCGTATACATATTCATGCATTATGCATTTTTAGTTTACGCGCGTTATTCGAAAACGAGAACATTGCTGAGCCGAGCCCCGTGTTGTATGTATATGCAGGAGAGCGCGCGTGCGGGCCCAGAGAGAAGAAAGGCGGCGATGGGGAAAAGCTCGAGGAAAGATGCAATTTCGTGCGTCGTTCCACGCGAAATCCTCGCGATCAAAAATTTAAAATCCTCCTTGCGGCCTAGCTCTTCAAAGCTCGCCTCATGCTCGTACGAGGCGCGCATGCGCCGCGCTGCATTTTGCGAGTAAAAATTAATCGTTATATGGGCGGCGGAGCTTAAAGCGCGCGTAGCACCACCAAAGAAAAATTAAAGGCTAAGAGGTAAAGTTTCGCCCGTGCAGTTTCGAGGCTTAAGGCTCGTCCCCGACTCGCGAGCGGAACTCCCGCGATAAGCTCCCCGTAAAACGCTTCGGTGGCCTGTCGCGGTTTCGAGCTTTCTTTCCCGCGACCAAGGAGCGATTGCCGCTGCGGCGGCTGCTTTTGACGGTTATGCTTTCTCTGGCTCAATCAAGTCGGAGTCGACAAGAACTGCATTTATCGTCGATTCAAAAGAAAAAAAAGAGAGGAGGAAAAGATTGGAGAGGCGGTATGGGTTTGATTTGCTCGCAGCTTTTCAAGTTTTATTCCGTCGGATATTCTCTTTTTCCTTGATGCGAGAATCCCGTTTGATCGTCGATTCACTACCTTTGCAAGGGAATTTCAGTTTTGATTATTTTTCTAAAAATTGTTTATGCAATAACTTTTTATGTTTCTGCATTTCCACAATTTATTTGAGTCGATAGAAAGGTATATAATGCAGCTATTTTTTTATCCTATCGTTGTTTTTTTTTGTGTGTGAAAGCGATGTTCTAATAAACGTCCACTCGTTGTATTTTCGTAGACCAAATTATAAAATAAGAGTAATAATGATTCGGTACACATGTTAGTTGATTGAATTATAGTCATTATAAATTTAATCACAACATACAAGCGGAGAAGCATTGTCTAATTTGTTGGCAAGCTGCAACAATTAATTTGAAATTAAACAAATAATTTGTTGTGGGAATTGCTGAAGTAACATTCCTCACTAAACTTTATTAATGACAAATATTTAGTTAACATTCTGCGCTTCGTGAAAATTACTTTACTTTATTAGATAGCCTACTGTAAGGAAATTCAGCAGTACGTGATCTGATAATGCACAAAACGTGCTATCTTGCAAGACACGTTTATATGCATTAGGTGGGTTCTTCCCCCGAACCCGCGAAATTGTCATACCGCTATATTCAAAGGTTGCTTATCGTAAATATGTAATAGCAAATATAGCTTAAAATAGCATGTAGGGATGTGCATCTCTTTGACTCCCAACTAACGGTTTAATCGATCTATTATAAATTAAAAAATCAATTAAAAAAAAAAAATTTATATCGCAATCTCCATATTTCTTAGAATTTGTTATTACGTAAAGATGAAGGCTCCTAATAAAGTCAAGCAAATCAGATTATTTTTTTATTTGCTTCTGAATTTTTAATAAATTTTTCTATCAAAGCTACAAGTTCTTTTACCGCATAAAAACGCTTATCGAGCAGTGCACGAATTTACAAGGACTCGGGCGATGTGTCTACACTCGATCGTTTAACAGAATTGAACTAAAGCTGTGTGTAGCGCCTCGATTGGGACCCGCGATACTACGGTTTTATGGACCTATAAAGAAATTCCACTGATCGATTTCAAAGAAGGCTGAGGTACGATGGCAGTGCAGTAATTGATTATTGATTCGTTGATTTGCTTTTACGACGATAAAAATCGTGAAAAAATGGGAAGTTGAAAAGTATATAAGTCTTTATGGAAAAATACACTCAAAAAGTGTAGAATATTTATTAAAATTTTATTATTTTACTGGTATGAAATTGACATTTACTGTTTTAAATGAAAGTTTAAATTTTCTAGTCTCGAGTCTCGAGTGTCATTTGAAAATTTTCGATATTAGGTATCAATCAAATATTTAGCTTCTATAAAAAAAATTCATAGGTAAAACACAAGACTCTCTTTGCGAGATGAGAAAAAGACCTATATATCCAGTGAATAATGCCTCTTCATATCCTCTACTGATGAACTTCGATTTTAGATTAGAGAGATTAATAACTGAGAACCACAACTGCCTTGTGATTAAGGGACAATTTAATACCGGAAAGTTATATAGTAGATCATCACGAAAACAGGAAAACTAGCAAAATAATTTGACGATATATCTTGTATAATTATAGTTTTGATAAATTCAAAATCTCCTTCGAGCAGCCTTTACAACGCTAAATTCAAAGTGTTCATTTAAATTCCAAGCTCGCATTTTCCTATCGCTCGACATGAATAGAACAATTGAAATAAATCGTGTTTCGATAATTAGTTTCACAGTGGAAGATAATTTCTAAACTAGTTACTCGATTGTTTGGAACCGAAGGCGCTAAGTTCGCGGTATACCGGTAAGGCACGGCTTGTCTTGCCTTAATAATATCGTTACCGGGGGAAACTTCAAAACTCACTGGCTGCAGAGGGGCGAATCGATGTACGGAAAATTTATTAAATTCGCAATAGCATCACGATCGATCGGCAGCTTAATCATGCTCGGGTTATAAGATAGACGAGAGGAGCATCGGGCCGGGCTTTCATTAATTTTCCATCGTAATCTCAACTCTGAGGTAGCGTACGTGGGGGGCGTGATCAGCACGTGCGCGCCCCTCAAAGCCCCGCAATGCGAGATCAGATTCGCCGGCACCTCCGTCGGACGCTGGTAAGTTGGGGGTTCGGTTGCGATGAGCGCTCCATCAATTTCCCTTCGCGCCTTACGCACTTGGCGGGGCTCGATTCCTCGGCCGCAACGCGAACTTGCCGGCGAAACTGATGCGAAACAAACGAGTTAGCCCCCGCAGGACTGGACGTCGTCGACGTCGCGAACGAGGAGGAGCGCGCAAAGTCTGCCCGCCGCGTGCCGGGAGTAGTAACTTTCGCGGTTCCAAGTTTGCGGTGATAACACTCGACGCGGGTGAAACAGGAGAACTACCGCCCGCACGAGGGGAGGGCGGTGTAGGGGTCACCCGAGAGAAACTAGCTCGGAATCTAATTCCTGTTGTTGCGAAAACTATTCCGAACTGGTGACCGATTCTTGAGATAAGAGACCGAATGAGAAATACCTATATATAGGTGGGGACGGGAGTCGCGCGATGTACCTGTGTGTAGGTGGGCACGTTCGTTCAAATATCCAAGGAGTTCCCCTCCCTTCCATCTCGTCGCTCCTTTAGTCTCTCCTGCGCGCGCACGTCTGCGAAACGGCTCAAGGCAATTCCAAGTTTTCGATGATGACGTCTCACCGCGACCTGCGGCTCCGATCGGCTATCGGCTGTTTACGGCTAACTTTTTTCCGATTAAAGGCTTCCAGCGGATGTTTGAAAAATTCACGGTGATCTGGTCTCGAAGGTATCAGATATGACGCGTTGTTAAACTTAAATTACTGTCTTACCGTACTTTTTTTTGTACCTGCTTTTAAAACGATTTTTAAGGGTACAAGTTTACACGCGTTTTAACAACGCAGTTATTTTTCGCAGTTTGTATTTATGAGATAGATTTATAAGTTATAAATTAGTTGTAAAGCTACAATTAATTTAATTTACACTTAATTAATTAGTCTTGTTTCAACGCCTTCATAGACGGATTACTCATAATAGAATAAAAGTTGGAAGGGATCAACTCTACATTATTAAATTTTATCTTGCAAGTAATTAATTAATTTAAACCAAACTTCACAAGTTTAACAGTTTCGACAAGAAAACTCAAAGTTGTATAGATATATATTCGATACGCGAAAGGTTGCAATTTCTTCTAATAACGAAAGTTTCAGATAAAATGTAACGAACAATTCAATTTATAAAACTTTCAAAGAAACTATTTATTTTTAAAAGAAACAAGTATTGTTAACAAACAAATAATGAATCAGAATTTTTCATTTTTACGATAACATTCTGTATTTTATAAGAACTGCGTCAGTAAAGAAAAAATAAAGTGATACACTTTGATTAGCATATATTTTCCGTCTTGGGAAACCTTTAAGAAACTTTGTAAAGAGATGTCTGACTGCACTCGTCTGTTTCTACTGCAATGTGCGAATGCCTCGTGCGAGATCAAATTTTTCAAGACATCAAATATTTTCTTGTAACACGTTTATTGTATAATTAAGGAAAGATCCACATTTAAAATTTTTAAGATAGTTATCAAGTATTGGTACAATTTTATAAATCCAACATTTAAAGCGACTCATTTAAGCTGGTCCGCTTTAATTGCGCACTCGTTTTCACACTCGTCGACTCTGCTGGTCTTGCAGAAAATTTAACGAACTGAAGCCGGTCAATAGAACCGAAATGCGGCTCGGCTGATAGAGCAACCAAAAAGAAACGAGTAAAAATTACGAGATAGACGAGACATGGAGTTGAGCTTCCAGTGCAAAACACTTGTTTCGCGCTGGCTCCATCACCCGTTGATGCTAGCATTTTTTGTGGGATTTCTGACAGATTGGATGCAAAACCTGACTTTTTCTTCCGTAGTTTTTTTTTACATTGAATAACAATCGATAAAAGTAATTTACTTAAAAAAAACTTTTTTTCTGTTGCAGAGCCAGATTTACTGCAGCAAGTTGATATCGATCTGCACTAGGCGAAATTCCAGATATTTGGAGCTCCATTTGTACAAAAGTAAACGTCTTGCGTGTACAGTGACCGAAGGAAATGCAATTACTTAGGAATTAGATTAAGAAAGTACCTTATTATTTGTAAGTCACTTTGTAATTACGATGTATAAACAAATTTTGAGTAGCTTTAACCAACAATTAATGAAGTATTCTTGCAACGATTTATACAAATAATAGGATTACTTTAAGGCGATTAAAAATTATATCTACTAAAGAAAGGATAGTATAATTAATGTACATTGTGAGTGAAGTAAGATAAATAGACTAAATTCTTCCATTTAAATGTATTGAATCGTAAGATTATACAAACGCACAATCTTGTTAACTACTATTTTATGTTTAAATATTACGTTAATTGTGTACTGTTTACTGTCTTAAAATGTATTAATATCTTTAACTTTTTATTATTTTACATAATGTAAATACCATCTAGTGTTAAAAGTATTCAGAAATAATGGCCGGGATGTAAACGTAATTTGCAAAGGAGATATTTTACAATCAGAGTTATAAATTTCCATCAATACGGTTCGGGATATTAGATTTATTATGACTGGTGTAATCTATCATTTCTATTTTATACATGAACGGAGACGATCGCCGCCGAAAATTCTATTCGCGTTAGTGTCAGAGAAGAGGTCGAACGTAAAGTTATCTTCAAGCGAACTTTCTTCTGAATCCTACATGCATTTTGTCCAATAATAGTAAGTCAGCAGTATGCTCGATCTAATATAGCTCGACTCACGTTGTCGTTTTTTTTTATAGAATTTTATAATATAAATTAAAACGGGAGAACGTCGTATTGTTTTTAAATTTCACGACTTTATTATTATTCGTTGTTACTGTTGTTTTACTGGTATTCGCGGAAAACATAATATTATCGCAAAAGTGAATGCAGTAAAGGTTTAAATATTTAAAAGTTTACTTACATGATAAAGATGACATGCGTGCAGCAATATTATTTTTAAGTTATAATTTCGGTAAATGTTGAATAATGTACATCTTTATACAAGCAAATATTTATTTACTATTAATTGCAGTTAAAGGAAAGATCTACAATTCTGTTATCATTATCGATATGTAAATAATTATACACATTCTCTTAATGCAATTTCAAAAATTCCGTTGAATTTTGCATTATTTTATATATATTTTACGAAAAGGCGATCCACGAATAAATCCGATTGTAGCTTATAAATCTCGTATGTAAATGAATGTCGACAGTGGCCTTTATGTACCTTAATGCCGTTAGGTACGCGTGTAAGTAAATTTCACGTATGTCTGTACAATGTACAATAAAATATAGAATGCAAAAAGCGTCCAATTCCTCGATATGATATTTTTCATCACAATAAATGCAAATTACAAACATACTCATCGAGTGCTTTCATTAATTAAAAAGCGAGCTAACGTTAATACAATGGCATTAGCTTTTCCCCGAGAATTTAAGCGACGAATGCCCCTTTTGTAATAGCTTCCCGCCCGGTATATTTTAACGAGCGGACGGCCCCGGCCCCACGAGCGCCACGGAGCGCAGAACAAATAGCCCTGGACCCGTGCCGTGATAATAATTAGCCGAGCATGGAAGATGCCGCGAGAGGAAAAAGGCGGCCGTGACGTGGGGTGAGAGTAGGAGGGGGGCGAGTGTAAGCAAGGCGATACGTTAAGTTCATTGGAGAGCGACGTCACCGGGGCTCGCGGATCCCGTTAATGAGTTACCATAAACCAGCAGCCTGAGAAATTGAACGGACGATTTAATTAATTCGCCGACGTGGCGCATATATATACGCCGGGTATAAGTAATGCACGAGGCCCGTCGCCGTGCCTAAGACACTCCCCAGCCTCTCTCGCACTCCTATCCACCCTTTCTTTCATCTTTCTTGCCCGTGCATACGGTAACCTGCGCCCGACGGGCGCAAAAAATTAATGACTTTTAATTACCGCAATAACATTTTATCGCGACTAAAACTTGCTCAAATTTTTCATATAAAATCTGAATCCCTACGCGGTGCAATTTATATATCGCTCCAAATAACCGATTCTCATTATTTCACCTTAAATTTCGCCGTTCAAACATCCATCGTCGATCGCTTCGGTATTTACATTTTCGCTTGGCCGTAAAAAATCAGCGCTCCCGTTTAGCAATCGACTTGCGTGCGGGCGCGTCGAAAAAAGCCTTCCGTCATTGATCAAGCTCTCCCTGTCTACTTTGCCGGAAGCGAAAAATTCTGCGCAGCAGCGGCGATAATTCAGACGTGTAGCGTCAGACAATAGCCGAAGGGGGCGAGCACACGCGAGAACGTCAGAACACGTCTGTGCGGGCGGGCGCGACTCCCGGGGCGGTTCGCGCTCTCTCGCGAGTGAGAGCGAGCCCGGCGAGGGCATAACTCGCGCGTACGTGCGACGCGCTGCAGCCCGCCGTGAGGATTTAATTTTCGCCGCGAGATTCAAATTATTTACGAGCGCGCGGGGGCCCATTGAAAGCGGAGCTCGCGCTCGCCGGGCCATGAAATATGAGAAAAATCAATAGCCGCACTCCGCCGCTGTCATCTTTCCCACTCTCGCTCTATCTCCTGGACTACGGTCCGCCGTTTGTTTGTTTGTTGTTTTTTTTTTCCTCTCCTCAAACCCACCCCCGTCGTATTTTTGCGATATTGCCGTCGGGTCGGACGAAAAAAGCGCCGGCGAGACGCTTAAAAATCGAGGCGCGCGCGCGGCCAGCGCAGGAAGTCGCCGTGCTATCGGCCGGAGGGTGAAGGGGAAAGGGGGCGGCCGAGAGGGAGTAGCGCGCACGAGAAGCCAATAAATCTGATTCACGGCGAAGGCAGAAATTGATTCGTTCGCGCGCAGCCGCCGATATCCCAGCGCCGCACAACCGCCGGATGAAAATAGAGGAGGCGAGAGGGAGCGCGCGCCGGGAGCGTACGTGAGAACAGCGGCCCCTGGTGCGCCTTTTCGCGGCTGCCCCGGCGCGCCGAGCCTTCAACCGCGCGCGCTCGTATGTCGTATATGACGCGCAGCACCGCGTGCAGCATTCGTACGTCAAGCCGGGCGCGCGCGATGACTCGCCGCAACGCTCGGGCGTGCATTTATTAATGGTATTTGCGGACGCGGATGTATCCGTTTCGGTCGCATTACGATCCAGGCCCCTGTTTAAGTATACAGTGTGCACAGCCGCTGCAAGCGCAAATGCCCACAAGTAAGACTGTGTTTGCGCGCCCGGCGCGTAAAGAAAAACACCGGCCGATCCAGATGAGCGACCGAGTGTCAATAGCGGCGGTCGGCATCGAGGCCGGCAATTCGTTACGGCTTCAATTTGACGCAAGTCATAAATATTGCTCCGACCCGAAGTCCCGCTCAAATATTCCGTCGCTGAGCTCGTATTTGTTAGTTGCTGGACGCGGGGGACGGTGAAAAACAAAAAAAAAATCCTTTTCTTTCAACTCGATATAACCCCATCGCCGCGGCTTTTCCCGCTCCGCCCGCAAATCGAATCGCGCGCAATCTTATTATTCAGTTGTTAGTAGAAAGCGCGCACTACCTACGGTCGTATTTTAGTCCCTTTCGATTGTTTGTCAAATTTTTTTTTTTCACTTTTTTTTCCGTGACTTTTTATTAGTGTTTTCTATTTTTTTCTGGGCACCCCCTTTTATTTAACTCACCGCCAAACCAAATGTGTGGATGCTTCGGCTATTGTGATTCGTAATTGTGAAAAATGAGCTCTTTTGTATCGACGACTTTAACCTACATATTCGCGCTTAAAATTCACCGGTGGCTAATAAAAACGAAAAAGGAGAATAAATTATCGCTCGCATCGAAGCATGAAATTTTCATGGAATTAAAACATTTCCTTCCATTCGGCGAGAAAAAAAAATAAGAGGAACGAGAGAAAAACAACGACCACGGTAATCCAATACCGTGCAAGAACAATTCCACAAGCAGCCATGAATATTCAGCGACATCAGAAGTTTTAGGTCGACTCTTCCAAAGCGCCGTCATTCGATAAAGCGCATCTTCCTGTGCGATTGCAGGACTTTAAGTCGCACACGGGTGGATCGAGAATAAAAAAAAAGGGTATAGCAAGCGGTGGTGGTGCGCGTCCCTGTAAGCGCGTATAGGCGCTAGACGCACGCAGGCGCATTAAAGCGTATGGTTTAGCACGCGTGCCCTGCGTGCAAGTGTCGGTACTTAATGGCCGGACGTGTGTAAATACGCGCTTGGGTAATCCCTGATAAAAAATATCGTGCAGTATACGCCGCGCAAATAAATAAGCGGGCCCGATACATTCTTCCTCCGAGTTTTGCAAACATTTCTGTTTTTGAGTGATATCGATTTTTTTCATTCGAAAAAAGGTACCGGTGGATTGTTAGGGGTGAAAATAACAAATTGGAAAAATAAATTATTTATTTATGGAGCTGCGAAAGATTTGGAAAGGATAAGAGAGCCGTTTATTTTTCATGTTCTGCATTATACGCTCTCCGGATGGCGTTCGAGTCAACAATGTGTAATTTGAACTTTGCAGGGTATTTTGGATTAAATTTGTCATCATGCAGGGCGGATTGAATTTAATTTAATAATGAAGAGACTACATTCAATTATTTTACGTAACTCTTCAATTTAATGGTTAGCAATAACGATAATTAATCGCAAATTTATCATTTATTCCATCAGATTTACATCGATGTAATTGATAAAATGCATCAATAGAGAAGAAAGGTTTCACTAATTTAAGGAATATTGGAATGGTTAATCTGAAATATTTTTCTAAACAATCAGTTAGAGAAAAACAATAATTTTTGTCCTAAGTAGTATTTCGCCTGCACGAAACAGGGATAATGTCGTCGATGAATATTCAAAATCAAAATGCGGAATCGATTACTTCGAGATGCGCAACATCGGAGATGTTAGGCCGGCCGCATTCGATGACTGACCAGCTTTATGAAAATTATACGGCACGAAGGCGCCCGAGAGAAAAGATTTTAAAACCTTTTACATAAATCAATAGCTTCTGCTCCCGCGAGTTCTATCGTACGGGCGGACCTCCTTTTTTTCTCTCACTGCCCCTCCCCGTGCGACTCTGTCTCTCTCCCACTCATCCTATTTTCCTCTCGTTTAAAATCATAATGCTCAGCCCGAAGGCTGAGCGCGGCCTTACGCATCGTTCTTTTTTCGCGAGCGGGTAATCAATTCCGAGAAAAAGTCCGCGACTGCGACGTATTTACATAAAGCTCGGCGGTATCATGACAATTGATTTATCAAGATATAGAATCTGCAATTTAAACTTTGCGTTGAATATATTTCTTATTTTTAGTTATTTGAAAGAAGTGCATCACGCATGCACGTCGTATTATTATTGAATTTTCAAAATCTAGTTCACTGCATTAGAATTGACTTATCAAATTTATGTGTTTCTTGGAATTCCTAATTTGGTAAAATACTTTTTTTTTAATTTTTTATGTTCTGCTAAATATACATCTTACGTGAGATCTCCAGAATCTGACTGATTTCATTGATCGAATAAAGATTTTTTAAAATCTACTTTTTAATAAAGTTGTCTGACTATTTTCGTTTTATATCACTTAAAACGGATTGCTTTTAATTAGTTCGTGCATTATTTAATTGTGTGCAAGTATATTTCTAAATAAAAGTTCCGCCTATTCTAATATAACATTAAATCGTAAATTCAACAAATTATTAATATAATCAAATAAGTAATTCATTAGCAAATATTATATCAATCACGAAAGTAAAATATATATATATTATTAAATCAGCTCAAACAATTATTTTCTCATAAAGTACAGTTTAATAAAATATACAAACAAAGGAGAATTCATCACAGTGTATCGATTCGAATTTGCAAAAAAACACGATAAAGAACCGCAGCGTCACGGTGAAACTGCGGAGCCGCCTTTGTTCGCTCGCGCATCAATTCGTAAGTGCACGCGCGGCCCAAAGGGTCACTTTTCGTTCTCTCTGCGTAATCAACGAATCAGCTGAAACATTCTCTGCGTTTTGCGTGCAAAGTCAATGGAACGCGACTCGAGAGATACGATCGAGAGGAATCAAGATAGTGTCGGAGCTTTTGTCTCTCGTCCCTTGCTCCTAACCGTCGGTAGCGGAAGCCAATTTCATCGTGAACCCGCCGTCAGGCCAAATTCGAGCGGTGATCGGCAAATGTCCCCGACGCCGGGGCGTTAATCGACCTCTCATACAATTACCGTAATTAATAGCTCTCGGAGGGGAGGAATTAGCCGCGGGCTTTGCGTACTCGACGCCCCCGCCGTAGAAGACGAGCGAACGTGGCAAAAAAGTGGCGGACGGATGACGAGCCCGCAAAGGTGTCTCATCAATCATTCGCCACGGGATCCCGGGGGCTGAAGCCGGAGCACGGACCTGGTGCCTGAGGAAATAAATGCACCAGTCGATTTTTCGATCGCGCCTTGGCCCGTGGACGAGACGAAGTCCCTTTGCGGCTTTTAAATTTTCAAACTCGCCTGCGTGAATTATTATTAGGCTACTTTTATTAAATATTTCTGAGTAAAAAATATACAATCCGTTTATAAACAAAAGCATGGCCTTTTCAGTGTCGGCAGTATTTTTCACATTATAATTCGTGGAGTAGCATCAGTCTTATTTTATTTTTTTTTACTTTTACTGTTTTATTTAACAGTAATCTCATACAAAAAGTTTGATGCAGTACCTAAAAAGTTTATCTACATTTGTATTACAGAAATAATTAAATTATAATTTATTCGAGTATCTTAATTCAATTTATTAAACATTAATTTTAAAAAAGCATAATTTTTAGTGAATCTTATTTAAGCGCTATATTTTAAGATAATAATGTGATATCGTCACTGATGAGAGAGAGAGAGAGAAGTAGATGTGACGGTTAGCATTGGATTTCAGAAGGATGAGTAAAGCAAACTTGAGAGAGCAAGGCACTTGCTATTTAGACTCACTCGAGTGCGAAACCTCGAGTCATTTGTTTTCCTTTCGAATTAAATTTACCTTCAACACATTCATTTTTCTGCATTTTTCTTTAAGAATTATACCGCAATAAAATCGGAGTCAGTTTATAGTTTATGAAAATTCTAACGCAAAAACGAGGTACAGTAAACTTTGCACTAACAAACATCGGATTAATTTTTTAATTTCTTAATTTAATCCAATTCATGCCTCGTCTTTCCTTAATCCTGCATTTGATATCGTTACTATTATTAAATTTTTCATTAGCGAGAAAGCATTATTTGTGGAAACATTTTTTTAATAACTTTACTTCTAATACGAGGGATGTGCTTGATCCATAAAAATAAAAAAAAAGTTACGATTTAAGAGTTTTCGCGGAGCTTTTTATTTATTCAAAAATTGTTATAAAAAATTCACGGCTAACGTAAGTGCTGCTAAATATGAAATACTCTGCGGTTTAAAAAAAAAAAAAAAAAATCAACCCAGCCGCGCCCCGAGCTTACTAACGTTAACAACGATTCGCTTGGCAATTCAATAATAAAAAAATCCCGCAAACAGCCTCAGAAATGACGTAAATTACGGTAAACCGAGGCAGCCTCTTAGAAACCTCTAGAGTGGCGGGGAGTTATTATTAAGCAGCGAATGATTGCAAAGCACTCGAAAAGCTCGGAGAGCGCTCGGCAAAAGTCACGATTGAAGAAGGAGAGCGCAGTCGGCATGCGGCAGAGAGAAAGAGTACGAGAGTATCGGAAAGACAGAGAATAGGTGGCCAAGCAGCGTGCAGTACGAGATGCACCGAGAGAGAGAGAGAGAAAGAGAGAGAGAGAGAGAGAGAGAGAGAGAGAGAGAGAGAGAGAGAGAGAGAGAGAGAGAG
>JAWWEN010000038.1:13959421-13977404 GCA_035582955.1 Sycophila texana | reverse complement strand
TATCTGGGCTCATTTTGTCAAGAATATAACATATTTCTAGAATATTTAATAGAAAATATAAATTTTATTATAATTTTCAATTTTCAAATTATTTTTCAAACAAAATTTTTAGGTATAAACCCCTCTTAATTATCAATTTTTTTTATTTCTTGCATTCATCTGGTAATTGTAATATGGAACTAATAAAGGTATACTTTTTTATAATAAAAATTCTTCGAATATTACAAAATATCTCCATATCCATCAATATATTAAAAATTCCTACTACTCCCGAAGTGCATATGGTTTAACGCAATATATCACGTGAAATTCAGGAAATAATTTTATTATAAGCTTCATAAAAAATTCGTATCTACTATTTTGTATTATTACATTTTACTCTGTCCATTAAAATAAAAATCAATTAGATATAAATACGTGATTGATAGAGTCGTACAAAACTAAAAATCAATTGAGTTTTCCACTACGATAAAATGAAGAACGTAAAAACTCTTGGTAACGATGATATCATCATTACACCTTTCCACAAATCGACCAAAGCACTTGAGCGTCTCTAACCCACCCGCATTCATCGCCACCCATAACTATCGCCGATATCAAAAGCTACGAGGAATTCAACCCTCATAGAATTTTGAACCCCCAGGGCTCAGGTTCTCTTTCTCTCTCCACCTCTCATTTTCTGTCTCTCTCTCTCGCTCACTCTAAAACTCGCCGCGTATCGAGAGCCCGCTCACTTGCGGCTCGCTAATTCGCCGCTATATCCTGTCACCGCAATGAAAACAAGGAGGACGGCGAAGCCCTCGACTTCGAGCCTCTCTTTGCCCCTCCTCCGGAACGATTATTCTTTCGAAACGATCTCCGCGAAACTGAATGGCCCTCGAGTCTCCAAGACAAATCTCGCAGTTAAGCCCTTTTGCTAGCGAACGACCTCGGCGGCGGGGCTTCGCTCTCCAGGATCGATAGTTCGATTTAAAAGTAATTTATTGTCCGCCGGACAAAAGGATCTCCTCCGGCGGTATCTATACTCGAAATCGATGCTACTAGCGGCTCGCTCCGCGTCTCCGGGGAAACGTAAGAGCCCCGGCTCTCTACCTCCGCGGCGCCTCGTCGTTGCCGCTACCAAAGTCCTTTCGGCATTGGCATCGCTAACGTAGTTTGTCTTCCAACCGTCCATTAAACTGAATTAGGAGCGACTTGCTTCTTCTAGAAGTTACAGACGGTTCGAGCGCGCATTATGCCGCTCGTCCCCCGCGCGCTTAAAGGAACCTTTTACTCGACCTCCTCCCCTGCGCCGGCTGCCCGCGAATTCCGAGCAATTTGAATATAAAAGTGCAGTCGGACGACGACGAAGCGCGAGGAGACAGCGATGCTGCAAGCAAGAAGAGATCCGCCAAGTTAGCGTTAGCGCCACGCGGATGGTAAAATTAAGAGACCGACGGTGGGCGGAGGCGGCCAAAGCAGAGGCGAGGATTGACTGCTGAGGAATAAATTAGAGTGAGGATTTTCTTGGCTAATTTAATGTTTCGGAAGGGGTGTCCCGTTTTCAGCGTCAGTTTAGCGAGCATTAACTTTCATTATGCATGAAAAGCAGCACTGGTATAACGACGCCAAAAATGTTTAGCATAAAGTTCCGTCGAAACATACAAAAAAGATCTTCTTTGAGAATAAAGGGAACTAGCGGAATCCTGATAAAACGTAAATTCCGCATCGAAAGAGATTAAAAAAAAAAAGAAAAACAAAGGAAAAGTTAAAAACACAATTTCAGAAAAATAATTCAAACTTGAGCTTCTTTAAATAAGTAGCTGATGAACTTCTTAAGCTCGGAATAATATAAATACAAATAAATTCTTTTCACAAATAAGATAATAAGATTAACAATTTTATTTTCACCGCATAAAGACGCTGATAAAGCCGAAAGAGCCTCGGAATCCCACTCAATTCAATAAAAAAAAAGGGGCACTCGTGGCCATAAAACCTCAGAAGGCGTGATCCGCTGTGTCGGGCACCGCAAAGCCTTTGTGCGAATAGTCGCGAACGAGGAATAAAAGCGAGAGTGGAGAGATAAAACTATAGCCGCCTCGGTCGCGCTGAAAAAAAGGCGACTCTCAGAGCCCCAGCGGAAAGATCAACGGAAGAGCCGCTCTGCGACAGCAGAAAGATATCTTCCGTAAGTCGGTCGATCGCGGCCCGAAGGTTGGAGCAGGGGGGACCAAAGAAGTAAGGAGCCTTCGTGACGGAGGTGGCACTCTCTCAGGGTCAACGATCATCGCTGGCTCGGGGCCAACTATTCTTCCCGCGAAGGAGCTAGAGGAAAAAGGTCGAGCGCGAGCGGCCCGTCGTCACACCCGCGGCGCGGATAAATCTCCGCGCCTCGGCCGATAGCCCGAGCCGATTGAAATCTCGGAAGAGCCTGGGCGGACGATTCAGCCGGAACGCGGAGGGCTAACAAGGCACGGCGGCCATCCCTTGGCCCACCTTTGACTCCGTCCGAGCGGCAGGTTAATGACGCGCGAGCGTCGTATTTATCGGGTTTCGCGAGAGCCCCTCGGACGGCGCTGAGACGCCAACGGTAATAGCGTCGGTAGCACCGACGGGGGTTGCAAGAGGAGGGAAACGAAGACGAGATAGAAGGCCTTGGGGCGCGCGCGCGATAGGGACCGATGAAGATTGGCTCGCGGCCCAGTGCTTTCAGGTGGAAAGCGTTTGAAGGCGAGCTTGCTAGCGCGCGCCGAGGCAGGCTGCCTTATTAAGGGTAACCGAGCGTACGGACCCCTCCGGCCCGCTCTCCTCCCCTCAGCCCTGAGTTCGCCGTGATTCGGTGATTAATGGGTCGCGGCTTCGCGTCCGAGAGGAGAACTTAAAGAGAAGCGAGAGGCAGCGAGAGAGACATGCCGGGGCGGGGTCTACGACCCCTTCGTCGACGTCGCGGCAAGCGAGACGCTCGAGGTGAATATAAGGAAAAAAAAGAAGGAGGGAGCGAGTGGAGAGTGAAACTGCCGCTATCTTGTCGCTTGTTTTCTCTTGGTGAAAAATATCGGGTTCCGCGAATGCCACCCGCCTGTTGGCTCGCTTCCTCCTGCCTTTTTTCTCAAAGCGCGCCTCTTCCTGGAATATGGACGAAGATGAGCGATCGTTATGTCAATCCGTCGATAGGAGCGTTTTTGCAAAGCGAGCAAGCATTTTTCCCTCCCTCCGGGTAGCAACCCATGCATCAGGATCAGATGCAGCGGGAACGCACGAATTAAGAATACGCATAAATCGTGATTTTTTTTATTTTATAGAATGTAGGCTTCTTTTTAACGTTAAGAGTGCGTACGGAATATCAAGGTACAAAGGGAATAGTTTTTCGAAATATATGTACGAAGAAAAGTATGTCAGAGTTATTGCAAAATATGTTTCGAAGTGGTAAAAGGAAGTGGAATGTAAGAATTTTTCTTGCTATAACTGTAAAAATTACAGTTAAATAATAATAAAAAGGTAGGTTCTAGAAAGGAGTATATAAAGTGAAGTAATACATTTTGAGTAGAATCCATTCTTTGACCATTTTAACTTATCAGAGCAGAAAAATGATGAAATAAAATATCGATATAAACTAAATAAGAAGTTATTTCTGTATTTTTCTTTGACTACACTTCTAAAGGGTTTACTATTTTGTAAGATTCTTAAAATCAATTGAGATATCGCGAAGAATTTTCTCGTGCTACTTTCGAGCGATTGCACTACAGCATTTATACAAAGTGATCTTTCTTGCACGATAAATTTATCGTTTTTCTTTTGCAAAAGAAATACCTCGCAATTCAATTTATTTCAAGAAATTATCAATCCAAGACCGGTAACTCATTAATATTTTGTTTAATATAATTATGGATTATGTTAAACATATATTTATTAAATATATATTTACCTTAATTAAAAAGTTTGTTTGTTTTATTATACATTTTAATTACGTATACTTCATTTAAAATGACTACATAAAAACAAATACAAATTAAATTTTAATTAGCAATTAAATGTCGAAATAAGTTTAAAATCATTATCAAAAATATTTTAATTAGTTTAATACACAAGAAAATGAAATTCGAAAAGTTGATATTTGAAAAATTTGTTAGGTTTGACTCGGTGGGACGGGAGCTAAGATTAAAGTGCGGCGAGAGTGCGGAGGGACTTGAAATTCTCTTGAGAGATTTGCGACGTACCTCAACAAGGAAATCGACGAGCTTGCAGGTTAAAAAGACCAAGAAACTTTTTACGCTCTAGCACTTCAAGAATGAAATGGATTTACCGCTTACATGCATATAGCCAAGACCGTGACTAAAAAAGTTAACGAAATTTTTTAAAATTTGGCTCTACGAATGGCCCACTATCAACGTCCCAGTCAAAACTTACCTACTTTTCTTTTCAAGCATCAAGATATATTCCGAGAATAAAGTCGTGAAGCGCAAGGACCAAAGTAATTGGAGTTTGACAAGTACCTTTGAGGAAACTTGCATTATTATTTTTTAAATGATGGAATTTAAAAGTGCAGTTACCCGTACCATTCAGAAGTATAACGCTTATAAATTCAGTCAAGTGCAGCTACGACTATGGCCTAATTTTATAAAAGAGAAACAACAATTGCTATGTTCAAAAATGAATAAAAAAATTTAGTTTTATTAGTGCTACACTAAAACACGTATTTTGACTTAAAAAATAAAAGGAAGTATACCTAATATAAATTTAACTCGAATAAAAATTACCAAGCAGACAATTATCTCGTTTAATCTAGGTCCACCACTGTGCAAACCTGTGACCAAGAGAATAAGCTGTAAATCTAGATTAAATGAGATAATTCTCCAACAGAGTTGATTAGTTTCCTTAACCAGAGCGTGCGACGTGCCCGCGAATTGAATTAACCATATATCTTTAATCAAATTCACTAAAAATCTCTTATTTCTCAAAAAAATCTACATTCATCGCAGTATCATACTGAAAGAGATGATAAATAATTAAAAAGAAAAAATACATCAAGTTCCCGTCAGTTGCGTTGCCAAAGAATTTACGGCGCGATAAAGAGTAAGGAATTTAATTTTTCAAAAGCCGTTCCTCTTTAAGCGCGCAGCTATTCATCTGCTTCGGTAGTTAAAAGAAAAACTCTTCTCAATACTCCACAAACCGTTAAAAAAAAAAAAAAAAAAAAAAAAAAAAAAAAAAAAAACAATAAACAGCTGAAACTCCCGAAAAGATCCCGGATCCTCAGTATCATATACCGACGCGACATCGTCGCTCGCGCAAAATTTCTTAAAAGCTTATATGACAAAGAGGAAAAGCCGCCGGCGGCGTATTTTCCTCGGCGGGTGAGTCGGAGAAAAGAGCCTACTTTTTGTTTCTTGCCGCTTGCTATTCAGCCTTGGCGCGATCAGTCTCCGAAGCGCCGGCGTGAATGGATGGGCCTCGAAAAGTTTAATTTTTCACGCGCGCCGCGAGCTCATTTTTCTTCGGGCGGGCGAGGAGCAGCCGCGCACATAAGCACGACATATAATGGACGTCCGCTCGCGCGCGATGTACACTGCGCGGTCGCTCGCTGACTCCCGACCGATCGCCTTTTCGCTGGCTGCTTCTCCTTCTCTCTTTCTCTTTCTCTCTCTTTCTTGCCTTCTCCGGCCGGCTGCTAACCTCGAGGCGTCGAAAATTCCCTCCTCGGTCGGACAATACGTGTAAGGAAAGACTAGTGGTTATGGGGTCACGGAGTAGGAACTGCGATAAGAATTCGATCGATTTCCGCTACCGGCTAACTCTTCTTCGTTTTCTTTAATATCCACACTTACGAAAGTCCGCGGGCAAATAATCATTCCGTACACGTGCTTGACGCCTATTATTGTTGCCACGATTTCTTGCTCTATCACTTTTATTACGCGATTATTGCGGTAGCCCTTGAAAAGGAAAACCCTGTAGCCGTTTGTTATTTGGCGACCTTTTTATTTTCTTCTAGCGTGAATTAAAAAAAAAAACTTTCAGGAGAGACTAATCTACAATAGTTTTTATTAAGCGGTCCCGAAGAAGTACCAAGAGAATTATACGTGTATCAAATTACTAAATTAAATTAAGCAACATCCAACTCTATTTTATAGCAGACATTACAGAAGCGTAATATTTTATTAAAAGAACAATGCTTTGAAATGAATTCCTACTAGAAAAAATCTCTTTGTCATATTAGTTTCAAAGTAAAGTAGTAAATAGTTTTTTTTTGCCGTTACTGAATAGCTTTGAATGCACATTGTTCAAGCATAATGAACCATTTCTTTTTCTAGTTTGGTTTCTCTTATATTCGCGGAAAATAAGATTAAAATCTGCGTTAATAAAGTGTAAAGTGTAAAGTTTATAATAACTTATATGAGTATAGAAATAAACTTACATTAAAAACAAATGTAAGAACTCAATTTTACAATTTGCAATATATGAAAATTAATACATTTTTAATTCAGCACACGTGAAAATGTTTAAATATCACTACTTTTCTATATTTTATTATTCTTTTATTCTCTCTCTTGGTACTTCCTTATTTAAAAGAGAATTCAATCAACCAAGACTGCACTTAAAGCTAGTAGGTGTGTCGCCAGCAAACCCGGCAGTCTGTTCAAGCTGAATCGATACGGAGAGAGCAAGCGGTTAGCGGTGATCCGTCATTATCGACTTTTAACAGGAAAATGCAGAAAATAAGTATAATCCTATTCTGCAAGTCTGTGTGTACCTTGAGATGCCGGGGAAACTTGCCGTAGAGGAGGTGGAGGGGGCTGCGAGAGGGGCGAGCGATGGGAAACTTGATTCCTCGAGTTCCTTAGGTGGAAACGCGAGAAGAATCTTTCGAAACTCGAGAAAATCTCGGAGCGCTGTATACGTATGAAGCTCATTACGCGTTGTTACGACTGGTTTCCTCGCCGTCTGCGAGGCTTCCTCCGCCGATTACCGAATGGCGTCGTGTTTTCCTCCTATCGGCGCACGATTATAGCATTTTAATCATCTCAATTCGTTAGCTCTTTTTTTTTCATTCGAAACTTTTGCATGTTTTTACTCCTTAGATTTATCTTAAGGAAATCTTTTCGTGTGATTATTATTAATTAAAGCGATTTGCAAAACGTTTACGCTCTCTAATTTACGCGATAGATTTACTGATTCTTATTGGGTACATTATACATTTTTGTACTATTTTAAAAGAAATGAAATTGAAAAAAAAAATGCAAGTTTTAGATGACTTTGTACGTAAATTCATTTTTAAAAAATGCGTCATCCTCAATTTTTTTTTTGTAAATTTTTTTTAATGCCCGTCGCTATGCGTTAAAAATATCCCGTATAAACTCCAACAACGTAAAAATTGGCAATTCATGCAGAATGCCGTATTAATATCTTTTACAACGTTCGCAATAAACGCTGTGCATAAAAAAGTCATACCTTCGGTCATTGAATTTCACGGGCTACGTAAGGCCATAAATATATTTTAAATCACTCGTCACAAAAAGCCTGAAGCCTGGCATTGTCCGCGGTACCGGCGCAGAATTTTCGATGTAGCGGGCGTGCGAATTAAGGCTATCGCGAAACCGGCCGCGAAAAACTCATCCTTACCCCGGCGGCACCAACTTTTCTCCGTCGACCTAGAACTAAGAAAAAGTAGGGATTTACGCGCCCTGGAGGGTGGGATGGAGGAAAGCGAAATTGTCCTCTCGTGCCCCTTACGTATACAGCCGCACACCCACACAGACATAAGAAAGAGAATCGCGTGACCGCTAGTTGGCAGCGCGTTATCGCGCTAGTTCTCGCGAATCTACCCCCGCCCTCCCCCTCTTCGCACGTTTGTTTTAAAGCACGTGCTGACATTCATTTTATTCTGAATGGCTCCGCACACGTAACTTCATAAAGTAAGAAAATTACGTAATTAAAGGAGATTAATCCCAGATAGTAAAAGCAATGGCGCGGAGGAGTCGCGGCGATGCCATTCGTCCACTTTGTAATTAGTTTCTCGAGTTTTGGTGGCCCGTGCACCCCTGCTCTGTCCCCTTCCACCAGCCGCTTCCACCTCGGCGAAGTAGGCGTTTTTTTATTATCAGCCTCGAAAACGTGTCATATTTTATTGGGGTAGGCATGCGCGAGATAAAGTTGGGCATTTTGTCATTCGAAATGTGAAACTTACGGCGTAGTCGTTACGTTTATATAATTAATGGCTGCGAGGCGCATTAGTAGGTTACAAGATATCAGCTCCACGGGAATTGTAGCTTAACCGCGACGATTTTTTTTTTAAAACTTTTGTGATTTACGGCTTAATTAAAGTTAAAAATGAATTTTTCTTCTGTTAATTCAGTTAAATGTGTATTTTCATTTGAATTCTAATTAATCTCTCAAACTCGAAATCTTGATTTTATTTTTATTTATTATATATAATGCAATTAAATTTATTTACTCGCGGCACAGGAAATTCGTTCTTGAAGAGCGCAACAAAATTTCCGCGAAAACATTGTCGACGAACTTTCGAATAACGAACAATGAAATACACGACATTGTTATTTAAATCCAGGAATTTCAGTGGAACGCGCTTAAACCTAAAAATTGCATTAACTCCGCAAATTAACATAAAGCAACTGCCGTGTAATTAAAACATGAACTGCGCGCGCGGTGGCGATGGCGAAAAAAAAGGCGGGGCGAACAACGCGTGTTTATTTTGAAAACTAGGAGAAAATTAACCCTGGGAGAAATTCAATTAGTAATACAAGAGAAAGGTACGCGGGCATCGTAGGCGGGCTCTAATTACGAACAGTATCTCGAAAAGGCCAGTCGCTCATTCAGCGGCAATTAAATTACGCCTGTTCATCTGCGCCCGGTTGGGTCTCAGCGGCGAGCGATACTCCCCGCCGGCCGGATCGACGACAACAGGCGGCGCCGGGGGCTGTAAAGGCCACCGCCGCAGCCGTCGAGTGCGCATATAAAGTCACAAGCAGCCGAACGCAATTGCGGCCGCTTGACAAATGCTCGCACGACGCGACCGTGAAAAGAGGCCAAGCCGCGAGGCGCTAGTGAATAAATCTAATCGAGCTTCCGAGCAGCGCGCGCATTGGCTGCAGAGGAATAACGAATGGCGGAAGCGGGTAACGGGGCCGCCGGCTATCCGCTGGAAAAAAAAGAGGAAGCTGTGCGAGGGAATGAGGAAGGGAGAGGCGCAGCGCAGGAAAACAGCAGTTCGTTAAGTGGGCTTGATGCGTGTCGATGTACCGAGGCATTACTCTTGGCTAACGGAGCGTGCTGCTGCCGGCCTATTAGCAATATATCTGCCGCTCAGCGACCGTCCGAAAGCACTAGCGAGCACCGCGGGGCCCGGGATGTATACTCGTACAAATAGCTGTCGGTCAGCTTTAATAACTGCCTGCAGCGAAAGCGAGCCCCTCTTCTTCGTCGACGTTGGCTTTTTTTCCGCGTACCGAGGCGGCCCCGACCGCCAGGGGGTAATCGAGCAAAACGAGTGCCCGGGATTTACGGCTTTGCGAAAATTCGTCCTTTCGGGTGATGAGGAATCCGATCGTTGAAAAGGCTGATCGTCCGGGGTGATTAAGAAATTGCCGAGTGACGAGCTTCTTTTTCTTTTAATTCTTTTCGCTCTGTGCATTTTTTGCGTTAGTTTGTTTTCCTTTTTCATTGAAAAAGATTTTACGGTAACTTGTCAGCCAGGAAAATACGCTGATCGATAACTTTAAAAGCGAACCTGTTTAGCGTAATTTTTAGAAATAAATTTAATGAGGCGTGAACGAGGTTAAAAACTGATGTTTAAGTAATGTTAGTATTTGTAATTTTTTGGAAATTTTAGCTAACAAAATAATGGGGGAAGAGCATCTCCTGTAAAGGAAAGCTTTCGTGAATCAAGTGGCTCCAAAAGTAGTTATTCAAATGACTCCAAGCGTGTTACGTGTCGCGGTGTTTGATTTCAGGAGGCACAGGAATCGTGATAAGATCACCTAAGCGACTCCATTGTCAAAGGCACTTACAATTAGAATCACGAAACTAGCCTCTAAATGAAGGCAAACGTTATTAAAAATTTTTTAGCACTTTTGATAAAGTAGTAGAAGAGGATATTCCGTAAGCGTTTAGCCAAATAATTAATGGAATTTTTCATTAAAACTTTCTCGATTATTGAAAAATTTAGTTTTTAATCAAGAATCGTAAGTTTGCCTTATTATGGCCAAAATGTTTCAAGAGATCATATAATTTCCTTTCATCACGCAAAAACAGGAATATTTAATCACAACTAATGGATACACTCTACCGAAAAGTGTTCTAAAAGTTGCATTTTCATTGAAAATAGATGGTAACAACATTTTCAATCATTTCGCTGCATTTTATATTTTGCAACTTCGAGCAGTCTGCTAGCAACGATAAAGTCGCCAGAATGTACTTAAATAATGCAGAAAAATATCCCTTCACAGTAAGCCCTATTTCATCCAGCCCTCTCCTACGATCGGATTATACAATCCATACTTAAATCCCAATTAAAATTTAATTTTTAATTCCCTCGATAATAACAGCAAAGCAGCGAAAATCGTGTAAGATAAACAATATTGACACATTTATTGATAAATCGATGCAAAATCAACTAGCGAGCGCACACAGCCGACGTGCTCGGCGAGCGCGTGTTCCCCATTACCTGCGCCGTCGGCGCCCGAATTCAGAGAAACTTTATCAATTCCCCAATATTTTAGTGCTGCGATGCAAGTCGCCCTCGTAAATCCCTGCACGATCCGCGCCAAGGCGTGGGGGGCTCAAGGACGAAATTTGCCGGCACGGGCCGTGGCTTTTCCCGCGGGCCCGTAAAAGCGAAACAAACAGGAGGGAGGCAACACCGTAGGGCAGCGGGTTAATGCCGAGGCATTTACGGTCCTTATCGCATTTATTCACGGGGTATCGCGCGCGCGGCATCCAGGCCCGCGTCTAACGTCCGCGCGAGCCCGTGCGAGCACGGGGGAAAATAATGGAGGCACGTATTGTTCCGTATAGCGTCTCGCCCGGGAAAATGCGTCGAGTCCTCTTTAAAACAGGAATCCCATCCCGGCGATATACTTCTCTCTGCGCGTTCACCTTCTCTCTCACTCTCATACTCTCTCATTCTCCGTCTCTTTCTCTTTACTACTTTGCCCGGGCGCATTATTTTCCAGAGTTCGCTCGCATATACATATACGCGCGATCCTTTCTCCGTAATAAGAGACGGATATCTGTTTAGCAGTGGAAATTGAGCTGCTGCTGCAGCCACCGCCGTCATGCCATCGGTGGTGCTGGAACTGACTTGGGATTTCGTGACGGCATATAACGCGAAACGAGAACGCATTTCATTAGTCGTCAGGGAGGCGATGGTCGCGTTTACCAAAAGAGATATTGAATTTTATCTATATTATTGGTTATTTCGCGAATTTATCCAGCTCGCGTTTGGGAATGCATCTTTGATGGGGAATACGGAAGTTCGAAATTGGCATTGCGTATATGCATTTGATTCGTAAAAGGTAATAAAAGGTTTTAAACTTTTTTTTACGAAGTGCTATTTTTATGCTCTCGCAAACTATTTCAAAATTACAGCGGCATGCAAATTTTATAGTGGCAATTTTGAACATGTGTAATCACTCCCGAACAAATTTTTCTGACGTGGAAATAAAAAATGTATACACTTTGCAAAAATTTTTATCATGTACAGGATGCGATTTACGGTATTAGTTTGCGCGCAACAAATATCTTGAATAATTTCATGCTCTTTTGCGAACATTCATCCGACATAAACTTTATACGCATGAATAAAAAGCACACAGCCTTTGTGAATTAATAAACCTCGATAAATAAATTTTTTATTAATATCGGAATATCCGACGAGTTATTAAAAAAAATAATAATAAAACACGTGAGATTGATCTACGTAAATGTAAATTTCAAAAATTAAAAAATACCTACAATTATCGAATTCTCCTTGCCCTCATCGTTTGCGAAAAAAAAAAGCCACCAGCCGGAGTTAAAGTTCACGTATCCACGTATAAAGTTACGGATGCGATCGCGCGCTACGTAGCACTCGTTGGATTTTTAAGCGGCTGCATTTTTTACGCGTTTGACTGCTGCGCCGCGCGGTCCACGGGAATATTGAAATTCCGCAGCGGCGAGGTGGCGCGAAAGAGCGAGCGCCCGATGTCTCGGGCGTCCAACCGCGCGGAACCGAAACACAAGCAAAAGAAAGACGAACCGGAAAAAGGAAGCGCGAAGGGAGCGCGCGAGCGTAAGTTTATACCGGAGTTTTTCGCGGCTTCGCTCGTCAGCCTCGTGCGGAGGCGCTCCTTTCTCATTTCGCGTAAACAGGAGGGAAAACCCGGCAGGTCACGTAGTCGTCGCTAGCCAGGGCGCCCGGCAATATGCCCGCGCGCGCGTCGCGGGAATAGGTGTCACTGCGCCAGCCGCCGCGACCCCCCCCCCCCTTTCGCCCCTCGGCGCCCCCTTACGAAGGCTTCGCTCGCGCTACGTGCGGCTACTACATATTTATACTGCCGAGCACTACCCCCGCGTCATTTCAGCAGTGCGCGCTCTCTCTTTTCATGATTCTTCGCGCTCCTTCTTTTCATCGCGCGTTTTCCGGCTTTTCATTTACCGGCCACCTTCGCCGACTCCTCCCACGCGCTCTTAGATTTTTTCCCTCTTTGTGCCTCCCCTCCCTCCGCTCTTTTTCGCAGCGGGTTCGCCTTTTTTCTGCTCTTGAGGCTGTAGCTGTATAATGCCTCGCGCCTCGAGTTTCCTTTTAAGTTTCGCCGACTATTTATTTCGCTCGCTTTATTTATCTTTTTCACCGGCCCCGAGACTGCTCGAACCCTGCGCCTGCTATTTCTCACTCGTTTGTTGGTTCTTCCGGTTCCTTCTTTGTAATTTGAGCGAAGATCTACAAATTAACCCTTTTTAACACGGTATCGGAAGTGCGTTTTAAAGAAACGTCACGATATTGGGATATCTTTTATAAGATCACTTTTAAAAAAATATTTACAATTTTATTAGACTGACTTTCGATTAACTTTAAGGCTGATACTTATATTCTGACTTACGTTATTTCTTTAAATAAAAAATTATTTTACATTTTTTTTTAAATCTTAATGGAGATTAAAAATATTATTCTTAACAGAATGCTTGTGCTTGAGATAAGTTTAATACCTTCTCAGAAATTATAAGCATCATACAATTTCCCGTGAAAAGCTCCAGGCTTCATTGAATGTTTTCAAAACTCAGTACATTTAAAAATTCAAAATCCACTTAACGTATGCAATGGAACACATCAATAAAAGTATGAAACCGTGCATTTCTGAAAAAATAAAATAAAATAAAATAAATACACGCACAAGATAAATTGCCTCTACTGACGGTTTCAAACGTCGTGTATGAAATTGCATAAATAAAAATTCTCATTTTACTGAACCCATTTTTCATCAAACAGCTTCATTATTCAATAAAGCGAGAAAAAACAGTCGATTGGTATTGTATAGTGGCAGTGACGCAACTGAACTAGCGCTTAGTTTATTTGTCGTTTCCACGGAATTCCTCGCAAGTTTGCACAGTCGACAAGAAAAATAAAAACGTCGAGGGGGGGGGAGGGGCTGAGGGAGACACACCTCGAGTTCTCACTTTGTGGTGCCGCGCCCATCACCGTTGAGAATTTGCGCAAAAGTTTCCCGGCTCAGTCGCGGGGCGACGGAAGCCGAGTCGAGTGCGCGCCCTATACCGCGAGAAGCCGCACGCCGCTTTTTCCCCAATCCCTTCGCGTTGTGCGGAGCCCCGACGACGATCCTATCCCCTTCTTTTAGCCCCCTCGTTCGCTGCGCTATTCGCGAAGCTCGAAAGAACGAAAAATTGAATGGGTGGGAGGGCACATCGAAATAGGACAAAGGAATAATGGATACCGGAGAATATGAAAGTTAAAAAATTAAAAAGATGAAAAGAATGTTGAAAGGTAGTATTTTTTAATATAAATAGATGATTGTTTTAATGTTAATATAATAAATATGTTGATTTAGCCGGTATTTTTTAAATTTTAGTTTCTTAACTACTCCATTATGAATATTTTAGAAAAACAAACTTTTCAGGAAACTAATTTAATTTATTTCCATTAATTATCTAACGGGGATACCCTCAATTATTTATGTACACACAATTTGGAAGAATATTCAATAAGCGATATAAAAAGAGAAAAAACACCAATTTTGAAACTTTGCGAAAATGGAAAAACGTTTAAATTGGGTCAAACAACTTCTGTTCAATTAAAAGTAAACAGACGAAAACAATGTTTCAATAGCAAACCGACATTAAAAGATCAATCACACGTACGTGTCTGCAAGCTTTATTGTTCATTTATTATGAAACAAGAATATTCAAATTAAAAGTATGAAAAGAGAGGCCGCAATTTAATGGCACCCTTGCATATATCGTAGCCAAAACAGCAAGCGCGCTTGCCTATGAAAAACAAGAGTTTTCGACGTTCAAAAAAAAAAAAATAAACGAGAGCGAGTCAGAAGAGAGAAAGAGAGAGCGGAGCGGAGAATGCATAAAAACGAGAAGGCCGTGAATGTCACCGTGCGAGCGAGCAAAATAAAACGTACAGAGCGAAGAGCTTTCTCTTCTTTTGTGTGATTTTCCACCCCAAAAAAAACGCGCGCACCTTTCCCTCGCAGCCCTCCCTCCAACCCCGAAGCCATCATTTTCTTTTCCCGCGCGCACTTGGAGGCATACACGCGCCCGCGAGTCTCTCGCATAAACGAAAAGGGAAAAAAGCAAAAAGGGTCAAAACAATCAGGATAAAAATGTAAAGGACGAGATACGTAGACGGAGCGAGCTCCAAGTAGGGGAGCAAGAGAGAGAGAAAACTACGCGAAACGCTGTGTCGTGGCCTCTTTCTGCCCTCGCAATCTCTATATCAGCGGCGAAGCGCAACAATAGCCGCGGGCAATTTTCCCGGGGAAAGCGCGTCGCAACCACGCATCGAAGCGAGGCCGAGCGCGTACTTAGCCGTGATGTGAGACGGACGGGAATGCGACGGCCGGACACGAAGAAAGCCCGCGGGAGTTTGCATACGGTAATACGGACGCACTCGATCTTTCTCCGACTTTCCCCCTCTCTCTATTCCTCGCCCACTGTCGAGAGCACTCGTTCTCTTTTCTCCTGGTTCGCCCTGTTTTTCTCCGCGCATAATATATATGTGTAGTAATAGCACCGGCGGAGAAATAGGGTCAAAGGGAGTCATTGACTCTTTGTTGGTTTATTGCGCTTAACGGCGAGGCGCAATGCTGGCGGAATTTTTTTAACGTTATCGCGACCGCTTATCCGATTAGTTATTTCTGATTAATCGGCGAATCGAGCGGCAGCACTGATTTTTAACCCGCTAATCTGGCAGCGTAATGGTGCGGCTTACATTGTTGGTTTATTATGGAAAGTACAAAGAATTTATTCATTTATTTAATTAAGTTTGTACGAAAAAGATTAAAGGTAATATATTAAAATAAAATTTAAAAAACATTTGCTTTTAAATCCTTTCTAATCTGTTCGAAAAAAGTTTATTAAATCGCGTTGAAACTCGGGAGAGTTTTATTTTATGC
Source organism: Sycophila texana (assembly GCA_035582955.1). Classification (NCBI taxonomy): domain Eukaryota; kingdom Metazoa; phylum Arthropoda; class Insecta; order Hymenoptera; family Eurytomidae; genus Sycophila; species Sycophila texana. The sequence goes on along the minus strand of JAWWEN010000038.1, from coordinate 13,961,793 downwards.
TAAGAACAGTCACGTTGAAAGCGCAACTGTCAGATAAAAATGACGTCTTATATTTTACTTTGAGTATCCTCTTATAATGAGATTTACTTTCAATCTGTTTCGTTTTAATAAGGTTACTTACTTCTGTTTAGAATTTAAAAAAAAATAAAAATAAATTTGTCTCCTACTCATAAATTCTTTCTCAACTGGCAAAGAATTAAGCGGCATAAGTTCAAAGAGAATATCATTGCGATTTACTGGAATAAGTGATTTGTATAGTTTTATTTATTGTATACTCTCTAAATTCCATTCAGTGGAATTTCACTATATTCAGTGCATTTTCACTTGTAGTCCAGATTAGTTCAAACCAGTGAAAATGAACTGATCCTGACTGGAAAGTAGTGAAATTCCACGGAATGGAATTTAGAGAGTAATGTACATGTTTGATAATGTAAAACAAAAATATCCTATCTAAATATGAGTAATAGAAATTTCATTTTTATTGACTGTAAATCCTACAAATAAATAAAATTTGACTGAAAATTAATAAGCTCATTCCCTTTTATTCTAATGTCTGTTAAAATTTTAATTCGACATTCTAGCAGTAGACCGTGTATATATATTTAGAAAAATGCCATGCAATATTGAAAAGTAAATGCGAACATTTCAAAAATAAGAATTACATCATTTGTACGTGAAAAATCGAAACCTCTTGCGTTATTCAACGACGAATTTCCAACAATATTTTACGACGGAAGACGTACAACTTCGAAGCATAAAATATAAAACATTCAACTTCCCCGCTACCATAAATGCTCTTACAGCGCGAGGTCTTTTCTCGCAGGCTCGCAGCGATTCGCGCGAGAAATTTCTCGTGCGAATTCTCGCAGGCTCGGCCGAGCCTCCCCGCCCCCTTCTCTCTCTCTCAAACTACTTTTATCTTTTTTGTTCCAGTTCCGCCGTTAAAGCCGATAATCTACGACACCAAGAAGCGCGACATGAGCAAGCACTCGGAGGCTTATCCGGAGGGCGCCGATCTCGATCTCATCTGCGAGGTGCACGGAGGTGAGTCTAATCCCGCTCGCGAGCCGCCGCCTCAAAGTCGATCCTGGCGCGGCGAAGGGCCGCAGCGGCGGCTCCGCTATTTAGCGCGCGCCCCGAGGAAAGACGGATAACGACAGAAAGAGAGCGGCGACGTGCCCTGGCGGGGGACGCGGCGGCTCCGCAGCGGAAGTACAGCGAAGATCCTTACGTCGCAATTTTACGAGATCTCCCGTACGGCTTCCGCTTCCTCTCCTTTCTTTTCTCCACGTTCTCGCCTCCTCTCGAGAAACTCGCGCCGCTCGAAGCCCCGGCACTTTTCCGCCCCCGCGCCCCCCAACCCCCTCCGCTTTTTTTTTACCTCCGGTGCGCGGAGAAAAAGTTCGCCGCGCGTCGCGCCGCCGTCAAACTGGCGTAAGTCCAGGCGGAGTCTCTCGAGCCTCCCACGGTGTCTGCACGTACGTACACGCGCGCAGCCGAAAAAGTTGGGTGCACGCGTCGCGCCGGGCCGCTCCGCCCACACGCGCGGGAGAGCTTTTAAATGGAATTGGCCGGGCGCCAGCGGACTCCCCGCGGTTAAACGAAATAGGATTTTTCATTCAGAACGAGGCACCGGTGACTATCGCGCCTTCCCGTGAAACTTCACGACGCCGCCTCTATCCGCGCGGTATGTAAGGTAACGGCATTGTTGACCCGGCGCGACGCGGTGAGAGCGCCGAGATTCCACGGCGGCCCGCCCGCCGGCTGCAGAGCTTATCAAAGCGATGCTAATTCCCGCTGCTGCGAGCCGTTGTTTATATTTCATTCCACAAGCAGAATCCGTCGGGGGGCTATCTTCGCGGTGCGCGGAGAGGCTGGGAAGGGCTCTACGACTCCTCATGCCCCCCTACCCCTTCCGCTCCGCCTACTTCTCCGCGCCGCTGTAAAGTCTCTAAATATTTCAGAGGAAAAGGGAGGAGGATCCACGGAGGAGGAACAGTAGTACTTTGACTCTCAAGGAAAGCGATAAAGAGCCAAGAGCAAATTGGAGCAGTGAATCGGGGGGAAAAGGATTATTAGCGGGAAAATGTTATTCTCTATTTACGTTGGGAGTAAAAACACTGCAGGACTTGAAATTTATATTTAGCATTAAAAAGAAATAATTAAGTAAGCATTTATATGCATCAGATTTATGTCGATCAAATGCGCCTGACCAAACCTACGTTATACTACTTAAAGTTCTTAAAGTTGCCGTAATTTCTTTTAATCATAAAAATTGGAAATATAAAATGAATTTGTTGGAAGGAAAGCAGGTATGGGAGGCACTTTGCCGAGTTTAATAACACAAGAATCAAGACGTTCAAATATCAATT
>JAWWEN010000038.1:13937174-13959321 GCA_035582955.1 Sycophila texana | reverse complement strand
GAGTGCGTGCGCTTATTCGCGCGACGCCAGGCGGCGGCTCCGCACACTCGAATCCGCCTGGATTCCAATTTCCAACAGAATTATACGTTCAAATTTGAATCTATTAATAAAAAATGTTAACATTTTTAATTCGAAATTGCAGAAGGAAAAAAAACGATAAAATGGTCGAGCATTAGTAAGTGATAATCCATTATGTCTGACCATACCTGGCTTATACTACTTAAAGTGCCAATAACTTTCGCATACATCATCTGAATAATTTCAATTGAATCAATTTACTTTTTCGATGAGACTTCTTTTTTTTTTAATAACTAATTTAATTTCTACGTTGTTTTAAAATATTTTTTCAAAACTTGTCAATTTTTACAACAAAAATTATCAGCTCACAACCTGTGACACTTGACAGCCCTTAAATAAATTCTCTTTCATATCGTGTAAAAGGGTACATAACTACTACACTTGTATGATACATATATATGTATACAGAAAGTTAAAAATGACACGGGCGTTCAGGATACGATTCCCTCCGGCATTTGATACCAGAAATGAATTTTGCCAACGAGACACTAGCTACGTCGACGTCCCTTCCTTTTATCTGATTCCCTTGATACCCTCTGGTCTCGCTGTGTGTAGCGATTAAAAGTAAAATAAATTTTACACTTTTCAATTGTCCCTCCGAATTTGATGCAGTAATAACTTTCAATTTTTTTTTATACACGACTCGTCTATAATAAAACTCAGTCAAATTAAAATAAAAGATCATAATTGCAGTCCTCTTTATTAAAATGTCAATCTCCTCGAATCCTTAACTGCAAAAACAATGAGAGCTAAATTCCGCGAAATACGAATAAAAACCAATTCCTCGGCTAATTCCTTTTCATTTAACCTGAAAATATTTGTTACTGCGAAAAACGAGCAGGAAGAGCGCAGAGCAGGCGAAATAAAAGGAAGAAGCTTATCACCATAATTTCCAGCTTTCCATAAAAAAGCCAAGCCCATATTCCACCTACTAAGCATGCAAAGTCCCTCAATGACTCATCGGATGGAAGTCTATAGACTGCCCTAACGGCGCGGGCGATAAAAAAAAGTGCTCCACTCGACTAAAATTTCGAGGACGTCTCGAGCGTAATCCCCGCCCCCCTTTTTTTTCATTCTCACCTCCAATTCGCGCGAACGCGGCGGCGGAGGCACGCGCATATACGTCCAGCGGCGGGAGGAACAGCTGGCGCGGGCTAGTGTGGGCCGCGCGCTCCGGCTCATAAAAAATCAATTTAGCAAAAGTAATGGTCTGTCCCTGGAGCGCGCGGACCGCTCCTCTTATACACGAGCTCCCGCGAGTGTCGCCCGGACCGAGCGCACTGCAGGATACACGTAATGCCGTAACGAGCAGCGCGCCGGGGCCGCATCGTCCTACGCCCGCGCCGGCGAATTAATTTAGACGGCTTTGCATTCGTGCACACGACAGTTGACAAGCAAAGAGACAGACTGACGCTCCTCTTCTCTCTTCCTTGCTCTCCGTTCTATTCCCCCAGTGGCTCAACCAGTTGCATTGTGCGCGCCCGCGCGCGTCTACCACCTGACGCATTGATACCACGAATAGGCCGGCGACCCCGAACCGCATAAAATGGCGCGGGCAGCGTGCCTATTCGAGGCTCGCTATTTAGTGAATTCGCGTGCCGATGGGAAATCGCTCGGTGGAAGGATACGAGAAGCCACATCGACACGATGGTGTGCGTGTACGAGGCTGGTCACGCGCCTTTGGACACCCTTCCCCGCTCGCTCCTTTCTCGAAGAGCTGCAATCACGGCGCGACTCGCAAAGTTTCGCGTCGCCGTCGGAGGGAAAGAGCGCGCGGCTTGATTCGACGTCAATCCGGCTGAGCGACAAATCGATTATGTATTGCGTGCACGCGCCGTAGTGCTAAATAAATCGGCGCGATTGCGAGCGGACGCCTGACGTTCCTCCCCCCGTAATTTATGGCCGGCCGGGCCATCACGCGCCTGGACGTCGTGCCACGCGGAATGCAATTTTTAAGTCGATTTACGGGAGACCCTAAGTGCTCGGTAATTTTTCGACAATCGTCGCGCACACCGCGGGTGCTTACCCTCTTTCGTTTCTCATGCGGCGGGGTAATTCTTGGTAGATTAGATCTCGGTGCTTTAGCGTAACGTGAAAGTGTAATAGCAGCGCGGACGGTATAAAGCAAACGGTAATTTAAAAAGCTGATGAAAAATTACAAGATAAATTATGAAGCAGAATAATGCGTTTTATTATAGAAAAAAAGCTCGTTTTGTGCATTTGGTTGCATAAGCGCTTGATGCGTAAATAAAGAGGGAAATTTAGTTAGTGTACCGCGATTTTTTAAGCAAACAATGAGCATTGACCTAACGAAGTGGAATTTTGGGAATGGAATTCCACAAATATTTGCCCTTTTCATCTGAAACAAAAGTTTGGTCATTTTCTGGGTTATTAATTAGCGGCCACGATTTTCGGCATCGTAAGCGTTACGCAATCAGCCGAAATGGATTTATAATTTTGATTACAGGCAAGCCGAAACCTCGAGTATCGTGGTACCTGGAATCCCAGCTAATTAACTCTACAGTGGAAGCGAAAACCGTACAGAATCCAGCAACGAACGTGCAGTCTGCAAACAACATGCACACGGGGGAGACCTCGATCATCATCAGCAGGGTAACGATCAAGAACCTGAAAAGGAGTCAACACCACTCAAAGCTGTCCTGCAGAGCGAGCAACACACCACTGGCTGTTCCGCAAACTACCACTATTGACATAGCTCTATACCGTAAGCTATATATTCATGAATTTTCAACGAAAGTACAGTTTAGTCTCATCTAATTATTATACAAATCGCGGCATAAATCAATTCTAGGAATAAAAAATATCTTATCAGATATTCGTTGCACCTATAAAATAAAGAGACACCTGTGTAAAAGAATTTTTCAATTTAACCGTGTAAAAAAATGCAAAGGCCTGCAGTACGGCAGTGGAATAAAAATTAATTTCTTATCGCTTACACGATTGAAACCGGCAATGCAAACGAAAATTTATCAGGCATAAAATCACCATCTTTTCGCGGAACCAATTCGTATATCTGCGATCGCCGAATCTCCACAAGCGCGGCGAATTGAAAAAAAAAGAGAGTAACGACCGTACGCGTATAAAAATGCAGTGGGAACGAAGACCGGCGCTAAAAACAGAGGAAGCGAGCGCTCGTCCGTGTTCCGGCGGCGATATTTAGATTCCGCAACGAATGGAATTGAAACATTTTTCACCGATTACGCGGAAGAGGAGGACACCGGCGCCGCGGTGTACATCAGAGCTGCGAGCTTGCAAGCTCCACGGGCCCGGCAAACACGTCGGAAGCCAATCAGCCGACTCTTGGGACGTCGTTAATAATAGCTCGGACGCCGGGATTGCCTAGATTTCGTCGACGACAACGTCTACGTCGTGGTCGCCCGCTGAAATGGTTATCGATCGCAAGGGCAATCCGACAGGAAAACGGCCGCAATAATATTAAATTAAGTTTTATGATACGGGAGCCGACGGCGGGGGCGCACGCGCGATTGGCCCCGGGCCGTTTACGTCCGGTCGCGCGACATTTATTGTTCTGATTTGTGATCCCGGCGGCTCGTCCTCTTTTTCGCGCGAAAGTCCCTCCCCGCTCGTAGAGGAGTCGCGCGCGACCGACTCTCTACTCTTGAAAACCGAACTGAGCCACGCGGGAAAACGTGTTTTGATGATCAGTTTTCGATGCTCTTTTTCCAATGCAGACTTTAATAACTTTAATAAAATAAAAGGCGTTTTTATTTAGGTTATTTTGTTCGGATAATGTTGATTGATTGCTGTGAATCCGTACCTGATAGCGGAGCTTGCGACTGCTTGATTGTTCCCAAACTTTCGCATTGTTTTAACCAGACCACCAATTAATCGCAAAATTAATTTTTATTGATATCGTTATCGACTTTGAAAATCTAAAACTATTTATAATTAAAGGGTAAATTAAAAATGTATTAACTTTACTTTTTAAATACTGACATCTATATAAGAAATGAACTGGACATTAATGTTACCTTACTATTATGTCAACTAATTTTTGTTTAAAGAATTAGAATTCTAAAATTTTAAAACTGCAACAAATATGAGTAAAACCGATTATTGCCATGATATTTTTAATGAACTTACATGCAAAAGAAAAATCCTGACAAAATTTGTATTTTTAATAAAAGATAGCTCTGTACCAAAGCAATAAAAAAAAGGTATCAGCTCGCGCGCTCCGAAGAAGAGGTTGTTTGTTAACAATGCAGCGCAAGCTCGTCCGGCTAATCGTGTAAATTCTCTCGCAGGCCAATCAATGCTGGACACGCATCAAAGTTAAATTCCAACGAGGAGCTTCAAAGCCGAAGCGCCGGGGGTTCGGGACTAGTTGGCCGGTCGACCAATTTTTTCTTTTTTTTTCACACGCTGCAGCGAAAAATTTGAATCGCTGATTCCTTCGATGGACCCCCGACGTCTGGGCTTCATGCAAATACAACCGGCGAGCACAAACACCGCGCGGTGAATCGTTATAACGGCCCTCGGTGCCCGCGGCTAGCTCACCCCCCTCCAACCCCCTCAGACTCCGCAAACTTCTGCCGGCGCCTTTGTCAGTGCGCTGAAAGGAGTCGCGCGGCGATCGAAAAAGCCCGCGAAATTTTCCGCAAAGTAATCGCAGCGATCGGGCGAACGTTAAAATTTTAAAGGGTCACCGCGCCGCTAACCCAGCGAGCGGAACGCGCGCCGCCTCTTTGCCGTTACGCGCGGAAACGGGGCAGAAGGGGGAGGGAAGTGGGGGAGGCCGCGAGCCGACGGAGTTCGGATTCGTTCGCCGGGGAGTTTAGCCGGGGTGCGGGCAAGTTTAAATTAAATCATGTCGCGCCGGAGTCGTAAGACGGTAGGGAGGGCCGCACATTCGCACGCCCGGCAAGAGCCCAGGCTAATGCGCCACCCCCGTGCTCGGCGGGAAACTGCGGGGCGAGGCCAAGAGGTTACCCGTCGCCGTCCGACGCCGGCGACGACGACTTGAAACTTGCGCTACTGCCGGCCGCGCCGTTGCAATTTTTAATCAGGATAAAAAGTTTCGAGATGGTAGAAAAAGACCGAGCGAACGGGGGGACGCCTGGAATTAACTGGGAGAGCCAGTCGCTATTTACATCGATTCGTTTCGGACCGTCCGAACAAACAGCGCGGCCGCCCTTTGAGTAGATTACGAGAAACTTTTTGCGAGGCTATTTCGTTGATGAGCAATATTTTATTATTGAAGTGCTTTTCGCGGAAAAGAAGCAATCGTGTGGGCCTGCATTGTTATTACCGTATTTTCACGGGGATTAAAAAATTCCGAAAATCAGGATTATTTTCATATGATTATCAAAGGTATTTACACTCAGTTGATTTATGAAATGAATATAAATGTCTCTTTTGAATTAAAAATTTGTTTGTGTAATTAAATGAGATTATGTTTTTTTTTTTTTCTAGTGAAACCATTGAAAGTCGACATTTTGGGGAAAGAAAAGGTCGTTTCGTCCAATAAAAAGTACGAGATCGAATGTCGGAGTACGGGATCCAGGCCGCCTGCTTCATTAAGTTGGTACAAAAGGTCGAGATTGCTCAAAAATTCATCAAGAGACGTACGTATAGAATCTCCTCTACTCGATGAACTCTACTTTTAAAATACTTCTGATAATTATTTAAAGACAACATGGCGTATTTGGAAGCACTGCAGCTTATAAAAATGAGTCATCTCTTGTAGTACGTTGTCGTATTTTTCATTATCAGACGTCAAGCATTTTACAATAAATAAAACAAGTCTTTCGTTAACTTATACTTAAATAATATTTAAAAAAAAAAAAAAAAAAAATAAAAATAATAATATATTCCTGTCGCAACTACCGTAATACTTTTAAATTTTTTTAACGTAATTGACTTTAATTACAAACCGAAAGTATATAACATTTATTACAAGTAATATGGAGTTATGGAGTTAACGCCTGTAACTCAATCACCCAATTTTAGCTACTCCATACAACGAGCAGTATCGTCTAAAGCAATTCATAGCTCGTGCAATTATGATGGAAATCGGCGTTTCCATGCGATCGCTGAATTAATTTCGTCGTATATACTGGCCATTAGTTATAATGTATTGCACGATTTTGTAATTTGCATATCATTAGTTTATTGTACACTGATCACTCGACCCACGTACATCCGTTTGCACGGAAATAATTTCTTCCTACAGGAATTCTAAATCGCTAATTCACGGTAATCATGTATAAACTAATCAGTTTATTTCGATGCGGCGATCGCTCATAAAATGAAATCACCGGTACTTTTCGATAATCGCTTCTGTAAACACCTAATATCTAATGAAATTCGAAAATTATACCCTTGATAGCCACTTCCGGAAATTTCTGAATGAATGTCAATTATTAGTGAGGGGGGGGGGCGTGAAAGATCCAAAGTTAAGACCTAAAAAAACGAGATTCCTCATTAGTTTCAGAAAGACGGAATGAGCGTAAGTATTCTTGAATGGATACCAAATGCCGACGACGACGGAAAATACCTAACCTGTCGAGCAGAGAACCGACATTTACCGGAAGCAGCCATCGAAGATAAATGGAAGTTGAGAGTTCACTGTGAGTATAAACTTGAAGAAAGAACTTGCCAAACTTTTTAACGGCGAGAACAAAGTCGAAAAAGAAATCCTTCTGTCCATAACGAAATTTAACTCGATGAAGACACGGGAGCCTTCGCCTGACGACGTATATATATTCGATTGTAAAAAAGAACGGAAAAGGTCCACTTAAAGGATTGTAACATTTAACAGATGATTGAACGATTCAAGCGAATAATGTAAAATTAGTAGTTTTAAAAAAAAAGTATAATATTTAACTACAGATAATGTCTTAATATCGATGCTTAAAATAAAATTCCTCGACCGCGTTTTACTCGTGCCTTCAGGCTACGTTATATTCGTTTACTCATCTCAGTGGATCGGTGAAGTGGTTAGAAAATTAAATTGTCTATATCCACTTACTTTGCAACAATTTGCCAGGTTAACAATAGAAATTAACATCATGTTGATGTGTAGAATTTATTAGTTGATTCTACATTTAGACGAAATTAAATTAATAAATAAATATAATGTAATATAATATAATATAATATAATATAATAAATGCACATCACTTTCTGATAATATCTGCATGAAATTATTGGATAATTAAGTAAAATTTATTTACCGAACTCTAATATATAGTAGTGGTATATCCATGTAAAACGAACATTACGATCAATGAAACATTTTTGATGCGATATTATCAGTAAACGCTAGAAAATGCAAAATAATATGGTAAACCTCTTTATAGAAATTGACAAAGTAAAGTATTTCATGATCTCTAAAATTAAGTAGTTTCAAATATTACTAAGACAGTAAAATCAATGATAATTATCAAAATTATATTATTAATATTATAATTATTAAGTATAATTAATGCAAGATGAACAATAAGCTGTAAAATAAAGGGTCTCGAAAGTAAGCTCTAACTCTTTTGCAAGTTGGATAATAAGTTTTCGAGACGTAATTCGCGTTCGCTCACAACGCTTTGAATAAGCACTGTTAACACTACTACACTGGTATAGTAATCGTGATCTCGTTCACTGCACACGCAAACTGGCTGGATAATAGAGATGAATTCAATTTACCGAGAAAACTAATCATTTCCACCACATTTTCGCTCTATCTCCTTCAGCACAGCTAGATGTTCACTCGCGATTCTGACTTTTCATTGTCGATATATTATATCCGTAACTTTAAAGGATCGCGGGAAAAATATCCAAGGAACATAAAAGCTCGAAAATTGGAAGAATAAGAATACTTCGAAATGAAAAAAAAATAAATAAATTAGTTTTCGTTTGATGAAAAGTTAACTTCAGGGTAGAATTAAAAACAGTGAAATTACTTTCATTGCTTGCCACTCATAGTATCCATTTATCAATCATTTCAAAACAAATTGAATTTTTTAAACTTAATTCACGGATTATTGAAAGGTTAAAAAAAAGAGTGGGATTTAGTTTTAAAAGGATTTAAAAAAAAAAGCGTTTCATCATTCATTTCAATAAAGGATAGAAGCACCGAGGATATTTGGTATTCAATCTAAAAATTTATCCACCGGTAGGAAAACTTTTTCTTTCAATAAAATCGAGTATAAAAAACTTTGTTATGATATAATCGATCAATTTTAATTCAAGAATTATTGTAAAAAAATTTATGTTTGTCGTGCGCACACGCGAAAAGTTTTTCACGTTTCATAATCATATAAAAACTTGGGAAGCTCCGCCTGCTATTTTTAATTACTAATTTCCAGCTATAGGAACAGCGTACCGTATAACTAATTATTGTCGCAACGAGAATTATTTCCACTGCTAGAAACTTCCGGGCGACCCTTTCGCTTCTAACGCGCAGCTCGTTAATTAATTATGACGAAGCATCAACAAAACCAATTCAAAAATACGACCGAAACAAGAATCACCAGCTCCGATCGTAAACACCTCGAGGCGTCGTGAAATTAGAAAATTCAGTCCGCGTAGTCGCAAGCAGCCTCATTCTCAACAGCTTTTTCAGAGACGCACTGAATGGCGAGTTTGAGCGCCGTCCAAACTGTCTCCTCGCTGTCGAAAAAGCCATAAGCGAGTTATGTCGCCCGACTCGATTTGGAGTTTACTGCTTTCCCCGCGTGAGTACGTAGACCTGCTTACTGGCGCGCGGAGCCGAGTGGCGGACGTTCGCCCTTACCCCCTTCAGTTTTACTCCCGGGCGCGCCGTGAATGCAAGAAAACTGACCTACGCAACTAGTTTCTATCTGGCCGCACGTTTGTCTCCTTGCGCCGCGGAATTTTCTCAGTGTGCACGTCCCCCGGCGCGCCGGAAAATTAAGCTCAATCAGCTAGAAAAGCCGGACGCAGCCGGTCACGTAGGATGTTTTAGCTCGAGCACGCGTCATCCGGTGTTCCAGCCAGCGGGGAACAAGACCTCTCCCTCCCCTCACCCCTGACCGTTCGAGCTACGAGCCGAGCATAAGTAAACGCGGCGCGCTTGCTCTACACAGCGACGTATATTACGCGGTATCGTACGTAAAAGGAGTACATGCATAATGGAAATGAAGCCCGGCCTCGCCGCGGAACCCGCTCTCTCTCTGCTCCGGTATAAATAAGGGACGGACGGTGCGAGCGGCTTTCGCCCGCGCGGCTACGTTTTTCCAAAGATGCGCGCGCGCCGCATGAAAAACGCGAGTTAATCTAATTGAGCGTTCACGTTCTTGTTCTCAGATTACGCCGCGGCGTCACGGGCGAGCCCGCGAATACCTGCTTTTTCCCGCGGGAAAAATAAAACATTAGACTCGGACAAAGAAGCCAACGTCTGGTTGGATGGATCAACTGCTTAATGGGTAGTGAAGTTGGAGGAATCGTTAACTCTTTTTTAAAGTGCCTGGAGAGGGTTTGAAAAGAAATTGGATAGAATCGGATGATATGATGATCTTCTTTCGGCGATGTAATTTGAGGGAAGGAAAAAAGGTGTATTGCCGTCGTATAGATGTGCCGCGGGAGGATGGCGGTAGGGTGAGAAAAAGTTAGGAAACCTCTTTCTTAAGAGAAAGAAGTTTCGTAAACGTTATTTCGAAACCTCGCGATCCAATGCGAAAAGTGTTGAAGAGCATACTACTTGAAGTTGGAATAGCCGATTCTCCGTGATCCACTTTAAAGAACTCATAACTTCTCGCGCGACATTGTGGTTTTTTTTCTTCTTGTTTTCGTTAAATTGAGACGAAATTATTGTTCTTTTGTCATTGCATCGCGAACTGCAGAAGTGCATAACAGGTCTTGGATGTTGCCCAGAATTGAAGAGTTACTTTCCTTCGAAAAAGTTGACACTCTTCTTTAGTTTTACGACTCTAGAGTTTCGAAAATACAATCCCATCTGCAAAAGGAGGATATTTAAAAATGATAAAATACAACCATATTATTCGTTAAAAAAAAAAATAAAACAAAAAATAAACAAAATTTTATAATTAACTGCATGAATATTCGCGTAAATTTAAGCTAATGTTAAAACAGTATTTCTTCATACAAAGATAAGAGAAATTGAAACAAAATTTTATTACGCAGGTTCAAAGTCATTAAATTTTTTTAGCGGAAACTTCGGCTTCGCTGTAATAAGTCAAACATTTGCCATAAGATACATTTTCGCATTATGATTGCAGTCGCTCCCATCGTGCTGCTGCGAATAGGCTCATCCACTGAACTTAGGAAGGATACCAAGGAAGGCGACGATGTTTCCTTTGAGTGCAACGTCAGAGCCAATCCGGCGAACTTTAAACTAACATGGTATCACGGGGTAAATATGCCTTTCACCTTTCTGGCCGATAGCGTAAGTTATTTGCATTGGTGCAACGAGAAATTCCATAGGCAAAAAGTCGAATACAGTCGGGTCTATATTTTATTCGATCTTCGCCAAAGAGAAATCAGCGGGCGAGCGAGCGATGCAGGGCTCGACGTATGCCATTAGAAATGAATAGAGCCGCGCAAAAGTGAGCACGGCAAACTGACTGAAACGCGCTCAAACTCCCAACTGCCAGGAGGAAAGGTTAAATTAAAAAAGCTCCAGGCGATACATGATCTTTGCTCCCTCATAAAGCGGTATTGCCCGCTCAATGGGCAACGGACATTTTCGAGAAAAATAAATAATAAAATAATAATAATAATAACAAAGCGATCAACCCACGCGCAAGCGAGCTCCTTTTTCCCCGACAGTTTACTTTTTTCCGAAAGTTTACTTTGCACGAGCACCGGTAAAGATAATGAAAGTCTTTGAATAATGCGCGTATCTGCATGTAAACGAGAAAGCATTTGCTCTTCTCCGTCAGAGCGCGGGACGTCTAATTTTTAATCTCGAAAAATCACGGCGCAACAGTTTCAGCGCTCTCTTCGTTCGAGCGTATAACTGCACGGAAAAGAAGCCGGAGCCCCTTTCACCACGCGTGCTGACAGCGCGCGCCGCGAGAGTCCCGCCTTGATCCCCGCGATTCACTGTCCGACTTCGCGAATTGTGCCGCGACCCGTCGTCCCGCTTACGCGACGTTAGGCTAAATAATACCTTTGTACGCAAAGATTCGTGGGAAAAATGCCTCATAGAGGCGGCGACGCGGAAGCGCGGAGCGCGGAAAGCTTTTTAGAGGAGAGGAGAGGAGGAGGAGGGCAGGAGAGGCAGAGGGGAGGAATAGAGCCGGGTAGTTAAGCCGCTCAAGGAGGATCATGCCGCCTGTTTATATCCCGGGCGCGAGCGTGGGGTAGCGCCGGATCCCGTCGGACGGGCGGAGACTGGGAGCACCCGTCTCACTTTACGCGAGCCGGGAAAGCTCTGAGCCTCGGCAATTTACTTTCCGGCGCTCGACTCCTTGTAACTGTGATATAAATATAAATGAAGATTCATTTTTGCTCCGTGCGTAATGCGGCATATTGGGCGACGGTTATATCGCGCGAGGCAAATCTCTCTTTCAACGAGAGATACTCGACTGAGCGCTTCTACTTCGGAAAAAACTGCGAGGCGGCACGAAAAGTAAATTTTACGCGGGTAACTTTCTTTTAGCACTTCGGGAGTTCGTTTAAAACGGCACTCGGTTTAACGATTCAAACGCTGTTTCTTCCTATAGCCTCGTTTGAGTTTAATTTTCGTTTTAAAAATATGTAATTTAATAATTGATTATCGATGATAAAAGGTAAAAGAGTGAATAAAAGGAATATTCGTTGATAAGTTCGTAAAAACGGCATGCAGTTATTGAAGTTTAATGTTTTGGAAAGTGCATGAGTGAAACCGAAATTAAAAAAAAAATAGCGATAAAATCTTACGACCGCATAACAACCAATTGTCTAAAATATATCGGATAAAGTCTATGGGCGTACCGCAAGCGACGATGCAGTTGCACGGCCATCGAGATGCATTCTCTTGGAATCATTGTAAATTTACGATGAGCCGTTGTCGTTTCCCGTTTATTCAAAATTTTAGTTTTCGCCGAGCGCGAGCAATAAATTTTCGCGGCGAATCACTGGACTGCGCTTGCGTAAAAATCCACTAAAAAGACCACTTGGCAGCTAGCCCTTTGACACAACGAAACTTTATGTTAACCTGCGTAAAAGCGATTTTTCTACATCGCCAAAGCGATCTGTGTTTATCCAGCAATCGCGGAAACCCATATAAAACAGATGCTCGCTTCTCCCTCCTTTTTTTCTACTCCTCGCTGTGCCGAAATATTTCCGAACGCTGCAGGTATACTCAATCGAGAAATGGAAACCCCTAAAAAAGTGTAAAAAATAAAAAGTTGCGCTAAAAAATTTTTAAAATATTACTGGGTACACTTCAAATTGAAGCCGAGGAAATATTTTTCAGTCGAAATTGAATTATTTGCCCAAACGTTAAACGCGTTCAATAAAACTCTGTAACACGGGGATATCCTTATAAAATACTCGTTTAGGTTGTTACTTCGGTATCGGATTTAAAATTTCCAATAACATGAATCTCAGATCTCGTTTTTTAAAGAATATAATCTAAATCGTATTTCTCTGCAAAAAGGTTTAATTCAACGTATAACATTTTTTTTATCAGCTGCACGTACTTTTAATAAAATCGGAATGACGAATTGAAGATGATATTAAAATAAAAAGAAAAGAAAAAAGAAATATTTAAATGAAACGAAGAAACTGCAAGATTGATATTCTATATTTTTCAGAACAAAGAACTTCGCCACAACGTCACTGCCGGTGTAAGACTATCCGATCAATCTCTCTTTCTCCAGGGAATAACGCGGGAAGCCACGGGAAACTACAGCTGTCTCGCGTCCAACTCAGAAGGCCGTAATAGATCTAACATTATTTACCTTCATGTTATGTGTGAGTTCTCGATTTGTTTTTCCTCGCCGATCCAATTTGTCTTATACGGTTTTCTGTATTGCCCTTAATTCTCGTAAACCTTATTAGCGCCAAATCGATATAGACATTTTTTATTTACGCCTCGAGTTGAGAGTTAGCAATGAAATATAAAGCTCGGAAACAGCAGCGGGCGACGAGTAGTTAATGATGACTAATTTATCACGTAATAAGGAAGTTTAAAACGACAACATAAAATAACTAGCCCACTTAGTAACTATAAAATAGCTATGATACTTAACAGAGCCGCGTAATGACTATAGGCCTTAAAATTCCTCCTTATCTAAAGTTGCGATGCGCTTACGACGTCATTTCAGTCGCTCCAATTTGCAAGCGCCTAAGCCCGATTAATCCGAGCGGCGACGAGGACTCGGCCTCCACCTACGCCCTGATTAACGACGAGGAGCCGGGGAACGTCTCGAGGCACGAAATAATCAATCTCGCCTGCGAGGTCGAGGCGAGCCCGACCACCGTCACCTTCCACTGGACTTTTAACAGCAGCAAGCACCTGACCGACGTACCCGAGGCGGGCTTCACGAGCGACGAGACGACAAGTAAACTGAGCCATCTGCTGAGGACGGATGCGGATTATGGGACCTTCGGATGCTGGGCCAGCAACGCCGTCGGCCATTCCAAGCATCCCTGTCTCTACCACATATCCGTGCCAGGTGAAGCGATCTGACTAGAGACATTTTCATGATCAATCGTTTGCGTTTAAGCGACGTCTTCCCCTCCCCGAATTCCAGTCGCGATGGTTATCGAGGTTCGGATTCGCTTATAAGTATATATAGCCGTCTAATAAAAATGTCAGTTTTGGGAAGTCTTTCAACTCTTCAAAGGAGATATAAAAGGAAGCCTGTAGCCGCTGGAGGGAATTTTTCTTTAAAATTTTTATCGAGTGTTAAATTTTTCTTTTTTTATTCAACTCTGAGCTACATTCAAATTGATTTCTGTTTCTATGCGGGAATGTGAAATTTTCCATCAGGAAAATAAATTGTTTGTATTTTATAACGTAACGCTTCACTGTAGACGACATTTAATTATATTTCCATCTTTTCCGAATGCTAATTACGATACCGGCGTAATTTATGTATTTCGCCTGACGCATACCGTACATTAAAATCGTATAATCTCATTCCCCTTTTTTAATGAATTATCGGTATAAATTTATCGTTACAAAAATAAACAAACAAAATGTGTATTAAGAAATTAAAATTATTCAGACAATTAAATTTTATTACTTTTAATTTCGGTTTAAAGAAGGCGTGTATTTATTTTGTTGATGATTTTATTTTTCACCCTTTTGTTATACTACCCTCTACCTACGTTGCGCACATTTACTCATACGCGCGTGTACCTGCAAGCACTCAAACAAAAACAAAGTACGTCTTAATAAACTAAAATAATTAACAAGCGTGTACGTACACACGGTTCATTTTGCAGAAGAGTTAGACTAGAAAAAGAAGGCACCTTCTTTTTAATTCAACATTACACGTGGAGTAAATTGAAGTTTAGCGGATGGAAAGAAAATACCGCAGAGTGGTAATTAATGAACTCGCTCCGAATCCCGGCTGTTAATTTACAATTGAAAATTCTAGATGGCTTCCGCAAATGCCCCATAGCCATTTTTAGCCCTTTTCCGCTACACCTTCCAGCGTCGTCCATAGTGTCGTCCTATGCCACTTAGCAAAAGTGGTCGGTGCCGACATTGCCACCGGCTATATCCAGTTATTCGCCGCGGAGCATTTACTTTCAAAATAGTACGGGCGGAAAGCTCCCTCCGGGGAAAACGGTACGGCAAGCGAAAATGAGAAGTCCGGGTTTTCCCTCATTGCCGCAACGCGGGCTCCGGTGCGCTACGTTTTCTTTATGAAATCCCGCACGAGATGACAATTCGCAGCGTGGGCTTTCTGAAAATCAACTTGCCGTGCAAAAACCAAATTTCACTTTCGCATCTTACGCGGAACGACGCAAATGCTCCACCGACCCCTTACCGCCCCCTCTATTCCTCGCTCGAGTGCTTGCACGGTACAATGCGGCAGGGAAATTTCGGGAGAAGCTGCTTTTGAAAATACGCTTCCCGCGGTAAACGAGCGGCGATGTGAAGGCGACAGGTCCCCTTTTTTCGTTCGAGAAAAAATATCGCGAAAAGAAGAAAGTGATAAGACAAAAGGCCCGTCCGCGGTGATTGCTCGCGGACGCATTCGTTGCGTTTGTCAAAGTCAAACAGCTAACGGCAAATTTGGCGAGCCCTTAATGCTCCTCGGCAGGGGTCCGCTTGGAAAGTAAAGCGAAGACGCGGCGGGGCGCACCGACACCCGGTCTGATGAGCGCGGGACACTTTCGTTAATGAGGTAAAATCGTTCGGCAAATGAAGCGGCATTTAGAATTCCCGGCGGCAATAGCGCGCGCGACGTCGTCGAATTTAATTAAACTCATAATTGAATACGTCCGTTATCCGCAGCCGTGCGACTTTTCTGATATGACCCGATCCGCGACGCCAGACAAGTTGATGTTCGCTCGTTAAAGCGCGCGGACGTCAAATGTTCCCGAGGCATAGGTTCACCCGGGCGCGTGTACACTTCGCATTTTCAATTGGCTGGGCTAATTGAATGCATAACTCATCGGAGCACGGACCGATGGCGAGCGTGTTTCTTATGAAATTACCGGATACTATTGTCTTTGCCGGGCGCGCTTTATAAAAGTTCCGGGGCCGCCGCGTGTACGTACGTACGTGGCCGCTCTGCACGTTTCTTACGGCGCACGTATAATTAAATAGTTAATTGAAAATGTGAGCTTAACGCCGCGAGTACGGTATTGGAATATGAATCTTACTCTTTACGCCCTCGCCACGCTTCTTTTGCTACCTTGGACTAACGGCAAAAATTTCTGCAATTTCCTGACCCGATTCTATTTCACTCGCTCTTGGAAATTCCACCGATACCGTATATTTCTTTTTTAAACATAGAAAGCGAAAAATGTAGATGTAGCTTGAATAGCGACCACCTTTTGACAAGTTTCGTTAGTTAAATTCTACAATGAACGTTGAAATTTCTACTGTTAACCGTCTGAACTGACGAGTTAAAAATTATTTTAAAATGTAAATTTTCACTGAAGGTATAGAATAATAATGAATAGAAGTGTATCCTGTTACCCGTACTCCGCAGAAAGCCCATCCCGCTTTAATGCGTTAATTTCATTAGAAACCCACGTCAAAATAACGAAGCTTGCGATAAGTTCTAATTTAACTAAGAGCCCGGCCGGTGTAAACAAACTTTCAATAAGCTCGAAGCTCGCGGAAAACACTAAAATAAAAGAGACGCGGCGACCAAAGTAATTTGAACTTTCAAAGGAAGTCGCGGGGAGATTACAGTTCGAAAAGCGCTGGTCCAGTCTTTTCTCTCTGTCCCCCGAGTCATTTCGCTCCCGGTGTCCCCGTCCGGCGCTCGTTTGGTAAGTCAATACTTTTTTCGTTTGTCCACAGTGAAGCCGCTACCAGTGCACAACTGTACAGCTCAGAATCAAAGCGGTACCTGGGTAAGGATATCCTGTGTCGAGGGCTACGATGGCGGACTGCCGCAAAAATTCGTCGCCGTGGCCGACGAGCGGCGCTGGGAGTCGAGCACGCCCAACTGGGAGATCGAAATCCACAAGCCGACCACCGTGTCGGTGTACGCGGTCAACGCGAAAGGAACCAGCGAGCCCGTCATCGTCGAGGGCATTGCCTTCAAGGACGTGGCCAAATTTACGGGTGAGCTTCGGGGTGCGCGCGCCAGCGAGTGAGCAGCCGGCCACAATGCGCGCCGCGGTGAATGATTTACGATCTCTATTTCGAGCTCTCATTATTTTCCCACCGACGCGGACAGTTGAATTATCTGTCCCGAACTTTTTATCCGTAAATAATTAACCTTTCGATGCAGAGTTTAATTTTCAATATTCTACTTTCAGAGAGCAAGGCAGTTAATTGCTTGTTTCACTTATTGTTGAGAGAACAGTGCGGTTAAAGTGAGATCGATTATTTTTTAATTAATACATTTTTCTTTATAATAGTTAAATGTACTCCTTTGCAGCTTAATTAAGGCTTTGTTATAATGAGATACCGAAACAGTTTTTTTGTTTTGATCGACTCGATCGACTTATAGAGTTTGATTTAATTAACATCGATATAAGCGTTATGTATATATTTCATACCTGCCGTAGGAGATTGAAAAACAATTTTTCTCTTGAACTATGTAATGATCAAAGCCGGACCAGAAATTTGTTGGAATAATTTATTTAATTTCCGACGTTTCGGTACTGGATTAGTGCCTTCACCAGGCCTTTGATAATAAATAACTAGCGCGCAGGGTTCGTCATGATTACTGCGTTGAGAGATGCAACAACGGACACTATTTATTTACATTAGCAAAGCCATGATAAAGGCACTAATGCCAGTGCCAAAATATAGAAAATTTAACAGACAATTCCAACAAATTCTGATTGGCTGCTGATCATTTGAGTTCATCTATTTTATGCACACACTGTTAAAAAATGCATGCACTTAAAATTCAGTTCATGTAAGTGCATTAAATTTAATTCACTTACATTAAACTTAATAAAAATTACATTAATTTACTTTAATTTTTACATTAATTTATATTAAATTTAATGTAAATTAGTTAAATTTCATGTAAATTAATGTAAAAATTAATGTAAGTTAATGTCATTTACATTAAGTTTAATGTCATTTAATTAAATTTAATGAACGTACATCGACTAAATTTTAAGTACCATGCATTAATTTACATTAAATTTAACTATTTTTAACAATGCACGCAATCTATGAGCTTTCGAGACTTCCATAATGCAATCGTACTAAATCTGTTATTTCTGGAGAAGCGAAAAATAGAAAAAAACGAAATAAAATACGTATCTACCGCTGAACCAAGATTTATAGCGTAAAGGAGCTCTAGACGTAAAGGCGAAATAAAAGGAAAAATTGTTTCGCAGGAGAAACCGGCATTTCACTCGACATATCACCAATCCTGATTGGCCTGGGAGGCACGGCTACCGGACTGGGGCTCATCGTGACTGGGGTATTGATGGCGCTATGGAGAAAACACGCGGCCTCGCCGTCAAAACCGAAGCCACTGCAACAGCCGACCATCGCTACGTTCGCGGTTAAAGGCGAAGAGGAGGACGGAAACCCTGATCTCATACCGACCTCAGCACTGACCAATAATTACACAGGCAAGTGTCGCTCGGATAACGATAAAAAAAATCTGCTCATCTCATTAAAATTGAACATTTATTTTCGCTCGGACGGTGCAGTATTTCCAACGGATATTTGTATTACACATTGTGTTACGGTAATTTAAATATGCAAAATTACTCAGTCCTACGTATAGTATATTAATTTATAGCTTGTGTGGGGAAGGGGGTAAGAGACGGTACCAATTTAGCAGCGGCTGGGGTTGCCTTGCGAATCTCAGGCTATCGCTCTGCTGCCCCGACAGTCGAAGTAGTAACCCAGTCCAGCAATGGCCGGCGCGAAATTCTCGCGTGACCGCATTTAAGCGCCATTACCGCACGAGGTTCGGCCCAATGAGTCTCGCTCTTAAGTTCCTGGACTGGAAAACCCGATACTGCGCGATAGATCCAGCCACTGGTAGAGTCGGCGCTACTTCGTGAGCAAGGAAGCGGAGATATCCGCCGAGCCGAAAGGGGGTACGAAAAGGAAGGATTCGCGAGGGGAAACTCTACTAATTTCTTCAAAAATTAATAAGAGACTTGGAAAATGTCTATCTTTAAGGAATGTTTTTATATTCTTGACGTGTTAAATTTTAAAATATATTCAAGTACTCACTTATATATAATTGGATGAAAGCTCGCAGAAGGACCGCTTCATACTATAGAAGGCCAACTGCAACAAAGAAATGAAGAATATTAAAAAATTGCAGGATTATATGTTAAAAGTAAATACACTTTTTAATTAATTAACAAAGTAAAGGATACAGTAATTAAAATTGAAAATAAAAATAAATAATATTTAGTAAATAAATGTTTCATTGGCAAAAAGATAAATGTAGTATAAAAGTAGGTTATTAAAATTTAAGGGACTGCAAGTGAGAGCGGATATCTATAAAAATGGGGTATCGTCACAATAATCGATTACTCTGTACTACTTTAATTATTCACTGACACTTTCAGAAGGGTATCGTAGTTATATTATGAACTTCTACTCTGTAGGGACTTTTTAGTAAAAATCATAGGCTTTTTTTCAACACCTACACTAAACACTTTCAGAAGAGTATTCCACTGTACATATAAATCCTTCCATCACAATCTCAGGTTGCTTAACGTATAGCACCTTCACTGAGCACTTTAGGAAGGATATTGCACCTGCGCACATCCCTTCATCACAGGCTCAGGTTTCTTCTCCCTCCATCGCAATCTCAGGTTGCTCTATTTCATTTCACGAAGCACTTCTAAATGTGTACCATACGTTCTGCATCGATACTTTCCAGAGAGCTATTTGATTTGTTTTTCTACATACTCAGGACAAAATTTGCTCCTCAAAGGGGTATTTTATCTTCGTTTACCTCCCCTCCTTCCCTAATTTTTTTTTCGTAAATTAAACAGACAAAAAATCGGCAGTCGTATTAAAATTGACAAGATAATATGCAAAGCGTCATTGAAAATATAATGCGATATAATAAAATTCGAAAATAATTAATATTTAACTGTTTGCAGACAGAAAGCTTTCTGTTTACGGATCCCTTCCACGGAGATTAAACTTCACGGAAGAAGTAGAGTTACCGCCGGATAATAAAGAGGACATACTTCACGACTACCCTCGAGCATTACCAAATGTTCGTTATCATTTTTAGAAATAAATTTCAAAACTCAATATAAATACTTCAATAACTCATGTCATCGGTTTATTTATTACAGACATATTACAGCTTACAAAGACCAAGCCGTTATGCAGAAACAATAGTAAGACATACAACCGTCCAAGAAAGCTGTATCTAAGTGGATAAATGAACATTAAGTGAATTTCAAAAGTCATAACTATGAAGAACTGGAGAAGAATTTGAATTTACAAAAAAAAAAAAAAAAATTTAAACATACAAACTATTTATAGCTACTTGACTGATCATGAGTTTGTAAATATTGTACATAAATAATTTATACAAAAAAAAATTTGTTGATTACTTAGACATTTATTTACCTTGACCTTCTAGTAATATATAAGATTTATTTGCTTCTGTGTATACAAAAATGAAGTATAACGGCACACAAAAACTGCATTTTATTTTTATTTTACAATAATTCAAACACGTGCAATAATTTTAATTTTTTTTTAAAATAAGTATATTATTTAAAAAATTTCCATTCTTATTTTTTTACTATTTATTTTTCATGACCTCGACAACAATGCAGATTAGATACGCCAATTCAAATAGAAAGTGCATTAAACGTATGCATTCTCCAAGAGCGCAGCTTGACAGAGAACAATCACTTTTCAATTATTTCGACTTTTTAAAGAAAGTTTCACAATTGATCTACCAAAAGCATTGTTGGAATGGTGCCTACTTCTTTTTTAAGCAGAAAGTCAATAAAACGGCTTTTTCATTTTTATCTTTTGATTTAGTTCTTTGTTCCCTCTAAATCAATCAATGCAACAATAGTCTTTACATAACTGAATAATTGAATTAAAAAGAAAAATACGGATAAAGGCAAGATTTTATTGAATTGATTTACATAATTTCAATTCGGGAAATATTATTTTATTTAATTGTAAATCAAAAATATTTGTTGCAACTTCGTATTAATTTTTCATGTAATAGTTGGTGCAGTAGTTGATATAATTATTATACAAATCAAATTCAATGCTATTTCTAATTTTTTATTAAATGGCGTTTTAAACAAATAATTAATAATTGAAAATAAAAAACGATGTGACGTTTCTAAAGAATATTTAATAACCATAAATCAAAGAGCCAACTTCTTTTTTTATTTATTTTTTTTTTTAAATTGTACATAACTTCCAAAATATATACGTCGTTTTGCCTTTTCGATTCTGATGCATTGCTGCATCGTGATGCGATGCATCACTATAATATATATATAGTATATAGTTACCTACACTGCGAAGATTGACGTACAGATGTTATACACATAAGTCGCACTTGTAATATCAGTGGCGCCGCCTATTCCGAATTTTACGTGGCGTCAATGGTCTGACGATTATATATACATATACATTGATGTATGCACTGTAATGCACGAGAAACTAACCCTCAACAGCGAGTAGTGCAAGAAAAATACCCGGTACAAGGAACTGCATTCCACAGTTTAAATATTGACGTCTTTTACAAAATAATGTAATTTTTAGTTGAATAACATTAAAACTGACGATTAACTAAAAAAACAATATTCTTTTCTTTAAAAATCGTATCTAAAATGTCGCAAGATAGAGGTAAATAAATCAGCTTATCTAATAAAATGTTAATTTTTGCTTACGAATTAAAAATTTATTAAATAAATTTAATTATTTTCAAATTCAATTTTAGGAAGAGGACGACGTAACCCGCGTGGTCATTCATACAATAAGAACAAAAATATAAATATAGGAGACAAGGGAAGAGAAATACTAGAACATATAGATGAAAACAACCCTGTTATTAAACAATTTCAAGAATATTCTTTGGAATTGGACACTAAACATGACCGTTATGAAAGAATTGTTAAAATCAGTCGTGATATAACAATTGAAAGTAAGCGCATAATTTTTTTACTGCATACCCTTGATAAAGAAAGCAAACGAGAAGCTATTTTGAATGAAGCAGAAATGAGATTGAATATTTTAACAACAACGTTTTTTATAAATATTGCCCAAGAACTTGACAATGAAGATCCGTATCTGTATTTGAGAGCTTACAGAGCTGGCTTGCAAGAATTTATTGAAGCTATAACTTTCTATTGGTACTTAAAGAGTAATACACTTTACAATTGGACTAATTTAGCGGAGTCAATGATTTATACAATCAGTGACAAAAGTGAAACTGAAAATAATGAAACAGCTTTGGAACAAAAAACAGTACAAACATTATTACCTCCAATAGAATAT
>JAWWEN010000038.1:13922529-13936003 GCA_035582955.1 Sycophila texana | reverse complement strand
CCTTTCTTTTTGAGTTTTCACTTATTACTTCCATTGGAGATATCACTCTAAACCAAATTTTAATTGGATACAATAAACATGTATCTCGCAATCTCAAAGCTCGAGGCTCATTTGGTTTCAATAATGTCCATCGAAGAGAACCATAACTTTTCATATAACAAGATATTCCCACGTACTAAATATTAATCAATAATAAATAGGTAAAAGTAATAAAATAATAAACTTTCAAAAAAATTCAGGATGTAATTGATGCAAGGTATAATCTTACTGGGGTAATTGACATTTCACCATAATCAGACAAACTTAATTTGACAGCTTTTTCTATTATTGAATCACTTTCTCTCTGAAATACAAAAAAAATTAAATGAAAACAATGCACTAATTTAAGTTCAATGTTATTGTTAACAACTCACGTTTACGTGATACAAAAAT
This sequence comes from Sycophila texana, assembly GCA_035582955.1. Classification (NCBI taxonomy): domain Eukaryota; kingdom Metazoa; phylum Arthropoda; class Insecta; order Hymenoptera; family Eurytomidae; genus Sycophila; species Sycophila texana. The sequence goes on along the minus strand of JAWWEN010000038.1, from coordinate 13,935,571 downwards.
TGTCAAAACAACTCACACAAATATTATAAATGATTCAAAATCATTTATAATTAAGTACTGTAATGATCAATGTAATCATTCTAAAAACTTAAAAAATATGTGAGTTAACACGCGTCTAGCAATGTTTACAAAACTGAAGCGCAATTGCGCGCCAAACCCAAACACAATAAAGCGACGCACGCATGCCACTACTGAAATTTTAAGGTTATGGAGCGAAATTTGAATGAGTCATTCATATAAATCTTGAACAAATAGAAATCTATTTCAATCAATAAAATTCTGAGGACATTAACATTTTGTACTTTTCCGATTTTTAATTTTCTTTTCGCGAATTATTTTTTATTAATATAATTTTTACTTACCTCAGAATCGGTGTCATTTCCAATAATATTGTCACCAATCTGTAAATTGATTTTCCGCACTTTTAGATTATCTACCAAGATTATTTGCGGCTGTTCGCTCATTTCCATTGTTAAAATTAAAGCTTTCTTTTCCAAACAGTTTTTTTAGTATTTTTTTTACGGTTAGTGAATAAAACTCTTAAAATTTAGATTAAAAAACAAAATAACAATGAACATGTAAATAAAAATGTAAAGAGAAGTGCGATAAATGAATCATTTCAAGACGAGAAAATCAACTTAAAGTGATAAACAAGTTTTGTTCGATAATTTATAAGTTGTAAATAAATAAAAATAAAATGACGTTAAGAAAATGAATCATTAAATAACTTCTCAATTAATATTAATACAAATTGTCAGTAGAGAGTTATTTATTATTTATTAATTATAAAAGCAGTCTGTATGAAAAATAAGATCAACTATACATTCGTCGATTATTAAACAACATTCATCGGGGTATTATTAAACAATCGTCAAAGGCTATTTTTAACTATAAAAATGATTAGCTCATCTATTAATTTAATTGTTTTTTAAGAGCGACATCGAGTAACAAATTAAATCTCACCCACGCCCAAAATCACAAGCTACACGCCTACAGAAATATACCTTGAATCGAAACGAATCCGCATTTTAGAAAGGTTAATGTTTTCGGAAGCTGCAATGTCATGTTTTGCAACGAGACCCTGGTGTTTGTCCAATGATTGTTAAATATTATGAAAATCTTTGGACGAGTGCCCAAGAATGCATTTCGACGTAAGAGACGAACGGCGCGATACACTGCGTTTCGCCCGGATTCTTCCAAAATACATCTCTTTCGTATTTTATCGGATGATTAAGCGTTAGTTTATATGAACGAAGAAATCTCGCTAATAAGATGCTCTTTTCAATTTAGCTCCTGCATAAATTTGAAAAGAGAATTTCCCTAATGTACTATTTATTTTTAAAGGATAAACGCTTTAATCTTTTTTTATGTTCTGCCTTTATATGTTTAAATAAATAGAATACATTTCTGTAAAATAAATGAGAATTTTTTAAATAAAATTTAAAATAAGATTTATTTGGTAAATTTAGTGTTCGATATGAAAATAAAATTCTACGTGCAAAAGCTTGTCGTATATCGGAGTATAGCGAAAGGGTAAACAGACGCAAAAATCTCCGGAAATAGAAAACTATTTCTCTCCACTCGACCTAAATAATGGTGACGTGATTTTTCTGAAACGAATGCTGTTAAAAAAAAATTCTTTTTTGTTCAAGACATTATAATTGCTCGATGATTCTCTGTTTATTTTCTCGAACTTGAAAATAGTAACTTGTTTTTCTTGAAGGTGTGAATGTCGTGCTTTTCGCAAAATACTTTTAATTTTGACATGTACTACAATTTTCACTAAATTAAAAACTGCACGTCAACACCAAGCTTAAATAAAACGCTAAGATTTTCGTTTCGATTTAATACGCTTTTGTTATTCTGAAAAAATATTAATGAAAAATTAAACTAAAAAACAGTAGATACCAATTTTATCATTTTAATTAAAAAACTGGGTTGTCTTATTGGACTCACGCTGCATTCCGATTCGAAATTTATTTAAAATGAAAAAAAATTTGGTTTTGCAATCAGCTTTTTTTCAGTACGAACGTGTGAAATAACAGCACACGCAATCGAAGTTAATTAAATTAATACGCGCTGCTCCCGCAGGCCACACAAGCCAATTATAAATGTTTAAACGATTTATACAAGAGTATAATGATACAAATTCACGTCACGACCTTTTTTTCGTTCGCAAACCAACTTAAAATAAACACATTCCGATCGTACAACACCTCTAACGACCGCACCAATAATTACCATGCGATTGGACATCAATGCCAAAAGCTCTCGTTGAATTTTCAAAAACGCATTCCCAAACAGTGCGATTACGAAGTCTAAAACTGAATCAACCCTAAATAACGCATTAATCATCCTTCCGGTCGCGTATAATTGGCCGCATCATCCGCTCCCCTAAAAATAGGCCCGCGAAAGCTCTTCGGCGTTTAAACGGCATGGGAATTCACCAACCGAACGATAGGTCATTCGAATTACGAAAAAAAAACGACCTCAGCTTCGACAATGGGAGAAAAATGTGAGGCGTGTATCCCAGAGATCGGGTGTCGAAATCGCGAGATCCTCTCTCTTTCTTTCTCGATGTAAGGCGGCCTGGTCTCGATTTACAAAATTTCAGAGGACCTTGGCCCGCTTGGAACGCGACACTTTTATATTTACCGGCGCGTCGCGGCCGCGACCGAGCGCGACACTCTGCGGGGTGCATCTCGGGAAAGATCGTCCTTGAGGGTTGGGAAAAAGCGGCGGCTCGATGCTGTGCACGCAGGTGCACAGGGAACGCCCGATCTCGAGCTTGTTTTCTTCTTTCCTTGAGCAAAACAAAAACTAGATTTAATTTTAGCAGGAAATAACTAACGGATCGACGAATTTCAAGCTTTGGATAGACTTGTTGACTTGTTATTTTACTTAACATTTTTTTTTTTAAGTCTTAAGCTATACGAATTCCATTTTATGTGAATAAGGAAGTATTTTAAAGACCCGGCTTTTGTTGGAGCGCTCGCCGAGTATAATAAAATCAAAATAGAATATATATTCTGAAATCTTTGAAAATAGCAACAATGAGTAACAGCTGCTTTTTATTATTTAATTCTTATTTTTTTCCGTATCGTTATTTTTTGTTATTCAACCGAGGCAACGAATAAAGGTTACCGTTTGAATTTTTTTAAGACAAAGTAATATTTAACTTTTAAATTAATCAGCAATTGGCGCATCATTTATATTTGTAAGTGAGAAATGTTGTAGTCGACATACAGATTTGTAATTATGATTGGCGACTACACTATTAACAAAATGTCTTAACTTTTGGCAAACGACTGCACATAAAATATATGCAGCCTTGTTATATTTATTTAACTTTTACACGTATACTTTTATATAAATTTCCTATCTATAAATAAATTTCTTATATATTATTTTTGACCACGCAACAGCTACACTCACCGCGTAATTTTTAGAACAATTTTACTATTACCTTAGTATTTATTAGGAGACAAGGTGTACTTATTACCTTAGAAAATAAATTAATTTTCCCTTTTCAACGGCTTTTTAATTAAATTTCCTTACTAAGCTCCAACAAACAATCTTTCATCAAATCTTAAAGTAATAAAAATCCCTAATTATTTTTCTTAGTAAATAAGATCATAAAAGAATTATTTAAAAAAATAATGATTTTGTATATTAAAAACAAAAGATAAGAGAAAAACCAATTTCCCTAAAAAAAAAAAGCAAAAGAGAAATGTTTCCTGTCAGTGTCAAAAAATTTCCATAAACGAATACAGATCCACCTATTTGTCCTGATTTATGATTCCCCGCAAGGCGCGTCATCACGGTCGCATAAAAATTCCCGGTTTCGCGCCGGCGTCGGCGTCGAGCGTGAAAGAATTCCCCCGGTGGGCTCGCGGCGCGCTCCGCGCGAATCCGGCGTCGTCGTCGCGGAAAAAGCAAAAGCTCGCGGCGCGACGGAAAAAGCCCCGCGGGCGCCAATACCGCGCCGTTGGTAACCTTAGCACGGATTCTATTTTTTTTCCTCGCCTCGCTCTCTCGCGGCCAATGCATCGGCCGCCGTCGCCGCCGCCTCGGACCGAGGAGCGGAGGAGGAAGGCGGAGGTCCGGGAGGGACCGAGCAAGTGCGACGGAGAGGGAGAGAGGGAGGCGCTCGCGGAGGGAAAAAGAGAGCGCGCGGGAAGGAGAGAAAGAATGAGAGGGCGTCTAAAAATGACGCGATCCCGTCGTCGTCGTCGTCGTCGGCGGGGCGAGGAGAGGGTGCGACGTCTACTCCCTGGCGCTGGCCACCGAGTCCGCCAGAACCGTACGAACTTTTACCGCGGTCGCATCTCGCATCCGAGCCGAGTGGGATCGCTTCCCGATATTTTTTTTTTTTTGAACAAAAGAAACACCTCGACGCGGACGTTTTATTTATTTACCTGTTTTTTTATTTCATCCTTTATTTTTTCTCATCACCTCGTCCGAACGACCGGCGGACAGACTCGAGCGGGCTGCCGAGACCACTTCGAAATCTGAGCTAAGGAGGAGCATTCGATAGTCGACGTCGAGAGGCGCGATCCAGTGAGTTTGAAAACCAAGGAAACGAAAATGGTTTACGAGAGCGACTTCTACACAACCCGACGACCCTACACGCGGCCCTACGTGTCGTCCTACAACGTCACGGTCAGTATGCCACTCTTGTCGTTAGACGATTTTTCATCCCCTTTTGTCTACTCTTCTTATTTTCTCTCGATCTCTCGATTTTTACTCGGCTCGCTCTTTCGAGGTCCACCGGCAAAGTCACGTCAATGTCGTCTATAGTCGCTTTAATCATTTTATTTTCACTTCTTTTTTTTTATTTAATTTGTTTTTCCTCCGATCTTTTTTGTGCGTGCACTTTATCTCAAGTATTTTCTGTAAAAACAAAAATTCTTTTTAATTTAGAAAAAGTGTAGTCGTTTCAGTTATTTTGAATAAAATAGTATGGCCAAAAATAAAAGCTGCAAATAAATGCAAACCGCTGGGAAGGCGGGCTTGCTTTCTAGCAATTGACATACGCACGCGTGACGTTTAGAAATTGGTGCATGACGACGCGAATCCCAGCGGACCTCGAAGGAATTCAGATAACGCTAGGTACTACGCTGACAGTTCTCGAGTCACACGTACAACACCTGTCAAACGTCAAACTTCCGAGTGTGGTTTTTTCTTTGATGCTGCTACTTTTCTACGTTATCCACGAAAATGTCATTGTTCTGGAGAAAATCTCAATCTTATTCCTTCAGATAAACGTATTCAGATATGTACTTTCTCTCTTGTAGCAGTAAATAGTGCAAACATTTTAAAATTCAATATTTGATTGAAAAACTTGCATTTGATTTGAGATCGGACGATTAATCTATTATTTTTACTGTAATTTTTGTAATTAATCTGTTATTATTTTTATTTAAATTTGTATATTCCAATGACACTATTTGTTCCTATTAATTAGACAAGGTATATGTATCCCACGTGAATGTTGATGGCACGGACTTTTAAAATAATAATTAATATTCGTGTCTAAATAATAGTCAAATAATCTCAGGACAGTAAAGAGACACTGACAATTTCAGTACTAGCGTTATCTGACACTGTCATTCTCGAATCCGATCTGGATTGACACGAAAATGCATTAATCGCGGCCTCGTAACAGTATATGCAACGGGAGAAACCGTCAAAACGCAGCAATTAAAATGAGCACGCAGATGCGTGTCGAAGTGTCAATCGGCAGACCGTTTTTGAGAACCAAAAGTCAATACTTCCACACTCTACTCCGACCACTACCACTATATGTATCTATTCTATCTCGCTGTTATGTTCACCTCTTAACTACTTTTATTTATTTATTTTGCCATTACTACCACCCCCTCAACCCCTTCTCATCATGCTCCATGACAATTAAAAGAAAAAAACTCTCAAAGAAAACAATAAAAAGATGCGTGCACTCGGTGTGTCGTCGAAGATAAAAAAAAAAAACGCTCGCTCATGCGTTCCCGTCGATTTCGATTCTGGAAGAAGGTGCGATCCGCAGGGAAGGTATACACGAAACGAAAGCCCCGTGACTAAATTTACGCCATGTTTTTCGAGTCATCCGATCTCCCGAAGGGAGATACCGTCTAGAGTCCGCCGGTGCGTGCGTTTCCCCGACCGAAACTCGCATTAAATACGCGCCATGCCCGAGCGCGCGACTAAACTCATCGCTCACGAGCCGCTGATTTACGCAACGTCTCCTCGCGCTCGCGACGCACGCGTTGGGATGCCTCGGGAGGGGGGTGCCGAGGGCAGGACGTCAACGTCACATTAGGAGCGACTGTCACCGCGACCCGGCGCAATTATCGTAACAGGTGTATGTTTGTGATTCATTCGAGTTGTTTTCTCGTTCAACCGAGCGCGCGGCGATTTCTCAAACGAGCGACCGTCTGAATGGGGTTGACTCCGTGGCGCACGCGTCTTATACACACGCAAACACCTGGCGGTTATATCACTTGAACGCGTCCTCAGGCTGACGCGGGCCTAACTCATCTGGCTCTTTTTATTCTCTCTTCTGTTTACCGAGAATTATTTGTTTAAATGACAGCAGATAATGTTATAACCCTCTAACGGTCCTCGATTTCTCATTAATTTTTTTTCTGTGTGATTGAGAGATTTATATTTGTGGTTATTAATACATTTATTTTAATTGATTTTTTGTCACTGTTCGTTCGCAACAAATGGTTCTGGATTTTTTTTTATTGCGTAAACAACTGTGATGAAATCTTGGAGATATATACTGTCGACTTTTATTATTAGAAAAAACCACCGGTTAGTCGCAGCCGCGACGAAGAATGTTTAATTAAACCGTTAAATTAGCCCTGCGTGCAGTAACACTTTAACGGCACGTTTCTTCAACGCCCCGTAAAATGTGCTCGCGCTTAGGCGACCAAAAGAAGAAAAAAGAAAGTAATTGACCACCGAGCAATCTCCAAAGTATATGAATATAAAAATTCGCCTTGGCCCGACCTCACGGTAAAATCGAGAGACCGTCGCGCAAGGACCGATCCCGCAACAGAAACCATCCACCGTAAGCCCCGAAGAACAAAAAAAAATGGGAAAAGTTGCAAAAGCATCGCGTAAACAGGAGCCCGCAGCCACACGGTGGCGTAAACGCCCCGCGAGATTCGGAATCTTTTATAAATAGGGTTGAGAGGGCGCAGCGCGAGGTCAAACAGGCGGCTATTCATAGAAGGCGCGCGCCATTTTCCGGGACTTTGAAAATTCCCGAGGCTGCGGCGGCGGCTCGGTGCCGCGCGCATCTTCGCAATCGCGCCGTGAGCCGAGCGCGAACACGTGCGGCTCGCTGAATGGCGAAAGCGGCGATCCCGCCACGCTTGTCAAAGTCGAAAAGTCATCGGCGCGAAGTTCGTGTTTCAAAGCCAAAGTCGTGGATCGCCGAAAATAAACCCGTCCCTCGTGCGTCGGACTCGGAGCACCGAGTCCGCGTCTCCGCTCCGGCGCTTTCAGCGTTTGATAACTTCTTCGGCCGCCTCGTTTGTTTGAATTTCATTCAATTTTACCGACTACGCTCGCAGTGCACCTGACCGTAGTGGACAAAGCAAGAATTTCCACAGCACGTTCTTTTTCTTTTTTTTTTTTTAATTAATACACGAAATTGCGATCATACAGGTTTCGTTGCACGTATTATATATGCTGTTTATTATGTACGAGATATAGACAGTGCTTATTACTATGATTTAATTATTGAATATTACCGTTGTCAAAATTAATTCTGCTGTTAGATTGAATAATGTCAGTTAGTCATGAGCTTTTATATGCATGAGGGAATATTCTACATAAATTATCTATTATGAAAGAAATTCTCTCTGGGCATATTGTTTTTTTTTTTTTTTATGAAATTATTGCAGTTGTTGGGTTGCATTTATGGTCACTGCATGTCTGTAAATGAATTTCTAAAATATTAGCGTAATAAAATTAAATATTCATTCACTAAATAATAATTAACCGAAGTAATTCATCACTCTAGCGTGTAAATAATTGACAACGTTTAATTTCTGTCCGTGCTTTATCGAATAGATCTCGAATGATGGATGTATAACATTGTAATATAGGGTTTCAGCCCTTTTACGATCATCGTTACCAAAATCCATTAAATTCTACAACCAACTCATAGACAAAATATTTTTAATTTAATTTGATAACGCAGGGGCTCGCAAGTATCCAGTATCACCCAGAAATCTGCCAAAAGCTCGTGTAATCAATAGCTCGAATTTCCGCATCGCGTCGGCTCGTTTGCGCAATTTTTCCCCGAATAAAAGATACCCTCGCAAAAAAGCTTAAAAAAAGAATTATCACCTCACTGTCGGAACAGCCGCGCGAACACGCGAAAACTTCAAGTGAAGCTGGCGAGCGGCGCTCAGAGTGTGCACGCGAGGTTGAAAATCGCGCTGCGCGACTTTACGCGGCGGCGGATGAGTAGTGGGGCGGCAGGAATGTCGGACGTCGGTGTTGCGTTACGCTATCCTAATTTAGACGCACGGCATATCGCGACGCCTTTTCCATCTCTCCGTTGGCGCTCCGTTATTCTCCCGCGCGGATAAATTTCAAAAAGGGGCCTCGCAGACGCGTCCAATCGCGCGACGAAGGCGCCTAAGCTTTATCGGGGCCGTATGTGAAAAACGTGCGAGTCGCGCACGTAGTTCCTGCGACCCTTTTATTATTCAGTCGCGCGGGTATCGGCTTCGATTCGCGGACGGGAAACGAGCGACAGGGACGCGCGTAAATTTAGCTCTTTGTTTACGATTTTGAGCAACGGCGCCTTTTTGGAAGCTTCGCGCCTCTTCGCCCGGCGAGCGAAGCTTCAACTAATCGCCGCAGTAGGTATAACATTCCAGAGATTGCCAGTGACAAATCGAAAGACGCAAAACATTCGACGACGTTACCTCCTATCTGAGTTCCCGCTCTTTTTTTTTTTTTTTTTTCCGTCGTGTTTTTATTTTTCGATAACTTTATCCCGTCAAGGTGACAAAAATAGATACGGTTAGCTTGGCAGCTCTACGGAAAACACGCGGAAACATAAAAAAATAATAAAAAAACGAAGAGACGGACGTAACGCGGCGTGACACGCGCTCGGCCGGAGAGTCGTGATGTTTCTCACTCCGGGATCAACACAAATTCAGGTTTGTGCAGCAAAATTTCTCGCGCGTACAAAAAAAAAACAGGGTAATAGAGTGAAATCCATCCGCCCCATCTTCAGCAGGCGACACCCCGACAAACCCTTTCCAGCTTTAAAAGCGTATCGAATATCCGTGTAAAACTAAATTTAAAATAGTCGGGCGTCGCGCGTGCGCACGAGCGGACGCGTCGTGAAATGAAAAACATCGCTGAATTTCAACAAGAAAATAAACAAAAAAAATGGCAGAAAAGCGTCGCGTGGTTTTATGAACGTCCGAAGGGTACGTCCCATCAAATACATAGAGTCCCTCGCAGCTGCGATATCGGTCGTCCGATCACACCGTGCGCGCACGGCGCTCTCGCCTGGAAAAAAATTGTTCAATGCTAACAGCGTCGAAAAATCAAAGCAGAGTAAAGAAAATACGTAGTTCGAGGTTCGCGGCCTTTGAATAAAAAAAACGTCCCGGTCCGCGCATTGCTTTAGGCTCCGCGAGCTTCTCGCGGATTTATGGAGCCGGATAAAAATAAACCGAGTTCTCTGGCAGTCCGCTTCGTTTGCGTAATGTACTGTGCAGTGGACCTGGAAATTTTAAAAAGAAAATTACTACTTTCTATAGTACTTTTTGAATTTATGAACAATTTTACATATTTTTAGAAAATAATTCAGCTTTTCTGATTGTCATCTACTTATTAAAGTAAATGCACTGCGTCTGACTATACTCGGTATGTTACTACTGATTGAAGTTTTTACAGCACTTTGAATGAAAGTTTCTCGTCAATCAGGTGAATGAAGTGCGCTCAATCATTCAGCATCATCATCACCGTCATCATCATCATCATCAACGCCATCATCATCACTTCATCAGCATTATTATCATCATCACTCATAAAAAAAATCACCACGTATTTTATTCTGTTTTGAAAGAGGCACACCTTAGAACGCCAAACTTTTCCATTCAACTGGACATTCCCGCGTAATTTTAGCTCCTCTAGCATTCTCTCCGAGCCAATGGAGCCCGCGATGCTCGCTCTATGTGAAAAGCCGTTCTCCGGCGTGGCTCACCAATGGAGCCTCGGGCTCTCCGCGAAGCCGCCCATGTGAAATCCGGCGTTTGCCGAACGCGGCCCTCTCCCGCTCGCTGTCTCTCTCTCTCTCACTCTCTCGCTATCGCTCCGCTCCGCTTCTAAGAATATACTCAAGCTCTCGCGCTCCTTCTGCATCTTTCTCTCTGTCTTTCTCTCCCTTTCTCCGTTTCCGCGCCTCTTCCCCGCGCCACGCAGGGCCGCCGCGTCGGAGCGGGTGCGCGCGCCCGTACAGTAGTCGCCGGAGTGGTGTGGAAGTGAGGACGTCACCGGGAGGAAGTCCGGCCCCGAGAGAGGAACCCCTCGAAGTCGGCTATTAATAAAAGCCGTGGGACACGCGAGTTCGCAAGTGCGCCGAGGAAAAAACGCCGGTCCTCTCTCGCGAGGTAGAGCTGTAGAGAGGGAGAGAGACGGAGAGAGAAGGAAGGGAGCAAGGAGAGAGAAAGAGAGAAAAAGACATGGCGGTGCAGCAACAAGAGGGAGTGGATCTCTCGTTGCAGAGGGAATACACGGTGCCGTGGGAGAAGGTGCCGATGGTGCCGCGTCCCTCGCTCGTCCCCGAGCCGTTCACCGTCTGGGGCCGCAAGCGCCAGGACCCCCAGAAGGAGTTCTACCAGTACGTCACGCTCAAGGACAAGGAGGGCGAGGTGCGCGGCAAAAACGCCGCGAAGGACGATCACGCGCGCCAGCTGATCGAGGGCGGAGCCATCTCCAAGGTCGGCCTGGACGCGGCGGCCGAGCTGGCCCAGCGCGGCCACGTCTACGAACACGGGATACTCGCCAGGAAGCCCGGCCAGAATCGCCACGCCTACACCCCAGCGACCGGCAGGACCAAGATCCTGATGGCTCTGCAGACGCCATCTTGGTACCGCTTCTAAGTGGCCGTCTGAGCGAGGGAGAGAGGGCCGAAAATTTTTAGATGTCTACGCGTTCCTTTTCTCTTGTATTCGATGTTCGTCCAAACGCTCGATTACTACTATTAGCTGTTCGCATTGTTTAAACAAATTACAGAGCCTTTTCTCCTTTACAAATGTTTACTTTATAGAATAGAATAGATACGAAGATCATCGAACTTTTTCACTGTAAAAATATATATTCGAATCTTTGGTTGATTTTAGTTAACAACTTTAGAAACGAATTAATTTCAAAATTATTTGAAACGGTAGTTTGGAGACACTCGTGGAATCGAATGAATTTTTGCGTAAAGCCCATTCTCCAGCGTCTATTTCACCAATTTGTTGCTTTCGAGTTTCAAAACAATGCTTTATTATCTAATGAATTCCGTAAATATTGCTTTTAATTAAAAATTTGTTAAAAAAATATATTTACCTATGAAACGGCCAAATCTATAAATACAACGTGTTCCACTCCAAGTACAATTAGTTACCGTGACGCTTTGAAGTGGGACTTTCGTATTCGTAAGTCAAACGTATAACACGACCGAAATATTCTATAATAATATCACTATTTTTTCAGATGAACATTCTTAAAGCTAAATAATTCTAAAAAAATTTGTGAATACCCATCTCAGTGAAAATGTGGCATTAAAAAGTAATAAATAATTTATTTTCAAGCGAACGCTTTTCAAGTAAAATATACCGTCTCTTATAGTTTTCACTTTAGATGTAAAAGAGAGAGAAAAGAGGATGCTATTACTTCTTCCACGAACGCAAAACTGCGAGAGCCAAGTTTGTCGTAATCAACATGAATATTAAATCATTCTAAAATAGGAAACCGCGCTGATTTAGAGCTTTCCTCTTTGCTCTTTTTTATAGAATTAATATTACTATTATTTTTACTATGAATATTTTTATTGAAATTAGATGTGCATATAGTTTTACCGTTTGACCTCATAAAGTCAGACCTACATTATGGATAAATTCCTGCTATAAGCATAGTCGGACTAGAAAAAGAAATAGTTCAGCTTTTGCGCAAAACTCAGAAAGGATCATTTAAAAAAAGATGTAGGTGATAAAAATAATAGCTCACTATATTGATTCAATAGCTCAAAATTGATGTCTTGTATGAATAAAACAAGCTGCAATAAAATTATTGTTATCCAAAAAATTTTTTTTTATTTATGAAATTCTTTATTGCGCAGCATAATAAAAATTGTAAAATTTACAAACTCAGAAAATTATAATATATTTAAGTAAAATTAAAAATTGATAATTTAAAAAATAAACTTTGTTTTCATTGAATACTTCCTTTCGCATTATAATACAATTTTATTGAATATTCGATTGCAAAATGCAATTCATATTATGCTGATACATAAATATTCCAACAATTTGTATAAAGTTTTAAATAATTTTTTCTACAAATACACGTTTAAAACATTTTTCAGGCGTAAATCATGCTAATTTAAAAGAATGAAGTGCATTCATTTTTCAAGTTTTCAAACGTGCTTTCAAAAATATAAAGTAAAAATATATTTTCGCTCGTAAACGTGTTATAAAATTTATTTATCTCGAGCATAAGAATACTTTAAAAGTCCCTCTAAATAGATCTAAAAATTTCCATAATATGACACCACGATCGAATAACTATTTCTGAAATTACGTACGCAAAAAAAAAGTCGCCGGGTCGCGCTTACGACCAAGATTCAGCGCTGCGCAAGCTCGTTTTTTACGTAATCAGGAGAAGCTCGGAGCTTCGTCCGCTATAGCGTTTCCCCAGCCGAACTCATCCCGCCGGCGCTCACAGCGTCACGCACATTATTTCTGGCATTACCCCCCGCGGGGGGGGGGGGGGGGGGGGGGGGGGGGGGGGGGGG
>JAWWEN010000038.1:13894138-13917509 GCA_035582955.1 Sycophila texana | reverse complement strand
TTCAAATTTTAGTATGTTATGTATAAGTATAATATCTATCTCTGAGAATTTTTTCGTGAATTTTGTAAGAAAATCGTGTCGTGCAATAACCCCCTTAAACTATCGCAGCGACGCTTATCCCTCGCGCGGAAAAGTTGTAGAGCAGAAAGTGGGGCTAACTGCAGGAAAAGCCTTCCAGCGAGCCGCTGGAAAATCATCCTTTTACTCGGACAGAGCCAGAAAATCACTAACAGAAAATTAACTCGACTCGCCTCGCTAGACACACAACGGGCGAATTGGCCGGTCGCGGTTTATTATTGTTACGGTCGGTCGTTAGATGGAGAACACGCTTTCCAACCCGCTGGCGCCGCGCGCGTGCGAACGATTAAAACGGATGATGCAAAAAAGCAGAAGAAGAGAGAGCGACGAGCGCGCGGAGTGTTCTTTTTTTTTGCCCCCTCTTTCGAAAGAGTGCACGCACGTTCGACGATCGATTTGCCGCGGTGGCACCGGACGACGACCTCGTCTTTATTTCCATTCTTCATCGCATCCGACATCACATCAACAGCGAGCCTCGGGAAAAAAACGCATCTGTCGATAAACAGAGTAAACTGTTTCATCACGCATCTCAAAGTCGTCGGAGATCACCATTCAACACAAATGATGATTTTTCGAATGTAATGACCGTATTTGTCTCTTCTTTTTTTTTTTTGTACGTGCCTCCCAACGCCCAACTACTTCCTCTCAACGACGAGCACTGGCTACCGAAAATAAAAAAAAAAATGTAATCCAAAAAAAAATCTGCATCGTGTGTTATTGTCACGTGAATATTTTCAACTGTATAGCCGATACGAGGCCCTTACTACTTCTATAACCCCTATACATCCAGCTTTCTCGTGAGTACTACGTTGATGTTTGGATGGTTTGGAATCATCGTGAAATAAAACGCGTAGTTTTCAATCATCGCTGCAGCATTGAATAATTCATACAATAAGTGTGTCATCCACTGAATTTTTGTAACAAGCACTGTCACTTTAAAATCTTTAATTCCGCAAATACAACTGTATCAAAATAATTGTCATTATTAGTTTTTAAAGAAATTTTTAAATTTTCCTTGGATGCTGAACTATTCACTCCACGATTTTTTTTTCTGTCCCCTCTCCACTAATTTACTAAAGTCGAGTATAATTCAACGTTTTCTAATTTTTCGCCATGTCTTCTTTATCTTTTTCTTTATTTTTCTTTTTCATCTTCAGTGCAAAGAGGCTGCGTATCCTGCTGAACCTGCTGCTTTTGTCTTTCTACTCTTTTACATAATTAATACGCGTTAGCTAACCGAAAAAATGCTTCAGAAGCTACGAACGACAAAGATAACTGTATACCACGAATATATATAAATTAAACGGTTATTAAATATTTTCTCTAAATAAAAGCACCAGATTTACGAGCGCCTGCGTTTTATAGTATGTTTTGAAGAAGAAATATCTTTTTTTATTAGTACGAAAGTAAAAGAATTTTTCAATTTTATTATACGTCAATGGGTTTTTAAAAAAATTGGAGTCAAATACTTTGTTCCGAACTTCTTTTTTTATCGACCACCGCAGTTCTAATTTAACGACAAACGACTAGGCCTTCAGAAAAAGATATCAATTAGCCTTTCGGGTTCGCGTTCACTACATCAAAGCCCTTGGCAAAATGACTCTTGAAATTCTATTTTTACTCTGGCAAAAAGTCTTTAGGTCAGTGGTAATGAATGAGAGTGCTATCCCGATGGTCTTTAATGTTCCTTGCACATCTGGCAATTGATAATTTACAGTTCTAATTGCCCAATTTATTGCCTTTGGCTTTTAAGATTACAGATAACGCTTTATACATATACATATATATTTCTAGGGAAATAAAAAAAAACAGCACTTAAAGCCTTACAGTACAAGTTATAATTTTCGCTTTTGCTTCAGAAAATATTGTAGATTTTTTCTAGACCTCGGTTTTTTTTTTAAACTCGCAGTGTAAAACGTATTCCGCCGCTATAGTAGAAACACCAATTTAATAGCTAGTTGCGCGCGTCTTCCAGGAAAAGACCGAAAAGCTCCGCTTACCGCTGTAAAAGCTCCCTTATCGCTCTCGCAATCTCTATGCAAAACCCTCTTGCCTCGCCATCGCTGCAGATAATTACTCCACGCTTTTGACGCAAGTCAAATCAAAAACGAGCAAAAACCTCCGTAAGTCAAAAAAAGAAAAAATCCATCCTCGCTGCCAGCGAATGAGAGTGAACTTTGCAAACAAAAGAGTGAGAGTATGCGCGTTTGATAAAAAAAAATTAAACGCAAAACCTCATACGAAATGAGAATGAGTTTTGAAGAAAAAAAAAAGAAAGGCAAGACATTCGTGATCTGTATATGTAGGTGAGGACGATACCTCACATGCCGTACACGGCGCACAAGAGGCTCGTTACCATAGTACACACGCCCGTGCGCATATACCACGCCGGCTCGTACCTGCCCATAAAGTTGCACGCGCGCGTCCGGCCCAGCATCATAGCGGCAGAACTCAACAGGATACGCTACCTCACCAGGCCCTCCTTCGAGTCTTATACGGAGAAGTACCTTAACTCCAGGGACTACATTGTAAGTTTGCTCGATCGATTCCGTTTTCTCTTTTTGCCTTTTTTTGTCGTCTCGAGTGTGCGCGCTCGCCGGAAATTGATCCCTCCTGCAAAATTACTTTCGCTTCCCGAGAAATTTTTCATTCTACGGGAGGCGAGCGAACTGGTCACTCATCAACTTTTGTTAATCACAATTTACCGGAGATTCATTCTAAGCAATTTTTATGAGGGATTACGATCCGCCCGCCCGCGCTGCGGAAGACTATTAAAGTTGAAATTTGAATTTTACGAAGTAGAGGCTTTAAGGTTTGTCGAAGTATTTATAAATTGTGATTTTAACGTAGTTAGCTAATTTCTGTAATAAAAAATTGTGTTTTAATACATCGAAGGTATCGTAAATTGTATTAATAATTATGAAAGAATAGAATTTAATTTATGGGTTTATTTTTTTTAAAGAGTTATAAAATGTTGTTGATCAACGTATAAAAAAAGACTTGGATAAATTTTTGTTAGATTAGATCATTGGTTATATTTAATGTGTGAATCATTTATGGCTAACAGAGAGTAATGCGAAAATACCGTTTCATTTAGAATTTCGATGATGAAACGAGGGAAATTCGTGCAAAGACGGACAATCTCCTCCGCCGCATTCACGTTTTTGTTCCACGACCTTGTCTCAGGTAAGAATAATAAAAAAGTTTTTTCAAAATTCATGACTACTTGAAATTTTCACAGTAAAAAAAAAGAAAAAGAAAATTTCATCTAGAAAAGCCATTCGTAAAAGTTCATTTATCCTATCAGTAGTAACGGATTGTTATCAGTAGTAGCAGACGAAAATCTTATAATCATTTCGCGTTTAAAAAAAGAGCGACAGAAATAGCGGATGATTATAATAAATCAAATACGTCAGATAATCTTTTGGCGATGGTTGTCAACAGTCATTATTTCGAAATTTCCTGTTGATCTCGCTCAAAGCTATTATTAGTCCTGGTCAACAAACTCAATGAAAAGAAAACATATCTCTCTTACATATCCATTGCTTAAAGGAAAAAAAAGATTTTTTTACAAACACGAATTTAAGATCAAAGAAAACATCTATAACAACATAAATCAACCTCCGCTCCTCTCCACCTGCGAAAATATTCGAACATCCCTCTTACGACAATCCATCTTCAGGTTCAAAAGATCTATTCACCACATTTGAATATCGTTCGTAAGATAAAAAAACAAAGTAAAAAAAAAATGTACAACTTAGCGACTACGACGAGACGTCGCCGGAGCGCCTGCGCAGCAACGACTACGTGCAGCGCATCATAAACGCTAAGAACGCCCGGAAGGAGATCGAAAGCCTGCCGTGGTACACGACCCCTGAGAAGCGGGACATCGGCACCGGACACCTGGCCTGCATCAAGTTTGCGGGTGGCAGGCCGCAGTCGCGCCGTCGACCGTACTACACCGTCGGCGATCTCGTGCCCGGCGACGTCAAGAGCGACGTCAACCTCATGAGCTTCTATGTGAAAAACCGAAAGGCCGCCGAGGATGCCTGTAAGTACGAACGCCGTTGCTTACGCACGGGTCGTCGACCTCGACCCTTGGCCCAGTCACCGCGACGCGCGCTCTTCGAATTTATTTTTCATTCTTCACTTTTTTTTTCTATAGATTTTTTTTGCCGCACATTTGGTTTATTGACTCTGTCGCACTTTTTCTCGAACTTTTCTTTTTTTTTTGTGTTTTTTTTTACTCAAGATGCATGAACGCGTTTATAGCGCAGTTGCGAGCTGCATTCCTGATGAAGGAGTTTTCTTTTAGATTCCTCGCATTGTTTGGTAAATGCCTATCTGTATTTTTTTAAATTTTACAAAGTCATGTTCGAGCAACGATATACATAAATTTAATGTGTATGTACTTTATTAATATATTGATCAAGAACTAGGTTCTTTTTTTTTTTAATTCTCCGAGGAATTTATTAGAGGTGAAGTATAAAATTGATAAACGCGTTCATGCAGTTTTTCTATAGTTTATTTTTTGTATTAGCTCTCGCAAAATTAGGAATTTTTGATACTGAAAACGGCCTTGAGACGTCGTCGTGTGTTGCTCTTTTTTTGTCTTTTTGTTCTATAAATTTATTCATTTCTACCTCCTTTGTTTTTAAATATCTTTATTTACGGTTTTCGTGTCTAAAAGAGTTCTCTTCACGTTGTTTTCCTTATATGAATGTCATTATTTTTTATTATTTTAAATATCTTCCTATACCTCTCTGTTTATCTCTCTGTCTTTCTGGCACTTTGTCTTTAACAAATTAAATGTCTCGATTATAAATACAATTAAAAGAAAATCAAATAAAAAAAAAGAACCGAAGAAACGTTCACACTGCAAACCAGCGGGATAAAAAAAAAAGAAGGAACGATAGCGTCAAGAGCGAAGCCATTGGCGAACGCTGAGGTAAAAATGAAAGCGATAAGAGAGCGAGAAAAAGGAAAAGATAAGACGCAAGAGGCGAGGCGCGAAGCGAATAACGAAAAGTGATAGAGCGAGCGAAGCGCGTTGAGCGATGATGATGTGGAGAGCGTAGCTACGAGCACATGCGGTTTTCTCAACGTTTCAGGCGGCAAGATTATCTCCAAGCCGGCATCTGGTTGGAGAGTTCGCGTCCCCGAGCTGTACGAGGACCCCACTAAAAAGAAACTTGACGAGGAAGAGGAAGCCGAGACGGAGGACTGAGACCAAAAACTTAAAGCGCCCATCGAAAAATTCACTTTAACCTGGCCACCCCCCGCCCCTCAACCACCCCCTGACACCCCCCCTTTTTTCTTTAAGCCCACTCAACGTGAAAATCGCGTAGTCACTTCTCTGTTTGGCCCACAGCAAACGTCTTTCATTCACTTATTTATTTATTTACTTGTGTTCCGTACTGATAAATTATTATATACATTCTTTTACCACTCGCGCGGTTCTCGTCGGTTCTATATAGTTAAAATGTTATTTATTTGTACATTTTATGCGCGAGTACACGCACAATGTTAGAACGCGAAAGCAGAGGAGAACACTTAACACGACCACACGGTGATATTGCAAATTTTTATTCGAACGACACAATATGCGGCAATCACGATTTTATTGGCCCACACACGAACATTAATACGCGGAGGAAGATCCTTGTTTATCGTAAATCACTGGGTACGATCAAAATTTTCATAAATAATGTTTTATTTTATTTTTCATTTAAATTAAAGCTGACAGCGCTTCGACGAAATTCTTATGTTACTATCCGCATTTCGAATTCTTTATAGTTAACTACAAGTTTGCTATTATTAGCGTTTGAAATAAATATTTGAAGTAAATCCGGAAAAAATATTTGCGCTCGAAGTCGCTGTTATATATGTTTCAAACAGGTAAACATATCTCTTGGCGCATGTATTTTTATAAAAGAAATTAATCTTCAATATGGAAATTTTTCACGAAACTTGGAATAATATAAACTAAAAGTCATAGTCGTAGAGCAAATATCAACGAACAATTTTATTGAATTTCTCAGTGGAGTTAAAAAGCAAGGATTTTCCTCACCGAACGATATTTTACATTGTACACGACTTTAAACGAAAACTTTGAAAACAAAACATAAAGTAAAAATTAAATAAAATGCAATTATAAAGTTATACTAAAAAAAATCTTAATTTTTCTACCTTCTCGTAACTCCTGCAATTTCTTATAAAATCCACGAATCTCTAAATAAAAAAAAAATTCGAGGTAAGATTATTCAGAGCGTGCCGCTTTCATTCATAACGACTTTTTTTGCCTCATTTGTAAAAGACGAAAGTATAATGTGCTACGTTATCTTTACCAAATCTGATTTGCTAAAAGAGAAAAAAATCTATTAAAATTAATCTCACTCGAGCAATTTAATTTTTCATTTAATATAATAATGATGCATAACAATTAGTAAATTTATTATTCTACATAATAAAATTATGAATTATTAAATTTTTAATCCACGCTTTAGTAATAAAGCAGTATTTTCTATTGGAATTATAATTATACTCTTTCACGTTTTATGAGATACAATTAAAATTTTATTAACAAAAAAATATTTTTTCCTTTTAGCAAAGTAATTTTATCCTACGAGAACGAAAAATTTGGTAATTTGCGGGAGAGAGGGTATTTGAAAAGTATTAAGTGCATATAAAGTTTGAAATTTCATTTTCTAAATTCCGAATCATAAAAAAGACTCATAAAAATGAATGTAAGGAAGGGAGAGTTACCACCGACCACCACGCGTTTTTCAATTTCTATTACTATTTATAGGTAAACAATGTTACTGACAAAATAGAACTTTACCTCACTTCCAAACATGTATGAGTTATTTACGCCAAAAGTTTATTGCTAGCTTTTTCGTGGGCAGCAATATAATCTAGAAATTCTGAACATATATTATAAATTATAATCACTCGTAAGAAATGGTGGATATATCCGCTCTCCGTGAAACTTTGAATTTTAATTGACGAAAGAACGTCCAAAAGAATAAAACTTTTTAAAATATTTTTTTTATCGACTCTATAAAATGCTGCAATTCAAAACGCTATGGGGGTTGACAGTAGATGACTCGCCTCTAATTTTCATCTCCAGAATGACGCAATCTCGTTTAAAGTACCCTCTCTCCTCGGCATTGTCCCTCCACGAGGATCTTCACCTGCGCCCGTGCTCATTTCTCTGACGAAGATAATCGCATTTGCCCCTAACAATAGCGAATTTCCACGAATACATAATACCCACTACTTTACTTCACGAGAGCAGCGCATATATATATATATATACAGAGCCCGAAAAAGAAAAAAGAAACTGGGAGCGGGGAATAAGAAGGATCGTAGTCCCGTTGTACAATGTCCTGCGCTCATCTCTGTCTCATCTCCCTCTAAAATCCATCAGCGCGCCGCATTTCATTTGTGTACGTAGGCGTTGGGCGCGTAGCCGCCGACGTCCCATTATTATTCCCACCCTCCCCCCGCCCTGTGCCACTCGAGAAGCAGCCCATCACCATCCTGACGCGACGCACGAAAAACCGAACCTCATTGCGCTCGTTTACACTGCGATTCGATTAATGCGATGTACATATGTCTAGCACGCCAGTCCTTTAACTCTCTCTCTCGTTCATGGAATTTAACCAGCTCGTCACACCGTCACTCGCCATCCATCACTCGTTTTTCGCGATTTTTTTACTTCATTGCGATCCTTCCGCATCTGTTTTATGGAGGTCGCACGTATCCCTTTTTTTCAACCTAGCGAATTCTACTTTATATACTTTCGGCGACGAGATTTTCTTTGTTTTACACAAGGATTTTTTTCAAAAAGGAATCTTTATACGATGCTCTTCACTTATCAATTTACTCGGCAGTAAAAAAGAAAAAGAATAAATAAAATGAAAAATATCATAGTGCTTCCTTCATAAAATTTAACGTCATTATAGTAAACATAAAGTAAACGACGACAAAAATTAATTTCATTCCGGAGCTTGCAATAATGATACTTTTATTTTCAATTACGTATCTAACTTGTTCGCTATGTAACTCAGCTTCTGGCAGAAAAAAGCTCTGCATTACGTTTTTTATCTGTGCGCATTGAATTTTTTTTATACGCAGAATCACTTTAATGCTTCTGACACGAGAAAAGGGAATGAAAATATCAAAACATGTTATAAAATAAAATTTCTGTCGTACTTTATTCGCAGCGCCGCAACATGTTCAACGTAGCGTACCAGTACCCATAGTACCCGTAAAAGAGACTCAGGATGGTTAGTAACGCACTATTAAAATAAATATATCATGGATGTTTATTTGCTCTCAAAGAACAATGCTTAATTTTTTAAAAATAATACAGTAAAACTTGTTGCAATTGAAAGTAAATATCAATTTAAAAAAACAAAATCATACTGCGAGAGAAATATACTAATTAAAAATGATTGTTCAATATTCTTAGGTAAAACGTGGAGAAGATATAAAAATCACAAAAATGATTGCACAGTGTATAGAAAATTTTACTGCTAAAATAACAAAAGTGTGGTTTTCTTCGTCTGCCTTCACTTTACCAAAGAATAGAGCAATTTTTAGCGGAACATTTTTGTTCGCACGAAACTCTAAAAGTAAAAAAAATACAATTAAAAAAATTGTACGCAAGATTCTGCAGAATTAAACATGAATTAATAAAAACCACGTGTTTTATACCCCCGTGAACTGTGCAAATACTCCCGGTGTGTTTCTGTGAATTTTAGCTCCCGCTCCGTCAGTCACGTGGGCCGACGAGGTCGTCCAGGAGGAAGGTAAGCGCAAAAAGCGGAGTTAGCCACTCTCCCGTAATCCACCTCGTCGACCCTTATCCCCACCTCCCCCACCAGCCCGTATATCGGTATCCCGAAAACGTCGACGCGCCACATGAGCGCGCGTCTCGTTTACTCAGTGCCTGTATATGTGTGTGGTCGTGTGTTGTCCGTGATTAGAAACAACCGCGGAGCAGCCGGTGGAGCCCGAGGTCCAGGAGACGGAGGTCGCCGCGCCCAAATCCGAGAAGAAGAAGGAGAAGAAGCTGAAGAAGAAGGAGAGCGTCGAAGCCCCCGTGGAAGTGGAGGCCGAGGAGATCGACGAGGACGGCGGTACGTACGGGGCACGTGCTGTTCTCGAAATCTCGCGCTCCAGTTGCCCCCGCAGCCCTCCTTCCTCCCCCCGAGCCCCTACCTCTGTCGGTTTTTGCCATCCGAGTCTGCCCTATGTGCCGACCCCGTTCGTGTTTCATTTCTGTGCCCGGCCCTCTGTGGACTTGCTCTCCTTTTTTTTCTTTTTGATCCCCGCGAGATATTGTTTCCGCCTGTTCATCATTCGTATAAGACACCCGATTTCCCCTTGGCTTTCTGGAAACGATTTTCTTCATTAATTTTTCGATATTTTTGGGGGGACTTTTCATTTTTTTTTTTTTTGGCATTACTCACTTCGCTCGTGCGCATGATCAAAGAAATTAGAAAACAATGTTTAATTTTTAAAATTAAGTTGTAGCTTTCTCGTTTTAGGCTATAGATGTACTAGGTGCTAGGTGTAGTGTACAATAAAATTAAATAATTTTAATTTATGACTTTACAGTGAAAAAGCAGCCCGACGAGGAGACGCTCAAGAGAATCCAGGAATACATCGACAAGAAAGCCGCCGAGAAAAAGTAATTAATTTCCTTTGCAAATAAATTAAACAAAATCTAAGCCTTTTTAAGCTTTGGCGTATTAATGCTGAATCTAAACAGTTGGTACGCACTTTGCGTCCATTTTAAAAATTTTAATTGATATCTCAATCGTTCGTCGTTGCTCTCATAGGTGGTTTAAAAAGTGACGTTGAGCAACTGCGAACGAAGTGCTTATAGAGTTGAAAAAAAAGTTGAAATTATGATTTAACCGTATAATTAAATGCTTTATTGCATTAAACCCTCTGACTGAAGTTACTCTGCCCATTCCTCTTCCCATCTGGTGCCCGCCTGCTCGATAGACCCTCCTCGCTCTTTAACACGCACGCTGGCTAAGATCAACCATTTTAGAAAGTACAGGGTTGACGTATGCAGGTAAAATATTGCTGGATGATGGATGCTTCGCCGAAAAAAAAAACACAACATTAATTTTTTCCATTTTTTTCACGTCACACGTGTGCTGATTTTGAGTTTTTTTTTTACATAAATCTCATTTCGAGGTTTGACATCAATCTTTTTGAAAATTAATTTTCATTTTATTAGCAAAGCCACGCTTTCATTTTGCGCAATAAACGTGCACGTGAAATGTAAAATTCTGCATGTCGTTGCCACGTGCTCCTGACACGGACTGACGTTTAAAAGAGACCGTAGAGAATTTTTTTTTTTAATCGAGCACCGAGGGGTACTTGCATGCTCCCCCCGGAAGAGTAAACGAGCTCACCGGCAGTGTTATCTCGCGCTTCGCTTAGCGCTGATTAAGGCCTTAATCGAAATAAACCGGGGCTGGCCCGTTACAGACTCGAGGAGGAGAGGCGGGAGTGGGAGGCCGCCGAGCGCAGAAGAATCGCCGAGGAGAAGGAGATCGCGAGATTGGCCAAGCTGAAGCAGGAGGAGGATCAGCGGCTCGCAGAAATTAAGGAGCAGGAGAGGCTCGAGGCCGAGAGGCAGGAGGTCGAGCGCCGGGCCGAGGAAGCCAGAAAAGAGGCCGAGAGACTCGTCGAGGACGAGAAGTAAGGCTAATCGACTTTTTACTTAGCGAGCGTTAAGTATGTACTGCCCGCGCGGGCCGCTCTCCGTAGAGACAAGCAAAAAAAAAACCAAACACATACGATCTCTGTCAATTTTTTTACCTCCCCCGAAAAGTTGCGCAACGGACCTGCGAGTCGAAGAAGCGCGTGCCCAGAGGCGAGGCCGTTACTCCTGTTGCGCAATACTGTAGTACGTAGATTGGGAAGTCGGTCAAATGTACAATGTAAGCTGCAATAATATCTTGGATTTCCGTGAAATTATATATCGAATAAGATTGTAATTTTACTTTTCGTGAAATGAAAACTTTGTTTTTGCACCTTAGCGTTAGACTTTTGAATAAAAATAATTCTTCTTGTTCTTATACTGCCTTGGTGTATTTGATTGTTTAACTATTGTTTATTATTGGAATAAAAGATAGTTAGCTCCACTTAAAGAAGTAATATGATAAAAGGTCAGTAAAATGTGGGATTTTTGTCATTAGAATATCTGTTCACAGCTCAAGCATGATTTTTTTTTTTAGATTTCATCTGTAAAATTTTTTAAAATTTATAATTACTTTTTATGGTGCACTCCATTTTTTTGTATCTCATTATTTGAGTATATTGTACTGTAAGAGTGCTATTTATATTTGTTTATCGTATACCCTTATCAAAGAGTAAAGTGCTAACATACACGAAAAGACTTGCGTATGTAAAACTTTTTTGCAAGGTCGCTTTAATTAAAAAAAAAATAATGTGTTGATTTACGAGTCAGTGAAAAATTTACACCGCAATTTAATTTTCAATTTGAATATTCAGAATGTTCCACGAAGCAGTAGCCCAAGCCCTTGCGGACGAACAGGAGCGCCTTGCCAAGGAGCAGGAGGAAGAGGAGCAGCAAAAAAAGAAGGAGGAGGACGAGGAAAAAATGGCCAATATGGACCTGTCGGCGGCCGACCCGGCGAGTAGCGAAATCATCGACGGTGGTCGTCACTCCGAGGAGCACTCTATTCAACAGGACCTCTCGGATCAGGACAATGAGGCAAAGCCTTACGAAGTCGACAACGATGATAACACTCAGGTAATTTAATTCCCCCCTTCCCTTTTACAAAAGCCGCTGCATTTCTTTTTATATACTTATTAAATTTTTGAATAAAAAAAAAATGTCTGTATAATCAGAAGAGTTAAGTTCGTAGCTTAATCGCCGCGAAATATGAACTTTTTTACAATCTCACTGTAACAACCTTATATTAGCAT
This sequence comes from Sycophila texana, assembly GCA_035582955.1. Taxonomy (NCBI): domain Eukaryota; kingdom Metazoa; phylum Arthropoda; class Insecta; order Hymenoptera; family Eurytomidae; genus Sycophila; species Sycophila texana. Next base: position 13,905,449 of record JAWWEN010000038.1, on the reverse strand, counting down.
ATAAAAATTTAATTTTCTTTTATACTGAAAGGCATATTAAATTTCACGACACCTTTAAAGCCCAAGACAAAAAAAGTTTTTCCTCAAAAGTACAAGTCTGCCCAACAATGCGCCGGAATTCACCGAGAGATTATTTACCGTCAATTCGAAAATTCCCTCGACAAAAAAAAAAAAGTAGTAAAACTTGCTGATCGGTAATCGACAGGCGGTACACATATACACGGCTCCGCAACTAACCGGCAGGCTTGATTAATGAACGTATAAACTGAAAGTCGTGGTATTTCCAGATCGAGGAGGAGGAGGAGCACGAGGAGGAGACCGAGCTTGAGAGCCCGTTCGTGGACGGCGAAGGGGCGGCTGTAAGCGCACCAGTGGTGGACGAGCCAGTGGAGGAGGATGCGCCGCGTTACACGCCGAGGAAGAGCGGCGCCTGCGACGAGGGCGGCTTCGACTGGTCGGAGTTCGAGAGCGAGACGGACGCACAGGAGGGTACGACGGAGGCCCAGCCACACGCCGAGGAGGAGGCCACCCCCGCCGAGGAGACGCAGCAGGTCTTCGAGGAGTCCGAGACGGAGGGTCAGGTGGAGGTAGACGAGGCGCAGGTAGAGGAAGCAACGGCGGAAGAGACGGAGGAGCCCGCGCGCGCCGAGGAAGACGAGGAGACGGAGGCGCAGGTGACGGACGAAGTACAGATCGTCGAGGTCAAGGCTGACGAAGAGAAGGAGGAGGAAGACGAGGAGGAGGAAGAGGACGAGGAATAAAATCGTCATTGATCATCATCATCGACTTCGGAAATTCGTTTCGTCATAAGTTCGTGCGAAATTCGATCATCGTGTTATTTGGGATCTTTCATCTATTTATTACTCGTTGATTTTTAAATACTTTGTATTTAGGTAATTTATCGAGAATGTACACAATACATTATTTCATAGTTTGTAAATGCGTCGACTTTTTCTAGCATATACTTTGTTATAAGCGGACCAAAGTGATCGGGCCTAAGAAAGCTTGCGATATCTTTATGAAGAGTTTTGATTAAATGCGCTGATAAAGGTGTCCTGAGTGTTTATTTATCTGTTTGTTATTTAATGTTGAATGTATTATTTATTCAAATATATTTAACTCGAAAAATTTTATTATTATGTTTGTTTATTTTATTTTTTCTCACACTTTTTCATTTTTACGTATAAAAATTATAATCCTTCGCCTCTAGTTTTGGTTTTTCCTTCGACAATAATTTTAAAAGAAAAATTTTAACGCAAAACGCCTTCTAATTATAATACAGTAATATAAAATTATTATTTAAAATATAAGTAGTTTTTAAATTTAAACAGTTAATTTAAAGTTAACAAAATAGATTAAATCAAGCAAATCTAAGCAAATTTTACTTTTCCCTCAGAAAAATACTTGTATTCTACAAACTTTGTAAAAAATTGATTATTTTTTTTATTTTATCCAAAAATAACGCATACAATTCTTTAGAAAATCTGTACTGCTGCTCTATCGAGCATAAGTCTATGTTTATCACTTTTGTCACTCACATAATTCACTTGTCATGAATTCGCATTAGTATTTACATAGGAAGAATTCAGGATTGAGTTGGATGACGTTCCGATGTCAGCGACATGATTCTATGGCTCATCTTAACATTACGGTCTCTTAAATACCTAATTAAGTCAGATTGCTTATTCAGCAATTGAAACAATTCCAAACCTCTTAAATGGTAGCCTACTTCACCACTGTATGAATTTTGCGTAAAGGACCACTCTTCACGCATAACATCTGGTGGTGGCTTAGTACGATTAAATCTCATAACTCTTTCTACAATAAAAAAAAATATGCATTAAATATTTTTATAAGAATGCTGCTTGAACATGATCAAAAGTGAATAACCCAATAAGAAATGAAAGAGGGCTTTATTTAAAAAAATAATATAAAATTTGAAATTATTCAATTTTCTGTACAATAGTAATAGTTTAATAATCTGATTAATTTAAAATTACTAAATTGAATTCTATTACTAATAAATGTAATAAAACATTGATTCTATTTGGTTATTCAAATTTTTAATAAACAAATACGATATTTTTAACTATACTTACTGATATAATTTATATAAACTGGTATAATTATAGTTAACTCAAATGTTGTTAGTAGCAAAATATAATTTAGAGGAGTAAACCATTCGGAAGCTCGACAGTATTCTTCGTAATTAGTCTTATGAGCATGGTGCAAAATTACTGAAAGTAACAAGTAGAAAGTATTCCATAATGATGATATGAAGAAAGGTGTTTTTATGTGCATTGCAGTTGATTGATGAAAGTCTAAATATCCAAGAATTCTAAGAACATCATGTCTCACTCTTAATAAATAGTCCACTATCATAATTATTATCCAATAAGCACAGTGCAGATAAAGCAGGATAAAATAAGTGTCACACTTATTTCTTTCTTCTGGCCATATTGATACAAATATTATTCCCGTTATTTCCAAGGCTATCTGTAAAATAAATCAATTATTTTAACAACATCAATATTTATTTTATTTTTAATTATAAAACCTTTATTTTGTTTGTTATTATAGTTTTAAGTAAAAAAAAAATGAATTTATGAACTTACCCCAAAAATAAGAGGTATAGAAACTATTGGAACAGTTTCCAATTTATTGAAACATTCTTCTTGTTGTGAAACTAGTACTGGCTGAAGGTATTCCTCATCGTCCATGTTTAATGATGAATCAAAAAATACAGCACCCTGGAACTTATTGTTACATAAACCGATTATTAATTTTGCATGTCTTTGCTTAATATTTGAGACTTTACAATAAATCAACAAATATCTAATCGATAGTAAACAGATTATCGTCATCAAATATTTGCAGCAGTTTTAATCTCTAATTTCTAAATTTTAGTTACTTTTGTTATGAAAACTGAAGCAAATATTTATATTGAAACAAACTACAAAGGAATTCCACAAGTCTTAATAATGAAATTTCTTGGAAGAAAATGAGGTTAGAATTGCTACCGGAGCTAAAATTGTACAAGATTTCGTCTGTCAAACAAAGCTGTCAAGCTTATTAGACTATTTCATGCAATTTAGTAGGTTCAAAAGGAAATGGAATGTCTTTGTAATTGGGAAGAGAGTCATCACACTTACACTGCCAGAACTGTTCAAGGGTCGAGTGAGACTGACCATTCCACGTTGACGAACGATGAAAACAATTTGCGATTGGAAGTGGTATAAAAAGGAAAACAAGAGACTTTTCTCCCCAATCTATGACGCGCACTTCTATTTTCTCGTTTTACTCCATTTTTACTTCTGTCAAACACGAAGCTCAAGGCAGAGATAGTCGAGAAAAATCCGTCAAACACATGACTGAACCGCAGTGACGCATGCACTGAACGATACTTATTCTTAGTATGTATATGGGCCCATCAACTAAGTGAAGTTGTTTCTCTGTGTTAACAATTTTACACTACCGCATTCATGAGCACACTGCGAAGATGATACATTGCGTGCCATGTACATATAAATTACAAATATATAGGTTAAGTTGCAGCCATCACAGCTGCCAACCAATACCAACCAAATGCAGTTGGTGCCATTTGTAAGCGCGAAATTTTGAATTCTTCGTTACGACTTTCATGAGTTTTCATCATTTATTGTATTACAATTTCGCGTAGAAAATAAAATTGATTTTATTTATTGACTTAATTTATCTATTATTCATCTATTACTCATCTATGATTCATCTAATACTCATCTATAATTCATCTATTTAAACAGAACATCTCAGTGTAATTGTATATGCATGTACAAAACAATTACTATTTATTTATTTAATAATCTAAAACGCCAATTTAGCGCAGACAAACTTTGTATTAACTATTATGCAGAGTTTAACTACCTTATAAAAAAACTAAAAAGTATAACTGCAGTTAAATTAAATTAGTTAAATAAATAGCTGAGCAAATTAATTCAAATTTTCAAAAACCCAATTCCAATATTAAAAACAATATTAGCAGTAGATTGTAAATCGCATATAAAGAATTCCAGCTATAATAAAATCAAAAGAAATATAAAATAAAAAGATTGCATTATAATAAGCAAATCGAATTCATACGAAATAATACTTAGTTCCGAAGCCTCTGAAAAATAACGTCGATCACAATACCGCGCAAGCACTATTTTTATACACAAAAGAAGGTAAAACAATTTACTGCCTGACATCGCAGCGATCGAGGGTAGAGCAAACACGCCGAGGAATTAGCCCCTGCCGAGCGGAAGTCCAATTCGAAAAACGCGTTCGACGGCCCCGCGAACGGCGCGCACAAAAAAACAAAGAATGATAAAAGAGCAAACACGCGCCTGTGAAAGAAAATTACTGAATGGCGCTTAACGTCCCAACGAGCCGAGCCGGCGAGCCGGACGAGAAAAAAAAACCGTGTGCAAAGAGCCGGCGCGCTGTGCACATAAAGCTCTTGGTCTCTTGTAATGAGAAGGGGGGTTGAAGGGGGAGCAAGCGCGCAGGGGTGGAAAAAAAAGAGCCCGGCACCGGACATTGGCACGGAGGAGTGGCCCTTGCACGGTGTATCCAGGATTGCGGCTCGACCGTCTTTTATCGCGCACGGGCGCGACATACTTTTTCCTTTCTTCGCACCCACCCCCGCGCCACCAGGGACTGAGGTCGTGCATCAAGCCGGTCGCGCGCTCGTACACGTGCATAGCCTCTCGCGCTATAAAGCGGGTTGTAAAGCAGCCGCTATATTGGATGTACTATAAAACATCGAAGAATTGTTGGAATTTACGTAAGCTCCAAGATGACGCCGAAGTGGTTTAATTGTTTCTTATTTTGCGATTATTTTTTACACGCAGGGTTACACAGACGGTCGAATAAAAACTACGACAAACTCTTCTACATTCGGTAAGTTGAAGCTAAAAAAAAAAAAAAAAATTACTAAGAGTGACCTTTAAAGAAAATATTTCAATATAACAATCCATTCTGTAGATTATCCTACTGTTCAAGCTTATCCGATGTCCCTCTTTGCGCCTATATCGCTCCGATCAAGCTTTTACTGCGCCATAACAAATTTATTAACCCCCTTATTTCCCGAAACAGCATCCTCTTATACCATAACAATTTTTTTGCAATCCCCATGAGCTCTACTTATACTTCGTACAGTACGATAAAAAATTTATAAAAAAAAAATTTATATAAAGAAATACAAGAAACGCCGTTCTGTCGATCGTTAACCCTCGTCAATCAATCGCTTTAATAACCTAAAGCTCGTCGTCGTCGGCGCAGCCGATATTACGCATCGAAAGCGCGCGCGACCGGACGTGTGTGGTGCTGCACGGATCCGCGAAGTACGGCGGGAGCGCGCGGGGCGCTTGCGCGCGCACCCAGCAAATTGAACAGCGCGAGGAGCTTGCACGAGGGGGGGCCAGTCTTATGTGCCTTAAGCTCGTCGAACGTTCCTCGCTCTCTTTCTTGCACTGGCGCGCGCGGCCGCGCGCACCCGACGACCCCCGCAAGCCCAGTGTTGTAACGGGCTCGCTCGAGCCGAGCCTCCTTTTCAATTGCGAGGACCTCGTTCGAAGGATCGTAACTTTCTTTTTTATCGTCGGCGCCGATCGAGCCGCTATCGCCGCGGAAATTGCCGCGGGTTATACATGCGCCGGCCGAGGCGCTCCTGAAGTTTCTTCTCCTTTTTCGGAAATTCAATTTCGCAGAAGCTCGCTCGGAGGAGAGATCGGGACAGATGGAAAGTGATTAGGCGAGGGAAAGGACGAGGAGAATGAGGAACACCCGCGGGCCAATGGGATTCGCTGGGAGCAGGATGTGAGCCGGAGATGCGACCGGAAGCAGAGTAAAACGACTATTGTAAGTAACGCGAAATGACAATCTGTAGTATAGTGCGTCGAGCTCGAATCGTCGGTATATAACGTTATCAATTTCTTTTTTTTTTTATCACGCAAATTTACATCATCTACAGTCTTAAAGTCCACTAAGAACACGTCGGAAAAAGTTTTCAAAAGAGGAACAAATAGCTCGAAGAAGTACGCTTATAAACGTCGAGAATGAGCAGCGGAGGCGAGACGTCGGACGGCGGCGGCGCGGCCGCGAAGAACAACGACGCGATTTACGACCGCGAGCCAAAGAAGATCATCCGCATAATCACGGTGACGGCCTACATGGTGTCGGTCTCGTTCGTCGGCATCGTCCTCAGCGCGTACTACATATTCCTCTGGCACCCGCCGAACCCGAGCGAGATGCACCGGCAGGCGATGAGCGCGCACTTCGAGGCGCGACAGGCCGACAGCCCCGTCGAATTGACGACGCTGATGCAAGGCAATGGGCTACCGATTAAACCCGCCCGGCTGCCGGACAACAGCGAGGATGTCTTCGAGGCGCAGCGCCGCGAGTCGACCGCCGAGACCCTCAAGATCCGCCGGGAAATCGTCAAGAACGTCAACGCGATTCTCCGGGCGAACGTCGAAAGTACGACCGAGACCAGCAACGGTGACAGGTCGATGGACCAACTGCCACTCAACGACGGCTTTGTGTAAGTGTACTTATTTACGCGGCGTTTTATGAGTCCTAATTTTTGAACGACAATAAAGTAAACACATTGCAGGCCATTGCGTCAAGTAGTGTTTGTTCCGTACTCGAGCTTCTATAGATCGACTAATCAAAGCTGCATTAGCTAATCGTAATAAGCTACAAACATTTTTTTTAGCAATAAATGTTTTTCTTTTAATATAAGCTACAATATTTCCAGCTTGGATGTACTAGAAAAAAAAACGAGTCACAATCAGTAGAATAAAAGCTCTGCTTTCGATCGGAGCCGGTGAAAACTTTCCCCGCCAAATAAACAGAGCGAGTCTTTGCCGCTACCGCGAAGCGGTCTCTTTATTTTTCGCAGCGATCTCCCCGTCGAGGCACTTGCATGTTTTTCTTTTGCCTTTCCAGCGCGAGCAACGAGATCCAGTCGACGGAGGGCACGAAGTCGGAGGACAGCGGCGGCGGTTCGTCGACGCCGATGGTTCTGCCGACGCTGATCGCGCGAGTGCGGCGCACAACACTCAAGAGCGTGAACGCGAAGCGCCAGCACCAGGTGCCGTTCCCTCTAAAGCACCTGGAGGTACCGATCAAGTCTGACGCCCCGAAGAAGCGGCCCGGCAGACCCACCGCCAGTCCCACGGAATCGAGAGGTTAGCACCGAGCCTTTTATCACGTCATGCCGCAATGTCGTAGTACTTTTTGCATTTGAAATTGACAAATTAATGAGATCTCTCTTTAAAAGTTTGACGCTATAAAGACGTAAAAAAAAGGTTGCGAATTCGCCCTATAATATAAGTCTTTTTCGAACGAAAGTTTTGGCATTTTTTTTTATTGGATTGTGTCGTGTTATGTATAACTATCCTAAAGAATATCGATAGTTAAAAGAGGAGAAGAAATGAAGGAAGAAAATAGCATCAGGATAATAATTGAATTAAACTTATTTTTCCTCGCGTCGATATGTAAACTTATAATGAAACGACGAAGTAAATATTTTTTTAATTACCGAAAATGCTTTACTTTTGAAATTCAGGGCTTGATAAGGCATGAATCAGCTCGTGACTTAATGTGTATCCTCATAGTGTATACAAACGTCGAACACTAAAATTTCGCGAGAGTTATCCAGATCGGAAGTAAGAGAGAGGGTCGAATGTTTAAGACTCATGCGGCTGGAGCTCGAAAGAAGCGGAATTCTAGCTTTTCGGTGGCTCTCGCCAATCGTTTGTATAGATAGCCGCCAGAATAAACGAACGCGTTGCGTTCGAGTGTCGAATACACGCTGCTTTTGCTCAATTTTGAACCTTCGGCTCCTTAAAAGTTGCCGCGAACTGTTAAAACTTCCTTTCGAATTCCAGTACATTAATGAGGTACTCTTCAAATTAAAATAATTATTATTAGTAATTTATATACTAGATTAAAAATCACAATTTATCTTACCAAATGAATTATAAACGAAAAAACCTTCGCAATTTTAATATTAATTTAAATAAGTACGAACTACCCCACATATTTCAATTAAACAAGATATGAAAAAAAAGTGACGTTCCACCCGAAACATTCGACACCCTCGCCAAATTGAGTTTGCTTCGGCAACCTAGAAAGCCCAGGGAGATTGAGCACATGAAAACGGATTAAGATAATCCAAGAGGGGACTTACGGGAGAAAGAGAGAAAAAGGAAGAACGAGAGATTGGCCAATGAACAGGAGACACCGCTAGAGCTAGAAAGAATGGAAGTGAAGGGGACATTAGCAAAGCGGGAAACATAATAATCAAAGCCCTAGAAATGTCGAAGGGATAAGATCCTGCAGACCAATTATACGACAGTGAGTTCTCGTAATAAGCGGGGCAGGGTCGCGGGGTGAGCGAGCGCCTCGATACACCAGGGCTTCCCTAAGTGCGCGCTTATAGTTATATCATAGCCGTCTGTTCCGCCTTCGCAAGATTGGCCGCACTTTAACCCCCCGTCAACTTCTCTCAGCCAAAATATATACGCGGCTCATTAATTCTCTTCCATTTCGCCCACACCTCCGCCGTTACGTACTTTTCCCATTCTCTTTTTCTGCGTCTTACATCGACGCCCATCTGTTCCCTGGTTTATGTAATATTTTCCCTTTTCATTAGATGTCGAAAGAAATTGAGGATTCTCTTAACAAAACGATTGTTTCCTTTATACGTTTCATTCCGATCTAATCAATAGGTGATCATTGCAAGTGAAGCTTATTAATTATATTATCTTGGTGTCTGATTAGTATAATTAATTGATTCATTCTGAAATGCATTTTATATATATTTTCTTATAAAATTAATTCTTTAAATGGACGTAAATTGAGAAATGTGTGGGAAATCTAATTAACGTTAAGTAATTTAAATTTTACGTCCTACACTTTCTTGGAAAAACTAAGGTTCCCGCTTCTCAGAAGTAAAGTGAAGTTTCATTTTTTTTTTCGCTCACGCAACATACCGAAGTAACATTGGGAAAGCCCTCAATTTATAAAGTAGCTCAAGCGAAACTGAAATTGTTCGTAACGTTATGTATCTTACACGTAGCATTTATTAATACATTTCCAATAGCAAAATTACGGTTTCCGATCGTAAAGAAGAAGGCAGTATTTTGTTGAATCGATTAGTAAGCGAAGCAAAAAAGATAGTATTTCAAGTTGATTTTACGCGTTCGACTTCAAACAACGAGGAAGCTCTGTAAGTTAAAATCGAACGCTCCGAAAACAAAGGCGCGGTGCAGCTCTCCCCCCAAAACTTATCCTCGTCATAGGTACGGCTAATCATGCGATGAAGCCGAAAATTATTTATCCACTTCAGGATCTTTATAAAGGAATAAAATTCTAAGCCTAGGATAATTACTGGCGGCGAATAAAAAATATCTAAATTTAATTATCACGTGCTTGCAATTGTTATTTTACTTTTATAAAATTTTTTAATATAAATTAGTGTTTGAATGTAAGATAACATTTGCAAGTAAAAAAAATGTAGCACATTTGTGAATTATACCAGTTTAGACCAACAAGGCATAAATCATCCTTACGCTGTTTGACCTAACCACGTACATATATATATTCTTTTTACCGAATGTTCTATAACTGCCGACGCTTTGTTCTGATTTTTAAATGGATATTTATGTCGATGCACTGAACTGTCGCTATAAATATTTATTGGATTATAAAAATAAATGGATTTATATTGAAATATCCCACGCAATAAGGTTTAAATTATAAACTGAAATAAAAGCCGCGTTCTAAAATAAAGGGAAATTTTAAGAAAGGCGGTCACGAGGTAACATAAACAGTAAATATATATATATATACGTGCACTTAGTTGCATGCTACATCCATCAGCACTTGTCTTTATATACCAACGCTGGAAATAATATTCCGCATAAATTATGAACTGCGTTATTTAATCAACTTTGATTATATTAAGTGTCGCTTCATTTTACGACAGCTCCACTTTTTAAAGCAGTTAACGCGTACTCTACAATTTCGTTGACCTTTTTCCCTTAATTTAGTTGTCACAAAGTTGGGGTCATAAAGTTATTCTTTATAAGCGATCTAGAGGAGCTTGTAATTGAACTGAATTTTCGCTCAATTAAATATCCGATATTAATCCAGCACTGCACGTAAATTAACATCCCACCTACTTTGATAATATCTACGATGTTATTTGAAGCAGAAAAATGTGGCGTGCACAATGAATAAGCATATCGCGCATCGGTAAATCCTCATCATCCCCTAATCCTGGCCGACAAAGCCGCAGTTAGATGGAAACAATTAAGAGGGACCGATAGTCCCATTACATTTTGCAAACAATAACAGGATCAGCGCATCGTCCAGTTTAATAAGAGAATACAATATATCAAATTCATTTTTGGTGCTTCATTATATTTGGCGATTAACGCGCCCAATTGGGGGCTCGCGCGGCTGGCAGGTGACCCAGACCACGTGGCTCGACTAAACTCACATGGTCTGGGTCACATGCCAGCCAGCGCGAGCTCCCATTTAAGCGGCTGCCCGTCATCCGCCTAATACATATTGATCGCCGGCGGTACGCAGTAGATGCGGCCGTATAAACCGTCGGACGTGTCAAGGCTCCCTGCGCCGGCGCCGATAGCGCCACTCGCGATAAACATCCTCGAGGTTTGCACGAGGCACGATTCTTGGGGGGCTCGCAAATTCTAATTTATCCTGGAGCAACGTTTCTCCTTTGTTTCGAGCTTCTTGTCTTGTTTTCCTATCTGCTTTGATGGACTAAAGGAGTCCTGAATGAATTATAAGCTATACCGTCATTTTTAAACCTGTATCTGTATGAGATTATTCACTGATCCACTTTCGGAATTTATGAACATTCATTTATTTCATTTTAAAAGTTAAACTCGTAATGAAGAATTAAACGATTCAAATAGATAAACTGCTGAAATAAGATTCCGATAATTTTTTAAGTAGTATATAAATAAAATATAGTATATAAGCAAATAAAAAATGTACTAAAAGGATCTACATAAAACTATTAAGTTCTTTATAAAAATCGTACAACCCTCAACTATTACTTAAGCCTTCAAAGAGGTAAACAATCAATCAAAAAAGTATTTCAATGATAAAATAGCGATAAACAACAAAACGTTCAATCCATTGCGTAACGAGAGCTCGCACGGTATAGCGTTATTAAGGTACACTCGGCTCGAGTTGATTCTCGAAGAACAATTTAAAAATTTGCAACGTCGCATGAAAATTTTATTGTTTG
>JAWWEN010000038.1:13866393-13894038 GCA_035582955.1 Sycophila texana | reverse complement strand
CGTCGCATGAAAATTTTATTGTTTGAAAGGTGGCGCTGGTTTCGCGTCTTCAACATTGCATAGTTCGGAACTATTCGCACAACAAAATTTTCATGCGACGTCGCATGAAAATTTTTAAATTGTTCTTCGAGAATCAACGCGAGCCGAGTGTATAACGAAAGCGCGCGCGTTTGAAAGTTCGCGCGCTCGTGCCCCACCAGGAAGCTTTTACGGCGGGGGCGCGCATCCGCGTCGGCGACGCCGCCCTTTCCCCCTCGCCTCGTCCGATCGCAGTGTAGGTGGCGTCGGACCTGCGAGACGCGCCGTCCGTGCTCGCCATCCTACCGTCTCCGGGCTTTAGACAGGCGCCAAGACGCGGCGACTCCTCGGCTCGCGTATATCCCCGGCTGTGCTTTAGCTGCGCTCTGAAAACATCGCCGAATTACCGGGAGGCCGTGGACGGGCCCTCCTCGCCTCGAGCGATGCAGCTTCCCCGCGTGCGCTAGGTCATTGCGCCGCGAGTGAACGATTCGTCAGGGGCGTCAGAAGGTCCGACGGGAAAAGGCCTCGACACTCGTCCGCCTCAGCTGACTTCGCAGCGGGTAAGCTAAGGCTTTACGCAGACTTCTATATGTGCAAACTGGTCATGTGGGGCTCGAGGTTCAGAGGACTTTTTTTTCGGTGATCGATGCGCGGACGTGTGCGGCCGCTGGTACGCGAGGATTTTGCGATGATTGACACTCCGGTTGTACGCGAAGGAGAAACGTAACAATGGATTTTGTGGGAGAGGGTGAAGTCTGAGACGTGCCGAATCACTATATTTTGTTGATGTGCTTTTTTTTAATGAATTGCTTTAAAGCCCTGTAATGCAATGAGTTATTTGTTTACATTGTGGAAGGAAAGAAAATGGATCAGTCTCATGAATTAATATTGATTATTAAATTATTAGTATACTCCAGGAAGTAATTTAACAAAATGGTATAGAAGAAAAACTTTTAAAAAAAATCTTAATGATGCTACGTTATAATTTTTCAAAGTAAAAGTTACTTTAGCAATTTTATATAAAAATAGTTATTACTTCTTTATTTAAGGATTAACGTTTAAGTATTCGGACGAATTATCCACACTGTAATCTAAACGATCGCGAAAATAACGTTAAATTGCAGGCTATTAAAAAAAACTGCACGTGTCGGACCGTGCCAAACGATTATAAATACAAAAGCACTGTAGCTCGACGAAGTTTAGTAAACAGCGTGTTCTTGCTTCTTGCGATGTCTGCGGAAACTACTAAAGATAAAATTGCTCTGTAAACATCTGTCCTAACAATACATCAATCAACCGAATTAGTGAGTTTATTTTTTATAAAAATCTAATAGACAATAAGGAATTTCCTACTTTCTTCTGATAATTAAATTTAATTGCACGAATTGATTTCACTTACTATAAAAAAAAATTGAAAAACTTATGCTAAACAATTACATTGCTGTACAACAAAAAAATTATATTAATTCCTTATTTCTTTTTCAATTGAACAAACGCATAAGTGTAGAGTATAAAAAATAAATTCCATTAAACTCCTGGAATTAATTTAACAATTGAATAAATGATTTTAAAATTCGACTTTGTCTTTAGATCCGTAGACTCTTAATATTCTGTTCTACTTACATATTTATAAAGCTGCAAGCTCGAAATTTTCACACACACGTATGCTCTACAATTTAAATCACCGCAACCTAACTCCCTTAAAAAAAAAACTCGACCTTTCAATTCGTCACTATCAAACTCCAGCAAAAATGTACTCACTAAAATTCCACAGCCGCGTGCAATTTTTAAGTGACCCCACTACTCGCCCTCCCCATTGTCTTGTCGAACCTCGAGCCCCTCGATAAAACGCGTAAGCGATATTTAGCCTGTACTGCTGCGCTGCGAGTAGGAGGCGCCGAGTTATGCAGATTCCACGGAAGATGAGTGCACATAACGTGATGGCGAGCATAAGCCGTACTCTGGGGACGCGGCACTCTGAGGGCAAGCCCACCAACGAGGTGAAATTCGCCGGTGAGGAGAGCAAGGACAAGCTCTACCTGACGAAGCACAAGCAGAAGGCCGTCCGCGTCCTCACCGTCGTCGCCTACATCATATCAGTCAGCCTCGCCGCGATAGTCCTGTCGCTTTACTACATGTACATATGGGTCCCATCGGATAATCCCCACTACAAGAGGGCCAACTACACGGCCACGACCGCCGCCAGCACCGCTAGGACGCCCTGCGTCGACGTCACCCCCGCTACCGTAGGCGAGCTCACTTCCTCGGCTTCAGCACGGCGGAATGGTAAATCGTTTTGTGGTTTAATCGCGTCGAGATGGTTATGGGGAATGTTAAATGCGCGTATAACATCTTTTCTTTCAGCGAGAGGCAAATATACAAATCATTGGATAGAATTCCTTTCCGCATAATTGTATTTATTTTCCTAACGGAACATTTGGGGCTTTCAAAGTGCTTATAGTGTGATGGAGAGGTGGGCGTGATGAATTGTGTTGTAGGGGATATTATTGGGATATAAAAAATTGTGCATTACGTAAAAAATCTGAGGGCAATCAAATTTCATTAAGTTGTAACGCATTTCATGTTTGAACGTAAGCTTCTTATAAATATTGGATCAATACCTTATCAGATTATATCTTTTTTTCCTATTCAGATACGAATTATCATCCTTTCTTATATAAATTCGAACATTAAAAATTAGAATCAATTTTATCGAATAAAAATTATATTTAAAAAAAAGGGATTATTTATAAAAATTATTTAAAAAATCTTTAATCACTTCTTAACTTACTGTTTGTTGTGTTGAATTGGACCATTCCTGATGATTTATACTGTTATCGTCTTTTAAAATATGGTAATAATTTGATCATACTTTTTAATTTTATCTGGCCTACAGTAACATAAGTGAATTTTAATTAATGAATTCAACAATTACAAAATGTACTGATAAAGTTAATTAGGTTATCAACATAAAAAATCGTAAACTACTCAATGCAGGCAATAATGGTGCATCCGAGATCGTATGTAAATTAAATCTCGCCTTCGGCTCGAGCAATAAATATGCGATCTGAGGTATTCTTCATTATCTCCTGCATTGTCTATACTATTTTTCTGTCCAGCGTTACCGAAATTACCTCTTCTAACGTTGGACACCGGGGGCGGGGGCAAGGGGGGGGCGGCTGAGGGAAAGGGGGAAGAGGTAATTCCGACGTGCTGGACCAAAAAATCATTCAATTTATTAATCAGTATTTCATGAAATTGGCTTCACACTATCTTTGTAAACAGACGTTAAATAAAAAGAAAAACAATCGTCAATTTATTTTTTATATTTTACAGTTAAATATCTATAAATTTCTTAAGTTAACAACCCAATCGTGAATAATATAATATGCTTACCATTAGTCACTCTTCATTTCTTCACGTGAATATATGTACATGTGTAATAAATATATATGTGTATATTTAAATTAAGAAGTAATCAACCTTTTCAAAAATAATCGTTTTATATTGTTTCAAACGGTAGGGTCTTACACTGTCATTCGTTGATTCTCCAGGAAAGGCGTTGCATTGCATTGCAACGTCTGGGCAGTGCATTTTTACAATGTCTCTGCAGTGTCAAATAGCACTGCACTGCATCTTTAATGTCGTTTGACAGCGACAACCTATCTGCTAAAAAAACTATCTAGGTGGGGGAAGGGGGATACTATAAAATTTAAGATTTAATACTATTCTCAAAAGAAGAATTTTGCAAACGCACTAATGCAAACGTAATAACTCGCAGTTTTAAAATCTAAATAAAAAACTACTTTATCTATATTTATAATTTAAAAGAACTTCTCTAACTTCTCACTATTTTATTTGGGCGAATTGCCCTCTTATATGCAATTTACGAAAATTCTATTTTAATATTAATATTTATATATTTAAATTTTACAGATGCACTTACAATTTTTTATATAAAAGGGCAATTTTCCCTGTAAAAATTTACCTAAAAAACAAATAGATTAAACACGTCATAAATAAATAAATATCAAATATCAAAAATGAAAATAAATATTTAAATAAATAAAAAATGAATATGGAAAAAACAATATAAAACAATATTTAAAATGTTATCGTACTATAAACAAAAACTCATTGAAAAACTAATTAACATTAAATTATTAAAATTCAACTTTTTCATAATTTACAATTTATTAATTTATGTATCACGAATACTAAGTAAAGGAAAAGGTTGATTACGGGAAGAATAAAATTGCTCACTGCCGCGGCTTCTTCCGTTGTAGATGACGGCAACTTGGTGATCTCCATCGTCATCTTATTGAGTCCTTTTTCTGCAATCATACAATCGCACATTCATATATTATTTGTAGCAGATTTAAAATATTTTCAAAATCAATCAAAATGAATCAGTCATCTAAGTCGCCAAATGTTACTTATTTAATAACTTTTTGACAGACAAAACTAAACCATTATTAGAACTATAAAAATAATTTGAAAGTATCAATAAAAAGTAATATGCATACCATTTCTTACGTAGTATCTACGTGCAGATAGGTTTCTAAAGTTATTCGAGAGGGTATGTGATAAGAATTAAGTTAAATTTTCCTATACTTATAGTGTTTATATAAATAGCATGTCTATGAGTTATTCATGTGCGTCTGACCACATCTGGGCTATTTCTACTGCACTATACGCGTCTTTAATAATCCTTACAAAATTCAACTTAAATCCTATTTTTTTTTTTTTTTAATAACAACGAAACAAAAAACGTAGCTCACAATTTATATGAAAAAAAAATCAAAAATTTATAATATAAAAAAGTCTAAAAATGATATCGCTCTCATTGCTCATCCCTCTGCGAGGTGGCCTAAGGATAGCTCAAGCTTATAAAGCGATAAGTTTCCTCTTTCGTACTCATAAATTATGAATAATCGCTGTTACATGAGAGAACTAAAAGCTAATAGAAGTAATCATAAAGTCTTATTCGAGCGAAAACAAATTTATGAAAGGAAGGGCGAAACCCTTAAAAAGAATTCTATATAACAAAAGATCACAATCGTGTATTCCAATACTCTATTATTAATCTTTTGAACCACAAACTTTTAGGAACCTCCACGGAGGCGTCGACGGCTTCAGAAGGGCCGAGCACCGAGTCCTCACCGTCATCGGATGGAACAAGTAACCGCGACTTCTTGAAGACTCTGACGAGTCCGCGCTCGGACCCGGAGGACTACCCCAGCTCAACGGACCTGCCGGCGATGGCGTCGATCTCCTCCGAGCAGTTCCAAGCGATGCCTGCCAGCGAGTACCACGACGGTACGATAGAACCAGCGGAGGACCTCATGGACGAATGACTCTACGAGATCGAGGCGCGACGCAGGCGAAGGCGCCGGCGACGCGCTGCCGAACCTCCGCCGAGCGTCTAGTCGCCCAGCAGTGACTCTCGCAACGAGCCTCCTCGGCCTAATCTGGCTTCCATCGATTCGTTTTTAACGATCACCCATTAGCGC
Source organism: Sycophila texana (assembly GCA_035582955.1). NCBI lineage: Eukaryota > Metazoa > Arthropoda > Insecta > Hymenoptera > Eurytomidae > Sycophila > Sycophila texana. The sequence goes on along the minus strand of JAWWEN010000038.1, from coordinate 13,888,504 downwards.
TTCCGAATCGTACGGTGCGGTCGGATTTTAGCGATTCCGATAAAGGAAATTCGCGGAGCGATTGGCGAATCTTCGCAACTATCACGGAACAAACCGAACGTACTTATAAACATTTAATATTTTAAATTGGTATGTTGTAGGTATTACCCTTTTTTATTATTCGCGATTATTTTTTTTTAGTATTAATTTAAATAATCGGTCATTGGACAAAGATAAAATGAACATTGACGTTGAATTTTATTTATAGTTATAATTTTTGTATATACGGCAAGATTGTTTGAAAATTATTTAAAAATTACAATGATCAGCGATTAAAAAAATATTATTTGTTTCTTCGAAGATAGATTATACGTTAAGTTGACTATTATTAAGTTGATGTTTTTGTTATACGACAGTTTATATTAAAAAAGAGTACGGATCAAGAAAGTAAAAAAAAATTATAAAGAATTATTTATTGTTTTATGCGATTTAAAAGTTTCTTCGAACTTTCTTGAATCCAGCTAGCCTATAAGAAATATTTTACGAAACGTTGAACTGATATGTACTTAAAATTTACTTCCAGTTGCAATTTTTTAGAACAAATATATTATATCTTTTCTGAATTGTTTTATTTTCGATCGAAGCATTTTCATTACTACGAATATTAAGTGATATATTAAAAAATATAAACAACAAGTATATTTACAAAAAATCTGTATGTCATAACAGGGCTTCAAAAATTGCACTGTTAAAGTGAGGATTAAATCTTCCTTAAATGTTATATCAAGCATAGTAGATTAATTTTAAACATATTTAAAAAATAAACGATAATAGTATAGAATTAAATAATGTTCTTTACACACGATGATATAACATCTATATTAGAATAGTTATTACAATTATACAACCAAAGTGATATACGGCCGTTATTGTACGAATTTATTGTAAAATAAAAAGAAAGCGTTTATTACAGAAATTAAATTTATTTATTAAATTCCTATGTACAAAAAAGAGAATGTTCTGCATCTATCCTCCGGTCATCACCATGTGAACCGCTTTATCGGAGCAGACCATTTTACCCGCTCGTTCACTACCGACTATCGCCGAGAGTGACAGTACGTCGTATTTACAGTAAACCATCGTAACGGTCATGTTGCTAGAAGAACCAGACTTCGGATTCTGATAAGCCTCCTGCATCAGATTGCACATCTCGCTGTAAAAGTTGGCAAAGACTGGCGGCGCGTAAAAGATGATGTGCCTGATTCCTTTGAGCCGTATCCTTCGGAAGAAGTGGAAGCGCTCTGTGTACAGCAGAAAATGAGCGTCGCTGTGGAAGAACATGTCTCTCGCCCTTGCAATTTTTGCATCTCGCGAATACTCGCATATCTGTACAAAACTTAAATCTTCTTTTCGGAAGTAATTCCGGAGCTTTACAAAGTCAAAGTAGGAGGGTACGAAGATTAATGTGTGATTCATTATACTGTCCTTGTACTGCGGTAAAATTTTTGTTGTGAAAAAATCGAATCTAGCGTCGATGGCCTTCGCGTGGTCATTGACGTTAAACTTGTGAAATACTTGGGGAATCTGAACTATTACTTGTGCGACAGATCCTGTAGATATGGAATTAATTACTTTGGTTTTTCCGGCGTAATTGTAACATTTCTTGTTGAAAATTCCGTGTATTTCTGGTAGTTGCAGGCTGGAGAAAATTAATGTTTGTCTGTAGTATTTGCTCCAGCCGTTGACGCACCAACTTCTCACTCTTCCAAAATCAGTGCCATGAGAATCTTTAGGCTGGAGGTGCAGATGATTTAAAACGTGAAGAACGTGATCCCAATTTTGCATGAAAAATATTTCCATTTGGTCCATGATTAAAAGCTCTATTGATGCAAGAAAGTCAAAATCTCTTTCTTCTTCTCCTTCTGCTCCTACAACCATTCTCAATCCCAAGATAGAAGAGATAATTATATCGGAAGAATAAAAATCTGAATACAATTTTAAAGCTTTTTTCGTTATTGACAAACCTATTTTGAAAGTATCATCTGTGTTTCCTCTAAATGTATTTTCGTAGTCTTCGGGCTTAGGATTTTTTTTCGGCATAATTATTTCACTTCCTCCAAAGTCTTCCATAAATCTATTTTTATTGATCACTGATCCTCCCTTTGCCTCTCCAATAAAAATTGAAATGAGCGTTTCAACTACTTTTAGGCAAGAATATCTAAAAGGTACAATAATTAATACTTTTGGTCTAACAAGCCCTTGATCTCTATATTCATCTGGAATCTCACTCATATCCGATAATTTAGATTTCTGTAGTTTTGAATTGTGATGTAAAATCTTTGTTCTGGTTTTTAGTATATGATTAATGGTATGTAAACAATAAACAAATCTTACTTCAGATTCATTGTCAAAAGTCCTTTCTGGATAAAATATATCTTGATAGTTGTTTATGATTGAAAATAACTCCTTTTGAAAAGGTGTCATAGGAGACGGATTTTTATCTAAATTATCTTTAATATTTTCATAGTTTGCTTTTGTGAGATTGCTCTGAATTAGAGATTTAACATACAATTCATTCCAATTTATTTTGTTAATTAACTGAGGCACTTTTCCATGTTCAGCAAATGATTTTTCCTCCAGAACTGATGCTTTTAATTTCTTTGCTGGAGGTTTACTGTCTTTCTTTTCGACTTGAGGTATTTGACAAATAATATTGCCCAAATTTGGCCACTTTATCTTTTCTGTTTTCAAGCTTACAGGTAAATTAGTTAGTGCTTGATACAATTCATTATCAAGGTCATTGCGAAAATGAATAGTGAATGGATCTTTTATGTGACCTGCATCTTCTCTTTCGGTTTCTTCATCCTCTTCATTGTTTTCTTCTATGTCTACTTCTATTTCATCATTATTTTGAAGCTGTATTTTCTTTTTGATTTTGACATTATTTGTCTTTGTATCTCCTTCATCTTCTGATCCTTCTTCTTGTATTCCTTCCGAATCTTGTTCATTATCTATATCTTGTTCTTCTTTTAGCTCCTCTTCCTCATTTTCCTGGCTATCAACATTCTCTTCTTCTTGTTCTTCTTCCTCTTCATCTTCTTCAGTCTCAGATTCAGAAACAACTGTCACTTTTTTAGCTTTACCCTTATCGCCAAATGTTTTTAAAAGATCATTTACAGGGTCTTCTTCCTCCTCTTCTTCTGAATCGTCATCATGATTATAACGTTGCTGCCTTGCTTTATATTCTTCAAGTCTTTTTCTGCGATTTTCTAATTCTTCATATTTAGCTTCTCTATCTTTTACATAAGAAGCTGTTCTGTAATTAAATTTTCCTTTACGTTTTGGTTTTGTTATGGGTTCTTTTGGAGACCGTGAGAACTTTTTTCCACGAGGCATACCTAAAATAATAGTTTAATCAATTAATTTTTTATATTTACGAATCTTATAAAATTAGAGCGAAACTTACTTATTATTTGTATATTTCATATAGTACCGATTAATATAAACAGCTCGTTTCAAAACAAACCCACATGGCAAACATGTTCTTCTAAGTAGAGGTTAGGTGTTAGTACCACCATTGTAACAATGAGAATATTTTGCTGCATCAATAGTTGGTAAGGCTTATACGCTTAAAGGGGCGCATTAAATTTGAAAAATGTATGAGTACAAATAAAATTGTTTGTATTACTTGTACGCACATACATATATATGCATATGCACGTAAGCACAAGTTCAGCAAAGATAACGTTTATGAAAGCTTTATAATTGCTGAGAGTATTAAAAAGTAGTGTCAATTCCAAAACAATTTAATCTACGACAAATTTTTTTTGAAAATTATTCGAATATCTAGAAATACTAACTAAAAGTTGCGTGGTTTAAGAAAAAACTTCCTTATCTTTGCACACGTGCACCAATTCTAAAGATACATGCACGCCTCTTAGAAAAAAATCAATTCTTCGAAAAACCATTAGTCAGTGAAATATGAACTTTTATGCACTTAACCATTACTCCTTCGTAAAAAAAAAAAAAAAAAAGAAAATATAAAATCAAATGAAGAGAAAAAAGACACTCGCATAAAAAAAACGTCCAAAATTTCTTAAAAGTTAAATCAACTCTGTCTCAGGGTGCTCCAGAAAGGTAAGAAGAGCAGAAAGAGCTAGAAGAAGCATAATAGTACATTGAGGAAAATTTCACGGAACTCGGCTCTACCCGGAAAGTCGGCGTCCAGTCATGTGTGCGCTCATCCTCTTCCTCTCTTGAGCGCTCGCTCAGCCAGTACTGCGCTCAGCCCTCCGCCTGCGTGTGTACATCCGTACACATGCACCCCGCACACTTCTTCCCATCCGCTCCGTCCGTCTCTCTCAAATTACGGCGTTACATTGCGCGCGCATCAATAACAACGAGAGCGAGAGAGCGACGAGCAACACACGAGCGGACAGTAGCTGCCCACGCACACCTATGCAGGCGTACCGACACCAAGTGCGCGCGGCCGCCTCCTCGCCTCGCGAGAGCTCACCCCCGCACCGCTCACACCGACACGGGCTACTTCACGTAATCCCATAGCCGCGTGTGCGCACCGCCGACGGAGAGCCACCGACCGGGCCTGCGAGAGGGACCGAGACGGAGAGTGAACACAAACTCCGCGCATACACCGACGCTCGGGGAACGGAGCGAGAGGGTCGTCAATTCTGCCAGACGAGGACGGAGAGCCCAAAGAGTTGCGCGGCTATCGCGCGAGTGGAAGGGAGAGCGAGCGATCCAGGGGGGAGAGTGGAGACACGGCCAGTCGGAAGATACACGAGCCGTACAGTTTTCGCGTATACATTCGTGCGCGCGTTCGAGCTACGTCCCGAGAGCGGCGCGACGTTTGCCTCTCGCCCGACTCGACGACGGCGGAGCCGCGGCTGCAGTGCACCCGAAACGCCTACGCGGGGCCCCGCTCGAGGCTCGTCGCCGACGGGCAGCGGATGTACGCCGTCGCTCCCTCGTCTCTGTGTGCGTGTGCGTGAGTGCGCCGTCGACGGGCCGTGCTTAGCTGCCGCGTCGGCCGTCAACAACGTCGCCGTCAGCAGCACCCGAGTGCAGCGCGGAGCTCGTTAGTCGGCCCTCCCGCGCGGCGCCCGCATACATGCGCGAGTGCGAGCGCGGCCCGCGACAGCAGCAGCAGCAGCAGCAGCAGCATCACCGTCGGCGCGGCAGCGGCAGCGACCTACCCGTTTCCCCGGACTTCCGGGTGAGCTCGTCGCGCGGTGCGGTGGCGACGTCGACGTCACCGACGGCGCTGCTGCCGGATCTCGTGCTCGTCGGCGGCGGAAGCGAAGGAGGCGGGCGGGAAGCAGTGCCAGGGAGGCGGCCGCGGCGGTGGCGGAGGAGGAGGAGGAGCGCCGGCAGCAGCACGACGTCGCGCCTCTGCCGCTATCTGATCTCCGAGGCGGCGGCGCCGACACTCGCGGGGACGACGTCCGGAGCGCGCCGCCCCGGCCCGATGCCGAGGAGGCACTGAGCAGACTACTGCGAGGCCTCTGGGACACGCGACACCGCACGAGGAGGCGGGCGCCAGCTCTACCTGCTCGTGTCTCTGGGGACAGCGGCTATCAGCTATATGTGAGGATTTTTGCTGTTTTTCTTTCTTTTTTTTTTCTTTTGATATCTCTATACCGTGTGCTTTGTAGGTGGGTGTCTAGCGTTACGGCTGCGATTTTCTCCGTTAAGCGCGATCGTCGCGACTTTTTCGCTTGACTTTTTTTCGCGATACAGCCGAGTGAACTAGTAGACGTGACCGCGCGTACGTATGTGCATCTCCATATGCAAAATTGCCTATAGAAGTGTGCCTAGCGGAGATAAACTATTTCGCAGTCTTGTGAAGTTTGTGTACTCTCGACTTTCGGACACGTGAATGATATTTTTGTGGCTGCGTGTCGATCGAGCGATTGGGTATGGGACTGATAAAAACTTCCCTCGCGGTTTCTCGCTGCTTTCATAATGCTCTTATTTTCCGCTAATGTTTTTCTGAGTGACGTCAATTTTCGCCGTTTTCAGAATGATTAAACTGAAGATTTCGTGGAAATTTAGGTGTCTCGTTTATCTCATCAGTATGGATTAATTGAAACAAGGTACTTTAAAAAAAAAAAAATAGGGCTATTGAAATAAAAATGTCTAACATTCCTTACGAGTTAGGTTAGATTATATTAATTACACTTGTGATATAATATAATAAATATGTGATGAATATCAATATTTTAATGCAGTTTAATGTTTTCATATGTTGCAATAATCTTTGAAGTTACTGTTAATAAACCTTATGCATATTTTATTAAAAGTTTTTATAGAGCACATGCATTATAAATTTTCACTTTATTCTGAGAAATTGAAAATCAATTTATGATATTATGTATTTATTTAAATTAAATTTTTTTTTAAATTATCAACAGAGTTAACTCAGAGAATATGCTATTGTAATTTGGTTAATAATTTGAAAAAATTGATAAAGAAATATCATTTCAATAAATCTTTGTACATTTTTAGATAACATTCAAAAGTCTGGAGTATATCTGATGCACTCCACCATCGAGCCACTGCTTGAAATAAGATGGCTGTACAGCTGGATGGCGGAGGGAAGGATGATTTGAAAACGCAGTTTGTCACAAGGGAAGGAACTTACAAGCTAATGACCCTGTCGGAGTACTCAAGGCCAAATAGGGTAGGCTATACAAATAGCCAGGGGAGCGCCTCCGTCAGGGTCTCCTTTGTTACGCTACCCGATCCGGCTGATCCCACTGGCACACAGGGACTAGGTGACCGAATGTGTTTTAATTTTGGGAAAGAATTGTATGTTTACGTCTACAGAGGTGTTAAAAAGGTATATTCAAAAAATTATAGAATTAAAGTAAATACAAATAGTTTCTTAATCAACTTTTAGTTGATCTTTAACAGTGTAAAAATCCATTTTTCTACTTTGTTAATTAATACAAATCCTTGTAGAAAAATGGTTTTTGTGACCTTATCTTTTTTCAAATTTTTTTAATTGAAATATTTAATTATACATTACCCCTTTGTTAGATAATTAACATTGATTCTAAATTATGTGTTTTAATTTTCAGGCTGTGGATTTAAACAAACCAGTTGAAAAGAAATTGTATAAGGGAACTAATCCAACATGTCATAATTTCAATCAAACTACAGCAACAGCTGAAAGTGCACCACTATTAGTTGGTTTTTCAACAGGGTTGATACAACTAATAGATCCTATAAAAAAAGAACTCAGTAAACTGTATAATGAAGAGGTAAATTTTCATAGAAAAATTATTGTAGTCCAATATTATTTCCATTTTCAATATTTACTTTGAAATATTGTGCTATAAAAATAATAATTTTTGCATGAACTAGTTTTTTTTTAATCGTGATCATTGATGATAATCAAATTTTACAATGTAAATTTGATATCATGTTGAAACATGGTAAAATTTATTGCCAGTGGTAAAGTTTACTTAAGACAGTCCAAGTATTAGTGCTTAATATCCAACAAAATTAGTTGAGACTGTCCAGACTCTATAGCCCAGATTAAATGTAATTATAACTCAATCAAATAATTAAGCTTAGCTTACTGATGATTACATAACAGACTATATGCCTTAACTACATTAAATGCTCAATTGAAGAAACTTAAACAGTCAATATTTTCCTGTTAATTTATATAAAATTTATAAAGCAAATATTTATTATTAAAACCTTGCAGTCCTCATTTCAGTCATCGTTTGCTTAAGAAAATTTTCAGATTACATACCTTTTTTTTTTTAAGTAATTGCAAATACTTCTACTTTTGTTCCATATAATATACTCTTGAAAAAAATTTAGTCCTACTTCACTGAATTATACACTTCCATTTATAGTATGTACAGTATTAGTCACTCACTGATATGATTCAGTGCACTTATTTTTCAATTGAATTAGATCTTGATATTGTTTTAAAATTTGGATCATTCTTTAGAAAATAACGTCTATGATTTATTTTTAGACTTTAGAAAATAATTTCATGATTTTATTAATATTTGCTAAAATATTTATTAAACTAATAAAAATGCTTTTTTTGTTTCAGAGGCTAATAGACAAAACGAAAGTAACTTGTATAAAATGGGTTCCTGGCTCAAGCAATTTATTTCTAGTATCCCACAGCTCAGGCCAGTTGTATCTTTACAATGAAGAACTTATGTGTGGTACAACTCCACCACATTATCAACCTTTTAAATCGGGTGATAGTTATGCAATACATACATGCAAAACCAAATCAACAAGAAATCCATTGTACCGATGGGTAATAGGAGCTGAAGGCTGCTGTATAAATGAGTTTGCTTTTAGTCCCGATGGCTCCAATTTGGCGGTCGTATCCCAAGACGGATTTCTACGTGTATTTCAATATGATACTATGGAGCTGGCAGGTTTGGCAAGAAGTTACTTTGGTGGATTTTTGTGCGTCTGCTGGTCTCCGGACGGCAGGTATGTCGTTGTGGGAGGTGAAGATGATCTGGTGACGATATGGAGTTATCATGAAAAACGTGTGGTTGCAAGAGGCCAAGGACATCACAGTTGGGTCAGCGTCGTAGCTTTTGATCCCTTTACAACGTCGTACGGAGAACATGATCCTGATTTTAGCGGTTCGGACGACGAGATGTCAGTACCGCACACTAATCATAATCATATTAACGAAAAGGCCAAGAGGTTGTCGACGACTTCGCAAGGAGGTCACTCGAATCGAAATTCTTGCAGTTCTGAAGTGAGAGTTTCTGGTGGAACATGTTACAGACTAGGCAGCGTCTCTCAAGACACGCAGCTTTGTCTATGGGACATCACGGAAGACGTTCTGAGACAACCTGTATGCCCCAAGCAAAGAGCTTCAATTTCCGCTGCGGGTTCCGGCGTTTTTACGTCTTCGGGAACTTTCAGCAGTGGTAATGGGGCTATGTCAAATCATCATAGCAACAATAGTAAACACTCTAATTCTAATAACATTAGCTTTAAAGAGAATGCCAGCAGTAACAATGATAGTAGCAACAACAGTACAAGTACCAACGTTGCTGTATCGACTGTAAATTCTTTAACTCAAAGGTTAGCAGGAGGACTAGGTTTTGGAGAGAGGAAAGGTGATAATCACAAGAGGAACTTTAGCCTGACTATTAGAGCAAGTGGGGCAGCAGGCAACAGCACTGTAGTGCAAAACAGTGGTACAGACAAAATGGGAAGTAGTACAAATGGAAGTAACTTAAATAGTGTTGGTGGAAGTTTAGGTACAAGCAAGAAAGTTAGTTCTGTGATGGATGACCCTATGAAATTGATAGGAACTGCCTGGTGTCCCAGGTTTGACGAGTGTCCTGTGTTGGAGCCATTAGTGTGCAAAAAATTAGCACACGAGAGACTGACTGAATTAGTGTTTAGGGAAGATTGCTTTGTTACAGCGTGTCAAGACGGATACGTGTATACTTGGGCGAGACCTGGTCACATGGTAGGTCCCCTAACCATAAGCAATACTTTGCACAGACCACACAATCACAGTCACTCCTATCCTGTTACTTCAGTTCGGCCCAACGATCTCTGATGCATTATATATCCCTATTGTTACCGATTTTTCGTAATGTAGAACTTTTTTCTTCATGTATAATTCAACTAGGCAATTTTGAATACTTCAAAATGAGCAATTTATATTTATTTATGCTATGCTTTTGTTGCTATTGCTTTTATTAATATATTTTATTTTCCTTTATGTAATTATTCTTATCTTTTATAAATGCTATTAGGTTTTTATATTAATCGGTAAATTGTACCACTGTTTAATTGTAAAAATAGTTCATTCGTTTAATTATGTTGCTTGTAAAAGTAGTTCAAATTTTAAATACTTTTCATTTGATTAGATAGCTGCAATCATTAAAGTAGATGTATGATCTTGTATCAACTTGTTTGAAAATTTTAGATTTACTAGATTTTATAAACTTCTATTAAGCAAATTTTCAATTTAAATCATGCCGAATTTAATAATTTAAAAGATTTTACCAAAATTCTTGTAATAATACATTTCTATAGTGTAATTTTTGTATCTATATTTTACACTTACTATTAATCATTTTCTGCAGATTTTTTTTTTACAAATTTGAAAATAGTTATCTCATTAATTTAAAAAGTATTTTGATCAGCTTTGAGAAGTATGAATGTAACTTCTAAGATGACAATAATTGTATAAATTTTTTAAATATTTTTACTTTCAAAGTAGAAATATTTAGTGTGAATAAAAGCTGTTGTTAAATCACAGGTATATAAACATGAAAAATTAATTGCATCAATTTGATTTGCTTATAATTTCATATATATTTTTATATTAGTAATATGAGGAAACTATTTATAAATTCTTTTGCATTAATGAACTCATGATTTTTAACAAAAACATAGCGTAAATAAATTTATAGATTAAAGAAATTTATTTCAAAGTAAATAATAGTAATCCTGTTTATTATATATATAAATATAATTTGTATATAATTAGTAATAGAAGTTATGTTCAAATGCCTGTATTCCTTATAAAATATTGTAGAGCGATGCATAAAGGGTTTTGTATCAATTAGCGATCTCTTCATTATTGTTAGCACCAAAACTCTTGATGAGTAAAATGTTTTAAAGCACGAAAACTTGTAAGTTGATAAAATTAAGAGAATAGTTAACGAAAAGTATTAATTAGAGCACTCAAGCTCATTCGAGTTGATCTTTGATTTTCTTTTTTAATGTAAGCTTGTTGAAGTGCTTGTATCAAAATATTATATTTTGTTCTTTCAATAATGTAGAAATTTTATTTCCATTGAGTTGAAGAAAAATTATTTTTATGGTAGAAAAGAATTAAGATTTAATGTGCCATTAAAGAATACTTAGAAGTACACATCATTTAAGTGGAATCGAATTTATTTTATGTAACATATTCGTATATACATTGCCTTGTATGTTTAAATATTTTTAACGAATGCTTTAAAGAATCAAAAAAAACAAAAAAAAATGTGTGAAATCAAGTATATCTTTGCTGTTTCAGATTTTTATACAAATCGGTTATTTTATGTAGTTTAGATAAAATTTTCAAAATTTTAAAATAATTTTACTGCTTTAAGGTGATATACATAAGAACGAAAAAGAATGGCATATTTAGTCACAAAATTAATACTGTATACTATAATTAATTTTATTATGTTTTTGAAACAAAAACATTGGTAAATAATTAACATAAAATAAACCATATGAATGCCTTATCTTTTGAATGAAAACATAATTCTTGAAATAATGCGATAGGGCAGGTCCCTTAAGCCCTTTTCCTTCATACTGTGTTATTATTTTATGATAAATCGTGAAGAAAGAATAAAAAGTGAAATGTGTAGTTAATTCATAATTAAAGCCTAGTGATAATAAGTAAAATAATTAATCCTCTGTTAAAATCGATTATCTGTCTTTTATAAAATAAAATAAAACCGAATGAAAAACCTTTGCTTGCTTCCTGCTTGAAATTTTAGTGACTGCAATGCACATGTCTTGATAATTAATACTTTGCTTTATTTTTAACCATTATAATTATTTTTACATACGTTTATTGATTGAATGTGCTAAATTCTTTAATTTTTTCATTTTGTTAGTAGGTACTTGATATTTTTAAATGTAACACTTAAATATTTATTGTTATACAAACTTTTAGTTATATGCTAAATAATTAAACTTCTTAAAATCAATAGAAATTTTTTTAATTATATAATGCTTGCGCTTGATAAGAAAGTGAGGCATTGCCATTTCTGTAAGAAATAAAAAAAATGCTTTGGCTGATGCAAGAAATTTTGGATGAAAAGCATTCCACATTTTAGCATGGTACGTATGAATATTTTTTTTCTCAAATTAATTTCAAACTGCTTTTACGAATGCTGTAGTTTTTTATTTTTACTTTTCTATTTAGATAACCAATTATTTATACTATACAGTTACACTTACTACTTTTTAATTACCACATTAATCACAAAAATAAACTAATTCTATGTTCCAAAAACTGAAAAATTAATTTAATTAATTTTACGATGCATGCACGTTCTGGGAAATGAAAATCACCACATTCATTCTTTAAAAATTGAAATGATAATACTAAATATGATTTTCGTTTGTGCTATTAATTACTGCTAGCTAATACTAATTCAGTTTTACTGAAAACTGAATACCGTAAAACATTTCCTTTTTGTTGAAAGTTCAATTTAATATCGAAAAATACAAAATCGTAAAATTATGAATTCAATTCATTAAAGACTTGCGCACAGTGAAGGAGAGCTCGATGAAAAATTTGAATAAGCGATTTGTAATTTCGTCAAAAGTTGAAATCACTCTTGAAAAATATAATACAACATCGTAAAATTATAAATTAAATGAAGAATCGCGCACAGAGGAGGAGAGTTCGATGAAGAATTTTAATAAATAATTTGTAATTTTATGCAGCTTGGAAATAATCAAGTCGGAACCACCCTCCGTGTTGTGAGTCCTGCAGAGAGTAGCAGCACTATAGTATAGCAGCAGTCCAGTTCTTCAACTTCGGTACATCAAGGATCTAGCGTTTCATCGTAGCGGATAATCATGAATCGTTATTTGTACCATTAAAGAAAAAAAAATGAAAAATCGTCACTTAAAACTGTATAGATGCCAAGCAGGAGTGATGGTTCTTAGTTCATTTCACTAGACAGATATCGACGTTGAAATGGATGGCGACAACGAAAAAAAAGTCACGCGATATAATTCGTTAAAATACAAAAAAAAAAAAAAATGTCCCATCGAGACTGATAAAACTTGGCAAAACAAAACGACATTAAGATTTCTTCTAAATGCTTTTATATCGAGTCATCGAAATAAATATTTCTCAATTTTGTGTAAGAGTGAATGCGCAGTGACGAGGATTACATTAAAAATATTCCAAGAAAGACCTAAAATGTTTCTATTATTTGTTCTTCAAATGCGATTATGTCATTCCAATAAAGTTTATGCTGAGTAAATTATAAAAATGTTGTACATGTATACCTATTTGAAGATCATTAAAATACGTAACTGCTCCATTCCTACACACAAACTTTCATTTTAAATCTCCCGCTCAACTTCATGAATATTAATTTGTTCGTTATTATTATTTTCACATTGAATTCTTACTTTATAAAAATATTTTAAATTTAATATTCAATTAAACACAGCAAAAAAATTTTAAGGATCAATGTTTTTTTAATTAAGAGCATTATTCTTTTCAATAGTTAATTTCTTTTTTAAGTTGGTAGGGCTGTATTCACGCGTCTTTTAACTGCTTTTAAACAGCCCAACTGTCATACACTATAATGCTATTGTCTGCTATATATACAAATAGCATATGCACTTGTTGACAGTTACGGCGGGTAGCGAATACAACGAATTTCGGAGTTTGCTATAGCTGCGAAAACAGTTTTCAGTTGTACTTTTTAATAAGTTTATTTACATTTTTATAATGTAAGAATTAATGATTGTACCAAAAATGTTCCTTAAATTGATTTTATTCAAGAAAATATGGATTTTATTTTCAATAACTCACAACCTTCGTGTGGTATGTACTTTTAATGGAGATATTTCTTTAAAAAGTTTAGGAGAAAAAGAATTTCTTAGAATCAAGGGTAAGATTTTTTTAACAAACATTTAAAATAAAATTTTCATAAAAAAAGCTACTTAATTTTAATATTTTTGTTTAAGCTAAATCGACTTTGCCTTATCATGGAGTATGCTGGCATAATGCATTGAAAGCTGTACAAAATAGTTGTGATAAATTGAACGATAATGAACATTCTCTTTTAGCATTATATTTAGCAAATTGCTTTTTAGAAGATTCTGGTCATTCCACTTATTCTTGCCATCTACAAGAACACGAAGATAACCGAAAGTATAAGCTCATATACTCAAAAGAATATTTATCGAAATATTAGAAAAAGTTTATGAGATTTACTTAATATTTTTAATATCATTTTACAGGAAATGTATCAGTGAAATGTCAGATAGAGCATTTAGTGCATACAATGAATTTTATATTTATGCATCTCACATGTGCTATTTTTTGAATCATGAGGCTTGGCAAGCTGAAACTCAAGATACTATTAAAAAGTTAGTAAAGTTTATTGATTGTTAATTATTTAATTGAAATAAAATATTAAAGTTTACTTTTTCAGTTTGTATGAGGCATCTTCTATTATGAAAGATCAATTACAAGAAGCATCTCAATTACAAGGTATAATGCTAGAAGGCCAGAAAGAAGGATTAAAAATACAAAATCAGTTATTAGATAATGGGAAAGAATTAGAAAATGTTATTCGAAGCTCATCTGAATCTGTAACCAATATGGTTTTTAATTTTAAGTAAGTTTTTCTATTTTTAAATAATTATTTTATAATTTAAAAAAAATGAAATAACTTATTCATTTTTCAATTTAAAGAGAATCAGTGAAAGACCAGAAAGAATTGCTTTTCCAAATATTTGCATATTTGCGAACATTTCAAAATTGGATTATTAGTGAAGTTTCATGGTTTCAATCGGTAATATATTATACAGTCAGTTGTATATTATCTGCACTATTCAGTGCATCAAAGAAGACTGCAAATGCAAGAGTAATTTTATTTACTACTCAAAGCTTAAATGTAATTGTAGAAAGAATGCTAGTTCAATATTACGATAACATTCCAGAACATATGACAAATGATAAAATCAATTTAGTTCATTCTATTTGGTTTGTAAGAAAAACAGCATTGGCAATATGCATAGTTAGTCTTTTATATGCATATTGTTCATACAGAGATGAACATGTGGAAAACTATAAAACTTTACAACGAATAGAAAATAGATTAGATGCTTTGCACAATATTGCTCAACTGTCAGAACCATCTTTTACATATAAAAAAATCACTGATACGCCTGACCCAACACCAGCTCGTAAGTTGAATATTTTTTATTTAATTTATGATAAGCATATCAATTTAAAAATGGTTATAATTTCTTTTTAGGCTTTTCAAAAAGACTAGCTTTAAAAAGAGTAAAAAATGTCGGGGAATTGCCAGATATCTCAACTAAAACTGTTGAAACTCAATGAAAAAAAGTAACAAAAAAATGAATGAAAATATTTTATTCATTTGTAAATACAAATAAAATTAGTGTAAATGGACTGTGTATGCACACTTAAACCTTTTAAATATTTTACAATAAATTATATTTGTGCAAATTGTAAATATATAAAAATGATAAATGTTTTAATACTTTTATGTCGAAAAGTATAATATTAACATTAAATCATTTTACAAAATGTCAAGTATTAAAATTACTACTTAGCAATTAAAACAATTCTTCAGAAGATTCTTCTTGTATCATTGCTTTTCCCTGTGTTTCAGTATCATAATGTTTATCATCTTCAAATTTTAATTCTACCTCACATTCACTTTCATCAGTGAGAAAGTCAGGAGTTTCTTCATCTTCTCCTATATCAGAAGTTAGTTTTAATGATTTGCTTGTTGAAGCAAAAGTTTCTTTTTCTTTAATTGAAGATTCTTCAGTAAGATACTCTGTTTGTACAGAAATATCACATTTTTTCTTTTTTATAAGTTCTTCATCATCTCTTTCTGAAGAGGGCCTAGATTTTCTCTTAGATAGTTTTTGTTTCGTATCACTTATTGTTGAAGAAAGTACTTCTGTCTGTACAGAAATATCACATTTTTTCTGTTTCGTAAGTTCTACATCACTTTTTAAACAATGCTTTGGTTTCTTATTAGATTGTCTAATATTAATGCTCATTGCAGTCTCCGTTTCACTTTCACTATTTTCAGTATCTGCATCAAAAATGGGGTCTCTTTCAGGTTCACACTTTTCTCCTTTTTTTTTCATATCTCTTATTTTTTCTTTTTTTGAGTTGACTAATAAAATAGTCCTTTTGTACCACTTTAATTCCGACTGTTCATTTTTCTTGATCAAGTCATCATTAGAGGCCCGTAATTTAGAAATTGTATTTGCATCTTTGAACTGTTTTTCTTTATTTTCTGAAACACTTTTTATACATTTTGAAAACTTATTCAGTATGCCGGAAAAGAGACTTGATATACGTCTGTTATCTGTTAACTCTTTGACATTAATTTGGCCAAGAGACCATTTTTTTCTCTTCCAAAAGAATTTTTCATTTTTAAGAACAAAATCAATATCATTGCATTTTCCGGACAAAATCTCTTGGGTTTCCTTTAAAAAATCTGTAACAGATTTCTCAAATGTTTCAGCATAACAACTGAAATCTTGTTTTAATACCTACAATAAATAAATTTAGTAAATTATATATATTTATTAAAATTTTAATAATCTTGTAAAGAGAATGTAAAATTAAATACTAACCTCGCCTTCCAAAATTGTTTCAGCCTTTGTAATTACAATTTTTAGTTTTAAATCACTCCATTCCGAATACACTGTCAAGTTCTCACCATTTTCCTTATTTGTAATATTACAAATACTTATATCTGAGGAATCTATATCCATATCCACATGTATATAGGAAAAAAATAATACTGCTGACGTGAAGAATAATCAAGGTACTTCAAAAAATATTTTTTTTTTATAAAAAATTAATGAAACTCGAGTGAATGCATGCGCGTTTAAAAAATTCTATCAGTCTTATCACTTCCGCAACAAAATCATACTTATTCTGACAAGAAGAGATTGTAAACATCTTAGGAAGTTAGGACGACAATATAAACAGAGGGCAGAGGCGATGTCGAAAGTCGAATCGAGTCGAGAATATATATAAAAATATGGCTGCGGCAATTGTCTCGATCGCGTGAGGCGCATACTTCGAGAGCTTAATTTGCGAATATATATAGTGATGTATAGTGATTGAGGATACTCAGATGAACGTGCATATAGCTGAATAGCTCGGGCCTAGTCGGGCTAGATCGGGCTTCGGGCTATATACGAAGAGAGCAGAAGGTACCCCTTTCGGTGCACGTTATAATCAGCACATTTATAAAAGGGCATCTCTTTGAGTCGGAGAGGCAGCCTTTCTTTTAATGCCTAATTCACCATCGTCGCTCCGGCTAAATTTAAGTAATTTTTTGCGCTTCCTTTAATTAACAATCGCAAGAATGAGTGATAACGCCGAGGCCGAAGCTCCGAGAGTACCATCGCCCGAAGACATCGCTGAGGCGGAAAAATGCAGGGAGGAGGCAAACAAATTTTTTAACAGTACGTAGCAACAATATTTTAAGAGTATTTTGAGAATTTCGCCGACGCGACATCAACTGCAATTTTCAAATGCACTCCAATTTGATTCTGATAGCGCTTACAAAACGATCACGTGTAGTCCGAACTTAACCACACTTTCCATTGAAGCGTTGATTGAGTGTTTTTTTACAAGCCTAAGTTGAATAAAAGTTTGGTTTGAGTGTATTGGGTTATTTTGAACTTATCGATACACATCCCAAATGTTTGTTAAAATTAATGACTGCTTTATGTATTGACTTGTTTTACTAATCTTCACTTTATTCTTTCTAATTATAGGTCAAAATTATACAGATGCTATTGCATTGTATACCAAAGCCATCTCTCTAAACCCATTGGTAGCTATTTATTATGGAAACAGGAGTTTTGCTTACTTAAAAACAGAATGTTTCGGCTATGCATTGACAGATGCTTCCAAAGCTATAGAATTGGACAGAAATTATATCAAAGGGTACTACCGAAGAGCAGCGGCTAACATGTCCAGAGGTAATTTCAAACTTGCTCTTAAAGATTATGAAACAGTAATGAAAGCTAGGCCAAATGACAAAGAAGCCAAAGCTAAGTACACAGAGTGTAACAAAATTGTAAAAAAATTAGCTTTTGAAAAAGCTATTTCCGTTGAAGAAAATAAGAAAAGTATAGCGGAGTCAATTAATTTAGAAGCTATGAGTAAGTTGACATCATTACTTTCAATACTTTATTCTTTAACTAAAGATTAATTGCATTAATTAATTACTTTAAAACAGCTATTGAAGATGAATATACAGGACCAAAACTTGAAGATGATAAAGTGACATTAAAGTTCATGCACGATTTGATAGATTGGTATAAAAAAGAAAGGAAATTGCATAGGAAGTATGCTTACAAAATCCTTCTTGATGTAAAGGCTCTTTTTACGGCTCAACCAAGTTTGGTTGATATTTCAGTACCAGATGATAAGAAATTTACAATTTGTGGTGATATTCATGGTCAATATTATGATTTACTTAATATTTTTGAATTGAATGGACTGCCATCAGAATCAAATCCTTATGTATCCTTTTATAAAATTAATTTATTCATAGCTACTTATATATTTAAATATTTTACTTGACTAATTATCTTATAGCTGTTTAATGGAGACTTTGTTGATAGAGGTTCGTTCTCTGTTGAATGTATATTCACATTATTTGGGTTTAAATTATTATATCCTAATCACTTTTTTATGTCCCGAGGTAAAATTCATTAGGCATAAATATTAAAACTATAATTTTGTATTTGAAAATTTTTTAATTACTATTATTTAATTATATTTAATTATTAGGTAATCATGAATCTGCGACAATGAATCATATGTATGGATTTGAAGGAGAAGTAAAGGCTAAGTACACAGCTCAAATGGCTGAATTATTCACAGAAGTGTACAACTGGTTACCGCTAGCTCATTGCATTAATGGAAGAGTGCTTGTAAAAATTACTTTTATTAATTTATTTAATAGTATAAAGCGTTATTTCATAGCAATTAATTTTTTTTAAAGGTAATGCACGGAGGTCTATTCTCCAGAGATGATGTTACTCTAAAAGAAATTCGAGAAATTGATAGAAATAGGCAACCACCAGATGAAGGTCCTATGTGTGAATTATTATGGTCAGATCCACAACCTCAGATGGGTAGAGCACCTAGTAAAAGAGGAGTTGGTGTACAATTTGGACCAGATGTTACACAGAAATTCCTGCAGTTGAATAATTTAGATTATATCGTTAGGAGTCACGAGGTGAAACAAGATGGTTATGAAATTGGACACGATGGAAAATGTATAACAGTTTTCTCTGCTCCAAACTATTGGTATGTATAATTTCAAATAAATCTTAAATATTCTTAAGATTTGCATTTTCTTTAAGTTTCTAACATCTTGTAAATTTTTAGTGATACAATGGGTAACCAAGGTGCCTTTATCACACTGAATGGCAAAGATATGATACCTAAATATACATCATATGAAGCCGTGGTAATTATCTTAATTTTTATTCATTTTATATTATAAAGAAAAAGTTTATAATTGATTCAAAATTTTTCAGCCACATCCAAATGTAAAGCCAATGGCATATGCGAATGCTTTATTAAAATGGATGGCCTAGTGTGAAACATAGGTTCATAAGAGAATAATTAATAACACTAATTATGAGTAGTCCAAATCAAATCGTGGATAATAATCAAATATATATTTGATACCAATTCAGAGAAAGTAAGGTGCGCTTACGATTCTCTGAAACAGTTATCATTGTACTCACTTTAGGTACAAGACTGTAATATGTGAAGTGATGCTTAATATTAATAGGTATAAATGCGGTAGTTTTGTTTTTGTTTAAAAAATTTCAATTGACTATCATTTAAAAAAAAAATTTGGCATCAAAATATAATGACTTTTAGGTACAGTTTTATCTGATTTAAAACATTATCTTGCTGATTTTTTTTTTTTTTTTTTTTTTAAATGTTACATATAAACACAGAGTTGATAAACGCACCTTGCACGAAGAATCATGAAAAAACTTTTTGAAAAGCTTTACATACTAAATTAAAAGAAAGCTTCTAAACAATTGATTTGACATTTTTAATTTATGATTAAATAAAGCATTCAAAGAGTTGTTACTGTTTTTTTGTATGTTATAAAACACAATGAAATTTGTACCAAATGTAAATATCATAATTCTGAATAAATTTGTAGATACTGCCAATAATAATAATCGTAAAATTTAGTAGCTAATTCTTTTTATATGAAAATGTAATTATCCAAAAGTTCAGCAAGATCTACCTAGGTTCGATCCATGCATGAACTCTTGATAAAATCTTAATTTGCAGTTTTTCAAATGTTGTAATTCAAAATTTAATGTAAAGATTAAGACATGAAGATTGATTTAGTTTTTAATTTACTTTCAGTACAAAAATTATTTTAACACATCAATCTATAAAAAATTTTGTATACAATATGTTATATGTTACAAATTATAATAAAAAGAAATTTCTAAGAATATCAAAGAAAAATAAGTTTGAATTAAATTTCCACAAAACATTTTGCTTTAACGATTATTTCTGATTACAAATGTTTATGGATTTTATATTCAATATTTTTTATTTCTGAATTCAGTTATTTTTGTATAAATTAATGATTTTTTTATTTTAAACATATTACAGGGACATTCAAAATCACAGGGAAGGGAGGTAAAATTAAATTCTGTGCAAATATTTTTAAAATATTTTATGATTAATATCATAGATCTAAATTATTAAAGTCCAGTCAATATCAATTATTTAGATCTATTATGGTATTATTCACAAAACATTTTATATATATTTCCACTTCTATTTATTTTCAATATTATTTGTCCTATGGTGTATACAGTAATGTCACTTATAGCTGTTAATAAAATATAGATTTATTAAATTATCAATAAATGGTTCAAATAGAACTCAAATTGCTTTTTGTACTGTTCTTTGTAAAGAGGGCATGATTTTTCTATGTTAAATTTTAATTTAAATGAAAAGTAGATAAAAATGGAGATGGAAGGAGGGAAATTAATCAATTTATCGCTGTTACTGAAACAGTACTGTGTTAGCTTAATTCACTGAATTACTGTGCATACGTATGTTCAGTGATGCTCAATTGTGACAATTTCTTAAATAATTTGTCTACGAAAGGGGCAAAGGACGTACGTATTATAGGAAGCGAGAATATAGAAGTTGAAATTAATAGTGACCTATATTAATAATTAATTAAAAAATGTCATTAAAATCCATTTCGATATTTTATTATAACGAAATATTATATAAAAATAAAAATTTGAGCAAAAGAAGCATATTCACCATTCAAACGTATACAGCAACACATTTTTCAAGCTGCCGGTGACAGTGTGTATGCAATACTCTCGATACTACCGGCAGCTTATCAGCACAACCGTCACAGCAGTTTTGCTTTCCGAAGATTCTTTTATTCTGTGAAAGTGTAATAATATATTGATAAAAACCACCATTTCGACATTTTTTAAAAACATAATAAAAAAAATTATGTAAGCAAAAGAAGCATTTCACCGTTGAAACGTACAAAGGAATACGCGTGCTTATATGTACTTGAGAAGGAGGCCGGCAACAATGTATATATACAACGTACTCGATACCGTAGGCAGCACGGTAGGCAGCGCAGCCGCCATGGCAATTTTGTACGCCGAAGATTCTTTTATTCTGCGGAAATGTAATAATATATTGTTAAAAACTAATGCTACATTTTTTTATAACTACAAGAAGGTAATTTTGTAAATAAAAAAGCATATTCACCGTTCAAACGCACACAGCAAGAAGACATTCACTTATTGACTTATAAGCGGCCGGCGTTGTTGTAGGCTCCACTATAGTAATCGCCGGCAGCTTGGCAGAGCACCCTTCGCGACAACAGGGTTTATCGCAGATATTTTTATTCTGCGAAAATGCAATAATATGTCAGAATAAAATGGCTAAAGTTCAATGTAATTTTATATTATATACATATGTGATATTATAATACAATGTACATTTTTATATCCTTTTACTAAATGACTTCCCTCCGACGAGTATCGTGACAATTATAATATCTTACCATATTTAATTTCTTTGTCGCATAAAATTTTCTTCATATATAATATTACAATAATATTTTGTTTATTAAACTTTAAATGTTCAACAATTGTGAGCAAAAAACCGTGATTAAATATTCAAATTTTTTGACTGAACCGTCGTCCAGTCAACGAAGCCGTGAAATCGAAATAGTGAGTTATGGGCTGCGAATTTGCATATAAGTTTCTTTAGGCCCAAAGATCATATGTG
>JAWWEN010000038.1:13848935-13866293 GCA_035582955.1 Sycophila texana | reverse complement strand
TCTAGCGCCTAGAAATTTTCATGCGACGTTGCAAATTTTTGAATTGTTCTCCGAGTTTCAATTCGAGGCGAGTGTACTTTCCTAATATTCCTAATCTTTATTGATTAATAATAAAAAGAAGCAACAGCGTCATGAGTTAATTTTTAGAAAAAGTATAATACAGTTAGAGTCAGTTTCATACATTCATACAGATTCAGATTCTTTGATAAAAATAATATCTTTCGAAATAATGCGCAAAGGGAAATGAAGCTCATACGTTAACCCTATAATATAAAGTAGCAAATCAATTTTATAATATTTCTTTTTCCAAATCGACTAAAGTCCGAGATTACACGCGGTCACATTCCTTCCACGTATAGATATTGAAAACAAATCGAGATACGGATAAGATTACCATCAAAATGATGATATTTTCAATTATTTATCGCCCCTCTATTTAAGCGTAAATCAAAGTCGCACGAGACATCAATTTTGCCTAGTCCGCAGTTTCGACGCTGCCCCTTGATTCGCGCTCATTCCCCCTTCTTACCAGAGGTAATTTTGCACAACTGTGTTTATAAACAATATACTCGCCAACATAATTACGTCACTGTGTCATACAAGTATCTGAATATCGAAAGCAAGTTTGACAGCAGATTTGGCTAAATAAGTTCGAATTTTCATTTTAGCGACGATGAAGGCACCGACGATCATGCTGTTGGCGGCATCCTGCCTCCTCCTCGACGGCGGCTACGCAGCCAGCGTACAGGGTGAGTGTGCTTCCGCAAAATGGCGCACGCGCGTCGCTATTTTTTTAGGCCTCGAGCAATTTTTCCGCGACCATTCCTCGCGCTCGAAAAAACTCT
The DNA here is from genome assembly GCA_035582955.1 of Sycophila texana. Taxonomy (NCBI): domain Eukaryota; kingdom Metazoa; phylum Arthropoda; class Insecta; order Hymenoptera; family Eurytomidae; genus Sycophila; species Sycophila texana. The sequence goes on along the minus strand of JAWWEN010000038.1, from coordinate 13,865,448 downwards.
ATCCCCGCGGCTATTCGCGGCATCGAAGCGCTTTTGTTTCCGTTGAAAAAAAAAACTGACAAAAAGAATGAAAAGGCGCGCGCATTCCGACCGGCCGGACGGCCCACATCGACGATCGAGAGAATGCAAAAAAAGTTGGCACTGCACTAAGCGCGCACGGCTTTAAAATAGCGAGCTTTTTCCTGCGACGAGGGTTCGCGCGCGCGTCTGCTTAGAAACGCGTGTTACGCACTCCGCTCGATCGTTGGTTAATTTAATGAGCTTCGACTGTGTCGATAAATTGTACTTAGACTTCCGACTTTAATTGCGAATGATTTATCTCTCTTTTTTTTAAGTTGTTTTTTTTTTTAGTGCGCGTAAATGGTTCTGTGAATGTAAAATTTTTACGTAAAATAGTCAAATTATCATTACTTGAAAAATCAAGTTCTTTAAATGCTTTGTGGTTTCAATGAAATTCAAAGTAAATTAATCAGTGAATTTTCATTAATTTTATACTTATCAGTGTACAATTATTATGTTGCTTTCCCACAAAAGCGCATATATAATTATTCTACTGGTTAAAACAAAAAAAGATGAGCTAAAAGGATATAAGTGTAGTAACAACATAAAAATATAACTGTATGTCTATTTTACGTAATCACTTTCATATTGTGCCGACTTATAAAAAACATATATGTAGCTCCCGAATAAAAAATCACATAAAAATAAAGTGATATTATTTTTTTCCGGGAAACCGCACAGAAGCAAAAATAACGAAAATTTTATACTATATACCATTTTTAGAGATATTCCAATCTACAACTTTATATTGATCCACTGCAAATGCCTTAAAAAAAGTTTATCTACAGTATTTTAATAACATTATAAGCTTAATGATTGAAATTAATTTCAAAGCTTATAGATAAGAAAACTGATCTTTTATCATTTTTATGATATCAATTATTAAAAACCTAAAATAAGACAATATACTAAATTAATCCTTCTTTTTTATCAGTCGTTACACTTGAAGACTTAATGACCAAAAGTATGGGTGATAGAATCAAAGAAGCCTTGGAATTATTAAAGGAGCAAATGAAAACAGGAAACCCTAAACTTGGTATTCCTGTATTGGAGCCTATGAACGTCGAAAGTCAAAAGATTAACATTCAAGAGGAAAAATTCAAGTGAGTAAGAATATATTCCAAAATATAAGGAGAAATTAATTCAATTACGTATAATGTATTACCATACTTAAATCAGAGTCATGCAAATTTCTTTTACTCTTATAGCATCCAGGGTTCAATAGACGATGTGCACGTCAATGGCTTGTCGGACTTCACCGTGCAATTCGCAGATTTGAAACTCGGCAAGTGGAATCTTACCATCGATATGTTGTGGAGCAATATTAAAGGAAAGTTCTTATATGACTTGGACGGTCTGGTCTCGGATAAAATTCCTATATACGGATCGGGCGAAGTCGAGTGAGTTTATCATAGCTTTTTTGTTGTCAAACATTTATACACTTTATTTAGTACTTAATATTTATTTAATACGTAATTATTTCATTACAGTTTTGAAGTAAAAGGTTTCCGCTTTGCTTCTCAAATCAAATTGAAGATGAGCCGCAAAGAGAATAAGATATCTATTGCCAACTTTAACCATACCGCAATTGGTTTGGATAGTATACGGGTAAATAAAATCATTCATTTAATTTGTTTATTTTCGTGTTTTAATCAATAATTAAGTAGAAATCGAATTATGAAACCATAAAGCTATATATATTTATAAATATTATTATATACATTTTGAATGTGTAATAATTGTTATAAATCTGTTTTATTAAATAGTTAGGCATCAGCGGATTGTACAACGACAACGAACTGTCGGAAATGATTTCCGCTATCATTTCTGAAAATGCCCCAAGTGTGATTAAGGACTTTCAAGCAGAAATTACTGCCGAAGTCGACAAACTGGTGTTGAAGGTCGGTAACGAGGTGCTCGAACAGATTCCTCTCGATGAAATTACGAGTATTATTAACTGATTGTTAATAAGCCGAAGGCCCCGTAAATTTTGTTGTGTTTTATTTTTTTATTATTGACTATTAGTAAGGAATAAGTGTTTTTTTTTTATTACATTAAATAAATTTATTTTTTTTACACAAAATAAATTTATTTTTTAATTAAAAACTATAATAAATTTGATCTGGACTCTTATTTATTGTTGCATCCGATTTATTGTTTCAAATTTACGGGCACGTTTGTCCATTTTTTGACAGAATGTAGAAGATTCTTCTGCAACTTGATCGGTGTTATGTTCATTGAGATTCAATGCTGGATGTATCGATTTTCCAATTCCCATTGTGTTCTTTTTTTCTATTTGATTGTTGTTGCGATGACTATAGTATAGGAGGCCAGGATTCGTAAAACTTTCGTTTGAGTACTAATGCAGCCATTACGACGGTCGTCAGATGGAGGACCATCAACGTGAAAAACTGAAAAAGTTTTTAATCATTATTATAAAACATCAAAGTTATTAAAATATTTATTTCCTTATCGATATTATAACAGCGCAATAAGATTTGCTGAATTTATAACGCGAATTAACGTTTCACTAATCAAAATAAATAAATAATCTTAATTGTTCACTTTTTTCCTGCACTGACAAGAACACTTTTTGATTTTAAATTACGATTTCACTTTCTTAATGTTTACACATAAAATTTACTCTACTACTATCGTAAATGAGAAAAAAATATTAATAAACAAGTCGCGGAAACACGGAACCGATCGAAGCACGACATCACTGATACTTTTATAGCGAATCACTTACTTTTTTAAACATCTTAAGTATATTAAGTTTCCGTTTTTACTTGTAACTGCGAAGAAACCGCGATATTTTTTAGGCGCAAGCTCGTAGCAGGTTCGTAACAGATTAATGCGACGTTGTTGGCCACCTCTTACATATACCCAGCGATATCTGCATCGAGAACACTTGTGCAAATAATTTTTTGTGAGTGTCGCTTCTTACACGTCGACACCGGTACAACGTCACGCCCCATTAACGAAAAATTGAAAAACCTTCACCAGCAGATCTGACTTTTTATATCTGATGCGCAAATAAAGCGCACGCGTGCGAACGCGGCCATTTCCACAAAGTGGCCAAAAACAAGGATCCTCGTACGTTAATCAAATCATTTGCCGTATGATTTAATAACAGTGATTGTAGTTTAAAGTAAAGTGACCGATCAATTATCTCTTTTCCTATTGCAATGATGAAAATTTTCACTTTTTTTTAGTTACAAGTAACCGCACAAGGAATCAAATGTCATATGCTGTGCCGTTATTTATAAATTATCAGAAAAAGTGCAGTCTTTAATGGATTAAAAGAATGTACAATAAGGTATTTCAGGTCACAAATTCTTCGAAATATTTTCGGAAATTTTTCAGTAAAGCCAAATATGAACAATATTTTTATAATGGCACAATCTTCAACGATTTTGTTCGCGTTATTTGAAGCAAAACTAAACTTTGAGCACCACTGCTCTTAGTTTCGTCGAGAAGCCTGCCGTCCGTCGAGATTCGCACGACATTCCTTGATCACACGATGTGACGTAGACATTTTTTCTCAGCGTTAAGCCCGCACCTCTTGAATTCAACCGACGGCTACTCGGCGCTTCGTCGCGTCGCGACCACTCGACGCGATCACTCACCTCGTGGAGGCCAAGCGGAGCAAACACCTTGAGACGATTTTCTGTTTCGGCTCAAGAGTCAATAGCTTTCGGTAGTATCAATTATTTAAAATATTCATCTTCACCACTCCCGCACCGAAAGTACTACATTCCCTCCCGGCAGCGTACGGAGAATGTATAGTAATTTCGACACGTTTGTGGTGAAAAATAGTATACGCACCATGGGAAGTAAACAAACAAAGAAAGCATTTATTACATGATGCGATCTGAGACATTCTTTATTTTTTCTCCGCTTATTTTTTCTGCTATAGCAAGAAAGCTGATATTTATATGAATTTGAAATTTATTTTTTAACTTAAAAACAAGAGTTCGAATTTTATTTATACCAACCCTTCCTCAAAAACACTTCGCCTGGTGATCGGCGTTCTTCCAAACCTCGAAAATCAACTTAGGAGAAAATCCGCACAGATTTATTTTAATTATTTTGACCAAATTTTTCTTTAAAAAAATAAATAAATAAATTCAAATTAATGATATACATTTGTTAATAAAAGTAAAAAATAAACTTTTTTATAATGAATAGACTGATATACATTTAATCGATAAAGGTAGATGTTGATTGAAAAATATATTAAACTGATTTATAAAAATACTGTATTTGATGCAGTAATTGATAAAATTAAAGAGTATGAAACTTACCATTCGAGAGGAAAATGCAAGGAAAATTTTAGGATATTGTACTGTGAAATGAATAAGTTATGCAAGGTCACTTTTTGGGCAAGTTAACGAAAGCACATTTATTACGAGTGATATTTACACGTCAGCTTGCCCTCGGCTGCATCATAAGGTGAAATCCTTTAAATACAATGAGCGCAGATATATATCAATTAATTTTTAATACAATAGTATTTATTATACGACCCTAATGACTGTACAAACATAGAATAAAATATCGCTATTACAATATCAAATACTTGCTAATCCGTCGCGGTTGTGTTGCTTAGCACGGAAGAAAACAAAAAAGAAAATTTGCGGGTGCACCATATATATAATATATAGGACGTTTTTCTCTTCATTTCTATAAGTACTTCCTTCCGATTAGAGTGATTAGAGAGCGTTACGTATCATAATAAATGATAGGCTGCTTAGATAGAATAATGCGTACTCGATCATTGACTCAACGAAATATTGGTATATTGCACGGTCCGACGGAAAGGTGATTGAAACACAACATTACTGGAATAATTTATCAATTTATCCCTTACAATATCACTACTAGTTACGTGAATCCTTTCGATTCGCTGGCCGGACAGTGCTCTTTGTTAGCCCCTATCGAGCGAAAATTCTTACTAATTATCGAGAGTCAAAGTCTGCCTCTCATGAGTATTATATATATTATAGTTGCATTTCATAGAGAATTTCTTTGATTCGACAATGACTGCACGTCCACATCGTAAACATTTAAATAAGAGATTGAAGCTTCTCTCGTCAATAATTCTTTCAACATACATGATTTCGCATACTGTTGAAGATTTGGCCTCTACACACGCGAAAATTCAGAAAAATCAGTTTTTTTCCATTATTTACATTATAAGTCGATCACCTTGTACGCTCCAATACAAATACGTTACTCGGTATGTATTTTTTTTTAATTATTAACGCACTATTGCAGAGACTAAGTGGAAAAAAATGTATTTATAATATGTGGCGAGATATTTTCTTTGAGAAGGCCATCTACTAAAATCGGAATTTAAATTTAAATATAAGTGTGCCCGTATATCGTAAAAGAATTCGCAATTCTAAAGAGCCGTTAAAGGTATATTCAACTTCTATTTCACTCCTTACATGAACTCAATACATAAATACATAGCCTCCGGTAGTTGTACACCAACAAGCGATATACGACGAATAACACGAGTAACTTTACTTCTTTTTGAGTTTAGGAAAAAAAAGAGCAGTTACATCGACAGCAATATTTTGAACAAGATGGTGAACCCTTCAAACGACTGCGCATCTCCGTGATGTTGTATTCTCGTTTCTTGACTGACGTTAGCTTCAAGCGCTAGCAAAAAGCATTTTCGATTCGAAAAATCTGGACCGACGTAAATTGCATTATTTTATAGCGTTATTGCACTGAAAAAAAATAATAGGGAAAGGTTTACAATAAATTTTATAAAGTGGGAACAGACTTGTCAAGCCAAGAAAATTTATAGCACTTTCTCCAAAATTTATAGTAATTTTCTTGGCTTGCCCAGTCCGTCCCCATCTTACACAATTTATTGTAAACCTTTCCCAATCAATTTTTTTTCAGTGATGTTAATAACAATCACTGTTCCAACTTTCGGCGCACGCCGACTATTCACTTCAATTTACTTATTCATATTTCGAGGGATTCCTGTGCGTAGTAATCGAGTTCTCACCATCAACATACATAATTTTTCAGCAAAATACTTATGGTGCAAATATTAAATCGTGCATTACGCGAGAGATGTAACCGAATTTTTTCCTCCTGTAATAATTAAGTCTTTGCATATGCGATCGAAAGCAGAATGCGTTCACTTTCCGCGTGATGGCAGGTGACAAACATTGGGAATTTCGCGCGAGCGCCGAACGCTTGGCCGTGTCTAGCAAAAGCTCGAGCCCGACCAAGATAACGCACGTGGCCGACTTCGAGGCGCCGCGTACTGGATGTTTGGACAAGCGGCTCTGGCCGGCGAAGCGCGTGGCAGGAAAGTCGCTCGTCACCTTTGACGCGCGAATCGCATTTTCACGGTGTGCACTCGGCCGAGCGAATCTCCTCCCCAACGATGGGTACGAGCGACGCGAATTTCAATTCAATGCTATTCGCTTAGCTAACGAAGGCCTGTTTTGCGGGCGACTTCGTTCGGCGATGACAACTTTCCTTCCGCTCGACGCTTCCGCCGCAGGAGTAGCAGCTGTAGTCGATGGACGTCAACGACAATCGATGCTTCGTCAAATTTAATGCGTGATTTGCGGCATATTAAGGGATCGAATTCAATTTCGGATCTGTATTTAATGAATGTTTTAATGTGTAACGACCGAACAATATCGGCGGGTGTTCGACCTTACAATATAAGCTTATCAACGCGCAGGTGTATCGCACGTTATCAGTCTGGCGATAGTTATAATAATTGCTTATTGTTAAATTAAGTTGATCATCAGCGTTCATTTGTACCAGAAAAACGAAAATTTTACTCAACTCGATCAATATAAATATGTTGTTTTCAAGTTGCATGTCGACAATAAAAATGGAAAAATTCTACGCTAACAGCTGTAATAAGTTCATGAATATCTCGTACGTATTTTACTCGGGGGATGCAATCAACATTGTTTTACGAAAGATTCAATTACTCAGGCAAATACTCTTCGCGTGGTAAGCATTTATTATCCGTTACGAACATCGCATGTACACTCACAGTAGCATCTGCAACTCGCATTATCCTATTACCCTATCATTTCGTACGGAGGTACCGGCTCTCTGTCTTATGCGTACTTTCTAAAAGTGGATGAAGTGAAAAGAGCGAAAAGGCACTCGTAGCGACCGAAAAGCCAGTTGGACTGCAGAGTAGTGGCTCATCGCCAATCGAGTGGTTATTTCCACTTCCGCATTAAGGGGATAAGAGAAATCTCCCCCATTGCCCTCTGTAACGAAGTCTATCTCATGAAAAAGATCATTCACATCCACATTTATAGGTACTCCCGACGCAAGCTCGCAACGTCGACTCGCATATAGACCTCTTCGCTCGTGCTGGGCACATATGCGCGGCTATACGCGTAACAACGAAAAGACAGCGAAAAATGGCGCAACCCTCCCATCGGATCGAAATAGAGTGAGAGAAGGACGTATAAAGAGAGTGACAGAGACAGAGAGAGAGAGAGAGAGGGGGGAGGGAGCGGGGGAGGAGGAGTTAAGGTATTTCGAGGGTGAGGAAGGAGGGATGCGCGCAGACAGGGACATTATACGTAGGCGGGGGTCCCTTTTCACGGCCAGTAGTCGCTCGATAGGGGTGCGTACGGGCCGTGGGGATAGGGGGGCGCCGAGGACGCGTCAACAAGGGACTGCGACGGCGTCGTCGACGTCCAGTCCTTGTAGGTGGCGGCCGTGTGCGCGTGGTGAGGCACGCCCGGGTGCGAGGTAGGGTGGCCGAGGCTCCGGTTCAGCAGTAGACTGTTGTAGCTCGCCGCCGCCATGTTGTGGTGGTGGTAGTCGTGCACGGCTCTGAATTCATGCGTTGGAGAAATCAAATGAAAAACATATTTTTTTTTTTATTAATTTTCATGTGTAAGCTGACTCGAACGTTCGTGTATTATACAGGGAGAGAAAAGTTCTTGTAAATTTACTATATACTGTTTTATATCGCAGGGACAGACTCTATACAAATCAAAATTTCACTAAAAATAAAATTTGCTAGACTTATAGTTATAAAATTTACTGTAACTATTTACTGTAACTATACTTTCTAGTAAAATTTTTAATTGGTCGAGTCTGTCCCTGAGTTACAAGACAGTATAGTAATTTTTACTAGAACTTTTCTCTCCGTGTAATAATTATCAATTTCGAATGATGAGAACGATTTGACTTTCAATAATTAATTGAATGTCAACTTGGTTCGGGTGGATCGTCCTAATTCTTCAAAATTGATATTTTTTTATTATTGGACGTATTAACTTTAGTGTAGCGCGCGAGTATATATCATCAGTGATCGCATAAGAAGGCGTGGGGCTGCGCTTACCGCACAAAAGTACATTTGCTGTTTTAAGATGATATTTTTGTTTAAAACTGATAAATTTTAAATTAGGAACGATAAGATACTTATTTGATGTATGTTCAGTTTTTTTTTTAATTGAGAATTGGACCGTCTCGAGGATTTGAATAAAGTGGCTTTTTATATGCGAACATTGGCTTGCTTGAAATAACAGAGAGAAGTAGATTAGATATATTTAATTGATTTTCAAAGTTATACAATGACCACGCACTTGTGCAAATTAGAGTTGAAAAAAGTCTTCAAAATGTTGCTTAAAGTTTTTAATATATTATAGTTTAACGATCATTGAACAAGCATCCGTTGTTTAGAATTTCCTTCTTCTAGAACTGTTTATCGATTGTCATATCCATGAAAATCGAAATGCAAATGCTGAAGAATACGTAAACAGTATTATGATTTAAAAATTACCAATAATTAACATCTTTAAATTTACTTTGTGATAAGTAAAGCAAGTATAGCTGGCAAGTATAGGACAACACCCCTTTGAAGCACATTCGAAGTGAATTATTTATAAACGATTCTGTTTTTGAATATTATTTGTATCCGTTATTAAATATTATTTTGTTTATTTTAGAAAAAAAAGGAAACGTCGTGTGTGACGTGCAAAACTTACCGTGGATGGTATTGATGTGTGTAATGTGGATGCCAGGGGTCGGTGTACTCGTAAACTTCGTGGTGACTTTTCCAAAACGATGCTGGAAAGTTTCTCGTAATCATAGGATTATTATTGTCTGGAACATTATAAATAAAAAATTTCCTTTTAGTTTTTTTTTAGACTTATATAAATGAAATAACAATGTATTTTTTACACAGCAATCGATTATATATAAACGCAATTCACATTCAGTTCAAATAAATATGTAATTACTATATACGGAATAATAATTAGTTTAAAAACGAACCTTTTGGTTTGTCTTGAGCCAACGCTCTTTGGAAGTGCTCTTCGACTTCCGTCGCCGCATCTCCCCGGTAATGAGTAAAAACTACGCAATTTGCACTAACATACTGGGCTCTACTTTCGCTATCGTCCGAATCATCTGCTGCAGCATTTGGTCCGACTGCTAATAACAAAACGAACATTATTAAGTTTAGTTTTTAAACAAGAAATAAAAAAATTGTGTAATTTCAAAAAAATTAAATTGAGCAAGTATATAAGTTTGCTTTTCTCACATTAAAACTAAGCTAAAATAATAAAAAGAAATAAAAATGGCATTCGAAGAACAAAAAGCTTCCTGCAGAAATGGATCGATGCTCAAGAAAAAAAATCTACTGTGGAAATCTTGATCAAACACCGGTCGGTTATTCCGTTGATTTTGGCACGCGTCCCGGGGGTTGGAAACCGTAACCGAATCCGAAGCCGTGTCTGAATCGATTTTCCGGCGCTTTTACGCGCGCCGCGCGGAGGGGGAAAAGTCATTCTGCAGGTGCAGTTCCAAATGAAATTAATCATCCTGCGCATTAGGGCGAAGCGATTCATGCGTGAACGCGTGCGCATTCACTGCATCATACCGGCGACATTAATTATTTTAAATTGAATCACGTACAGCCGTATATTTCGCGTCATTGCCGCTAGCGGAAAAAACTTATGTATCGACTTGACGGTTTCGGCTGTAGGCTTTTATTTGCTATAATTCCCGCTAGCAAATATTTGAACGGCAATAGAAGGTTAAACTGACGAAATGGAAGGAAATTCGCGATTGTTTACCGAGTTAGTCAATTATCAGTCACCGCTTAGGTACAACTGATTTGAAGCAATTAAATTTGTTAAGAAATCATTTTTTATGAAACGCGTCTATAGTTGTTTTTGTTTCTATATAAATTCATGTAAAGAAATTAATTTGTTTTGCGTTGAACAATAAATAAATTTTCACGCGCGATGTTGTGACAAATCAATTTTATTGAAAAAATAAACTTATAGTAAAAATAAAATGTGGTTTATCAAAGAACAATGTTGAATTTTTGTAAACTAACGATCGCAAAAGAGCTAGACTAAGATTTTTTTTATTGCAAATTATTATACTTAAACATATGGCGAAAAACACTATGAGAGAAAGTTTGAAATTTAAGTAAATATTTACTTCAATAGTATTTTTTAAATATTTCTTTGAATCAAGTAATTATTTTTTTGAAACTACTAAGTTCATTTAGAAACAAATAAATTCATTTAGTTTTAAAGGAATATTTAGTTTATTTAAAGAAATATTTAACAAGTACTATTGAAATAAATATTTACTTAAAATTACTACATTTTTTTGAGTTATATATCTCCAAAAAAAAAGTTTACAAAAAACGAAAGATACGAGAGTAAAGAAAATGCGTGTTTTAACAAGCAGCTGTATTTCGCAAAACTTTCCGGGCAACGCGAGTGATGATAAACTAATTAATAGAACGCGTTATCTCGATATACGATTTGCGGCCATTCGATTGAACGCGGACTGTCGTGCGCGCAAAGAGACGTTTGTTTTTTCCGTTAAAGAAAAGTTCAAATTGACTTAGAGGTTTTCGCACCATCAGTAGATCTGTCGTCGTCGAGGTTCCTCGAGGACTGGGAGGAGGTGGTGAGTGGCGGCCGGTGCTGGGGGGCCGGTCTCGGTGAGGCAGGACTGGGCGCCGAGCCTATGGAGCCCGCGCTGCTCGATTGACCCTGAGGTACGCCCGTCGCTGTCGCGCCACCCCCGCCACCGCCACCACCGCCCCCGCCGGCGCCGGTGCCGCAGAGCTCAAGGCCCGTCGTTTCCAGCGATCTCTGATTGACATTGATCTGCAACGAAAATAATGTTTCACGCTTATTTTATTTATTTTTTTAAAATTCAGTCATTAATTAAAAATGTAATGCTAATTATTCTTACTTTCTATCGTAACTAAAAAAGAAGGCTTTCTTCTTTAATTACGAAATATTATCTAAGAATAATAGATAAAAATAATAGTAATCTAGTTTTTAGTTTTTAATTAGTTTTTAAGTCTTTTGCCGGCCTATTTACAGGTAACTAGTTTACCTTCATTAGGATTTACTTTTGTAAATTTATCTGGTTTAAATAAATAAATAAAGAAGGCTTGGAACTAATAATAACGAGTCAATTTGTTTTTTTTTTTCTTTTATATAAATAAACGACCTTTCGGTGACTATTTTGCCACTTTATCAGGTACTGTGAGCTTAACATCACTTGCACAAGTTTTCGCTTAGTCAGACCGTCAATACTTGTCTTGCAAAAGTGATATTAAGCTCATGACAAAGATGACAAAATTATAATTCACTGAAATGTTGACTTAAAAGCGCAAATTGACTCGTTAAAGCAACTTTTATTATTTGAATGCACTGAGAAAGAGCTTTGAGTCTCGATGAAACAAGGCGCAATTTAAATTAAAAGAAAAAAAGGCGCTTGATTCGAAGGAGCTTTTACACATTTGTTCGATCGTCACGCTAATTTATTTTATCCATCATTAGCACCTCTCAGCGCTGCCATAAAGTTTGCCGTACTACTCCAATTAAAGAGCTTTTGCTCAGCCCGAGACAATCTGCAGGGCAGATCTTCGTTAAAATAATTGTCACTCCGTAATTTACCGCGACGATTACGCGCTTTACAAGCCATTACATAAATTATCAGGCGCGCGCGTAATCGGCGCAGAGAAACACTTTTACTCCCGAGAATACCCGCGCGAGTATATGGCAAAAAATTCCGCGGCGAGCGTCTCGCGAACGGCTCACCGCCACCGCGACTTTCACCGACAAATACTTTAATTTGCGATAGCATCTGCACGATCGCTCGCCCGCGCATTAAATTACGCCGTCGAAGTTTCCGACAGTCGGGAGCTTTTTCCGCGAGAGAGTTCACGGCGCGCCTCTCTTGCGGTCTCGCGACAATACAATGCCCCGCTGGCGCGCCTCGGCTTCTCTCGGCCCACGACCCTCCAAGTCATGAGTCTCGAATCTCTCCCTGGTTTTCGATGCGCGCACCCTCCTCTGCGTGCTCGCGTGCTACCGTCGTACACGTAAAATGGCGGAGGAGGCCGCGACAGCGAACGAAGGGGAGAGTGAACGAGAAGGCAAAGTTTGATTATTTTTTGTTCTTATAACTTCTTAGTTAATTTTTAAAATATTATTAATAGTTTGTTTTAATTTTTAATTTATCTTAGTTCTTACTGCGAATAAGCTCTGATAATGTGAACGAAACGAAAAATCGCTTTATTTATAATATTGAAGAAGCAAGTGAAGCCTCTGATAAGGAGCTGAGTTATACTTTCAGGTGTTACTTTTATATTTATAGACGACTCTTATAAATACGCAACAGAATTTCGCATTTCTTTTTAAATTTAAACTCGCGAAATCATACGATCAACCTCTGAAATCCATTTTATCGGAACTGTAATGTTTATCCAAGAATCGGGCGATAATTTAATTAAATTAATTTTTCCAAAATCATACTTACAACATGCCTTTTGTAAACAGGAATTTTAATTTTTTTAAATCGTACGCTACTTAAAAATGTAAGAAATATCAGTACCTAGCAATCCTGATAGTCTATCAAGATTCGCAACGTAGGTACATGTTCATAAGACAACCGATATGATCTAAATTTTCGCAACCTATTTAATTTATGCGACTTTACGGCATCGATTTCCTCTAATCGATTTCGTAATTGCAACATACGTCAAGCGTAAATAGACTAACTGTCACGAGATTCATTGATAAAAGTATAATACACTTAGCTTGATACACAACTATTCAAGAACAGATCGACTATTATCTACTGCACTGTCTTTCTCATATAATACATTTAGTGAAATGTTCATTTGATTTTTTTTAAAGAAAGAAAAAAGAAAGATATCGACATCACGTCTTGTAAGACTCAAGTCAAACGTTATAAAATCTTTCTGTATATACCTGCGATTTCATTAATTCATTAAATCTTTATATCAACATCCGTCATTAATAAAAAAAAGCAATAAATATTAAAAGACTTGCGTCATTTTACGGCAATAAAATCAGACGCTCGTGTGCGATTCCGCGGCTCGGCTGCTGCGGCTAATTAGCAGCCACTGCCGGTAGATAAGCGCGATCAATACAATCGCAAAGCTCCGATAACGCGACGAGATCGGTGGGTATTTTCGCGCATCCCCCGAAAAAGCACGGGCGCGTCCATCGCGGGAATAGTCGGGATTCCCGAGGCTTATTTACTCCTTTCCGATCGGGCGGCGGCGTCGAGCGGACGTCGCAGCAATGCCCGGCATCCTCGAAATGAAACAAGCCGTTACGAGGCGTCGTCGCGCGCGCAGCGTTATTCTTGCGGGCCGCGCCAACTTTAGGACGCCTCGTACGCCCCTGCGATGCGCCTCCGCCGCCTCGACCTATTCGCGGACGCTCGCTTGATTAGTGGCGCGGATGCGGCGGAGGCACGCACGATGATAGCGCGGGCTTCGCGGAATGCCCTCGAACTCGGCTTGCACTTGATCGAGCGTTTCCTAATAAGCGGAAGTACGATCGTATTCTACATGTATTAGATTAATTTTTTGTATATATTTACATTTGAGATTGATTCTACATTGTTTTAAGGAAATGTAAAATTGGTTGCATTTTAATATTCACGAAAAACTAAAAATAATTACTGCTTACATAAATGATGTCAGGTGAAATTAACGATACAATTAATTATGTTTCTAATAGACAAAAGGCACGAGCAACATACGACCAAGTAAATTGATTAATATAGCTTAAGTTTCGTCAGTGACAAAAGAGATAAGACCAAATATAATCGATTAGCCCTCGTTATCATAATTAAATACGCAGGTACCGATAATATTTTCAGCTCGCGAAGCACGAATACGAAAAAAAGCCACGATTAACACAACTAATGCGATAAGACGTTGTCACCGGCGTCAATGGAATCAAATATAACTCGTTGTTATCGCCTCGTCAAAACAAGCGTTATACATATACACAGCCGAACGGCGGAACGCTCGTTCCCGCGTGCACAGGTACCGGGGGCCAATTCCCGGAGCGCGCGGCGTGGGCGAGACTTGCGTATCCGGCGGCCCTCGCAGACGTCGGCCGCATTCGTTCCCTGATCCGAGGCTTCGCGCGCGCAATACGACGCATCCGCGCCGCGCGCGGCCCTGATCGGCGTCGGCCATGCCAGGCACTGCAAATAGCACGCGCGAGGGCTCGCCGTGCCGGGCATATCGGCCTGCCCGGCAATGAGACCAAATAGGACGTAATGCCCGCTATTTATTGCATCCTCGCGATGCAAATGCCACGGCGGGTCACCGGCATTCCGCTCGGATTTTTCGCGCCCGCCCGATGCTAAAGACGGCGCGCGAGACTTTCAGGTGTCGAGCAAGCGAACGAGCGAGGGAGAGAGAGATACATATATAACGTACAAGAAAGAAAGAGAGAGATAGAGGGAAAAAACGAGGAAGGGAGAGCGAGAGGGGCTCGATTAAAAAGCGCAAGACTACGTAAGCGGGCGGAGATAAAGATCCTATTGTCTCCGTCGGCGAGCATAGATGCTGCGAAGATAGCGAGGACGCGGCGCGCTGCACGGCTCCGCTCCGCGTCGAGCCAATATTTTACTCAAAGCGTCACGCTCTTGCCCATCGTCGGATCGTAATCGTCGCTCGCGCTGCTGCACCGGGGATGACGGTCCACGTGCCTCCCCCTTTTCTCATTTTTCCCGGCGGACGCTTTTCGCCAGCAGTCGGCGCTTCTTAATCGTCGCTCGCGAGTACCGGCCATTAAATTTTCCCCGCTGGAACGCCTATTCCCGCTAAGTTAGCCGCGCCGCGCTATTCCCCGCCATTAGGAACCGCGAGCGCATTACGCGGGAAATATTTAAATTTGCAATAAATTCGCAGCACGCTTGCGCGGTTATATCGGCCGGGAGAGAAAGAGAGTAGAGTAGAGTAGAGTGGTTTTTATTTGGGGCCTTGGGGTGAAACCCTATCTGGCCCAATTGGACGGTACAAAGTAAAACAAAATAAAATAGAATCTGTACAAATGCAGTAATAACAAAATAAAATCAGTACAAACGCAATAATAACAATAGCTAAATAAGTGACGCAATATACAATAGAAGCAAATAAAAAGATAACAAAGATTATAAAAGAAAGACGCAACGCAAACAACGCAAACATTCCTAAGGTTATTGAGAGCTGAGTTCCCAATCACTCCGATCACGACTAAGGAGGATCGCATAGAGGTTAGATTTGAAAATAGCGCTATTAGACGGCAAAAAAGAGGGTGGGGGGAGTGTGTTCAGCAGAACAGAGGCAGAAACCAGAAAGGAGCCTCTCATGGCTTCGGTGCGGAAGGGTTTGTATGTCAATGTTCGCTGAGGTAGACGTGATGAGGATCGTACAGTGATATCAACATTAAGACGTGAAAAATTCTCAGCGATGTACACTGGGTTATTATGAGCTAGGATATTATAGGCGAGAGTCCCGATAAAATACTCGCGTCTACGGGCTGTAGAGAGCCACCCTAAACCAAGCCGATGCGGGGTGACATGCTCACGCTGCCCAATGTTACCTACCACGAATCTGACGCAGGCGTTTTGTAGGCGTTGCAGAGCAAGGTTACGAGTCTTGTCAGTGTCATGGTAGAGAACACAAAGGTAGTCGAGATGGGAGAGCACGAGACTCTCAGCCAATTCCTTCCGAAGGCTCCGAGATAGGGATTTGCAGTGTTGGCGGAGATTCCTGAGGGCCAAATTAGCACGTCTAAGAACACCATTAATGTGTGGCGTCCAGTTAAGTGAGGGAGTGATGGTGAGCCCAAGCGACACAACTGAACTCTCGTATGGGAGATCCACACCATGGATAGAGATTTTCTTGAGGTGTTCAAGGTCCAGCGAGGCTATGTAGGCAACACTGCCGAGCACCATGGCCTTTGTTTTCCGCACATTTAGTTGGAGACCATTTTCTAAGGCCCAGGCTGCGATCGCTGCAGCATCCTGACTAATTAGATCGACTCCTAGGAGAAAGTCAGCAGGGCGAACAGATAAATAAATCTGTGTATCATCTGCGTAAATCATATACCTCGAGTGATTTAAAGCAGAGGGCAGA
>JAWWEN010000038.1:13767276-13848835 GCA_035582955.1 Sycophila texana | reverse complement strand
GTCGGTGAACGACTTAAACCAGGCAGGGGCATCAGCCATGATGGAATCGTGAAGATAAGAAGCTGATTCAGAACTTACTACAGACTCCCTATGCACCAGTGACTCGGGTAGATGCGAGTGGCACGGTATTTTGTCTACCTGAGCGATAGAAGAAGAGGGCGGAGAACAAGCTATGCGTTTCCGTTGCGACGGGAGACAATTATAATTATCAAACTCGAGACTAGTAGGTGAAGAGAGCACAGGAGCAATTGTAGCCAGCGGCGTGACAGATTCCGAGCCAGGCGAATGAACACAGATATTTCTAGCGCAATCCGACGTGGGAGTCACGGACGTAGTTAGCTTGGCGCAGCGAGGACAACAGAAAGAGTCAGAGAATTTAAAGCAATTAAGAGAGAGAGAGAGAGAGAGAGAGAGAGAGTAGGAGTGCGTACAGGGGTTAAACGTTACGGACGCGCGAAAATGTGAAATACGGTAAGCGCTGGCTCGGCGGACGCGCGCATTTATTCGCCGGTAGCTCGGCCATTTATCGCTCGCGCGAAAATCGTGCGAATATGCGCGAGTTGCGAAATGGAGATGCCGATTATGGCCGGGGCCCCGCGCGCTGCTCACGGATCGAACGGGGTTGCGGCCGATTACTTTTAATGCGTGCCGCGCGGGGGAAAGGGGATTTTTCACCGGGGCGGAAAAGTAGCCTCATAACTCAGGCCGATATCCTCGCTTTGGCTACGGCCGCGAGCAAAAATTCGGAAGACGTAGAGGCTACGGTGCCGGGATAATACTTCAAACGCAACGGGCCTTATATACAATGAAAGCGCTGCCTAACAACAAATCGGACTCGTAGGTGCGCGTTGATAGTGAAATATAAGCGCCTATTACTTTTCGATAAAAAGTCTAGTTTCGCCCTCTTGTAACTGTATTGTATTACACGATGTTGCATGAATTAATGCTCGTTCCAATTTTACGGACGTGCGAAAAGTTTGCGCGCGCGCTCGCGCGGAGTTGCGGTGCAGTTGTATATGCGCAAAACGTTGATACGAAGAGGAGAAAAAATAATTTATAAATATATCACTGATAAACAGTGTACATAATATTCTTATTGCGAAACGCGCGATGAATTAGGACGATAATGAATGGGATTTTTTTTTCTTTTTGACGGTGCACAACCTTTTTATCTCCGATAATCTCGTTCTGATAATATAGCGGGGTTCATTTTTTCACTTGTCGGCGATAAAAAGGAGCAAGCACAAAAAATCCTATTCTTCGCTCATTTTCAGGGAAGTTGACCTACATAAGCCCGCTTGATTTCATCAGAAATGTATACTAATATCAGAATTTCGTGGAGATAATGTCCAAAATACCGGGGAACGCTTTAATCGATAGCTCGAAACAATGTCGCCTTCTATACCGAGAAGGAAGTTTGATTCCCTTATCGCGCCGCCAGGATAACTTCTTTCTGGCTCTCCCTCTCTTGGTTTCTCTCCCGACGCATCTCCCTTTATCTCGTAACTGCGTTCGGCGCAGAAAAAAAAAGTCACTACGCTGAAAATTCATTACGGCGCATTAGCGGCGCACGCAGGCGCGCGTGTTCTTTTTAATTTCCCGACGCAGCGTAATGCACGCATTAACGAGACGTATCTTCCGATCGAGCGGCGCGCGCGCGCGACCCGCGAGCGATTAAGCATTTCGCTCGAACCGAGCATTAATTACGTCGAGTCGAGAGTTTCTCTCTCTCTCTCTCTCTCTCTTTTCTTTCTCTTTCCTCTT
This sequence comes from Sycophila texana, assembly GCA_035582955.1. Lineage (NCBI taxonomy): Eukaryota > Metazoa > Arthropoda > Insecta > Hymenoptera > Eurytomidae > Sycophila > Sycophila texana. Next base: position 13,847,071 of record JAWWEN010000038.1, on the reverse strand, counting down.
TCCTCTTCGAGGATAGTCTAGAAAAATAATTTGCGGCGATCCAAGGCGAGCGACAAGTCCTCAGTGCGTCAAAATGACCGACATGCCACGCGGCCTGCAGGTAAAAACGCGTGGTTTACGCGATCGTCAGCTCTCCTTTCGGTTAGTCACACCCTCTCGGCGATTAAATAAGCTTTATCAATTAAGGCGTTTCATAATTTGCACCAGCTTGATCGTTTCACTTCATTTCGCAATTGAGGAAAAACGAGGGACGCGGAATTTTTTTTTTTAATCATTCTATTTTGATTACCTGCTGTTTGATTGCAAGCTAATGAGTTAGTGACAGTTTGACGAATCGCGTTGAGCCTGCAAGAGTCGCGCTCGAAATCACTTCAACCGCATTAAGCTTTTATTTGCTTGTGATGAGATAACGCAGCGTGCAATTCATTACACTTTATACACCGGGACGTCAATATATTACGCTGGTAAATTTTGGCGAATCGACTTTCTAGCGAGCGGAAAATAATTTGCCTTGCGGAAAATTTTGCGATTATTCCGAACAAAGCGGAGGCTCGATCCACTTACTCCACGGTAGCTCCGCTTCGGGGACCGAGATTTCGCGTCAATAATTCAGTGCCCCGCTCGAGTGCGCGGCTTAATCGCGCCGCTAAAATCAAAGGCTGCCTTCGAGATTTTAACGCGCGATTCGCGCCCTTCTGGTATTGAGCGATAGATCGCAAGGCACCGCATCCCCGCTCGTATATACATGCTTATCGTTATCGAGAAAATCAATTATCGAGGCGCACGCGCGGCATCGTCGCCGTTTAAAAAGCCAACGAGGGATTAAAATCCGTCGGAGATTAAATCAAGGCGCGCGCGAGCCAAGAGGCATATAATACGTCCTCGGTTAGTTACCCGATGGTGGAACATCTAGCGTGTCGGCCCCGCGGACGACAATGTTGTAATTTATAGAGACGAGGCGACCTCCGATTCTCGCTTTCTCTCTCTCTCTCTCTCTCTCTCTCTCTCTCTCTCTCTCTCTCCGGCATCTTTTTTCCCCGTTGAATATTTCTATCTGCCCTCTCGCTCTCTCATTCCTATAAGCCTCCACCTCTTGATTATGTCCGTCTCTCTTTCTCGCGGGCTTGCGACACTGTAAGAGAAGGAGAGAGAGAGAGAGAAGCGCACTCTTCGTGCTCGCTTTTTTCGAGATGGTCCAGGTCCTGAACATCTCACGGCCCGCTTGCTCCTAGCTCTGAGAGAAAGAGCGAGACGGAGAGAGGGAAAGAGACTCCTCGCGGCCTTTCAAAGCATTCCAAAGTACGAGAGATTGTTCTTCTTTCTCTGGCCTCCCTCTCCTCTTGGTCCTCTCTCGATGTTCCTCCCGGCGACTACACACTCGCGTGCACCCCCTTTAACTTCTGCCTCCTCTTCTCTCTCTCTCCCTCGCTCGCTCTCTGCGTCTTTCTCGGCCAGTGATGCGGGTACACGTGAGAAAGACCCGCGAACGTGGCTCACCGGCGAGTCTTTATACCTGACCGCCGCGGTGATGATCCGCCCGTGAATTCGGTAGCTTTCTGAGAAGTCGCCGACGTAGGGTCACCGCGGTGACACTCCCGGCTTTTCCCTCTTTCGGCGGCGAGTCGTCCTCGGGGATTTCGGGAGCCCTCGAGTTCGCACGCCGCGTGACGCAATCGCGGACGCCGAAAGAATGCCGGACTTCGATGGCGAAAAATACGAAACGAACGAGCCGAGCCGACGCGAGATTGGAATTGTCGCGTTCGAAGGGACAAGAGAGACATTAGCGTGGACCAATAGCTGCCAGTGATATGAAGCTGAGAACGCCTGACCCTTATACGTCACAGGCGAAGGTCACGTATAGAAAGTTTTGGGAATTTTCGCCTGTGTGGTATTTCGAATTATCGCCAATATAGGATTCTGTATAACATATTTAGTCTTGTATAGGTACCAATACTGAATGTTTCGCGAATAACTATGTCGCTATTAAATACTATATAGGTATTCTCTTTTTTAAACAATTTAATTTCGCGAAATATTTCACGCTGACGTTATAATTAATTAACGCTGTGTCTATTGGCACGAAAAAAAACGTATTTCCATGTATTTCAAGTAAATTTTCCGAGTTCATCGATTTTCCGATTTCCGTGAAAGCTCTACAAACGTAAAAACGCAAAACTCAACTAAGTAAAAACTCTACTAAGTAAAAACGTAATTGTAAGTAAATAAACGTAATTGTAATCAAAAAACGTAATTGCAATCAAATAACCAAATAAAAATATATACAATCACAATAACCCAATAAAAAAATAAACTAGTAAAACAATAACCAAGTAAAACAATAACCCAAAACAATAACCCAGTACAACAATAACCCAGTAAAACAATAATACTCGATTATTCTTACGGGTCCTTTCCGTTGATTTATAATTGTACTGAATATACCAGTCGCTCAATGACCAAGTCAAACTTGCGTCAAAACGAAGCGAAATTGATTCCCCGCAGTAAGACCGAAAAGCCCGTTCAATTTATAAAGTGGCTTTACACCGCGACCGCAGCGCATTGCGTACGCGCGCAATATGACAAATGACGGTTATCGAGCAGGGGCGAAATTGATGCTCATAGCCGGGTATTAAATATTTCCCCCGTCTGCATTTCGGTGCGGTGGCAAAAAGGGAGAATTCGAGAAAGACTAACGAAGAGTCGCCGCCGCCGCTGCCGCACCGCGAAAGAAAAGAAAGGCGCGAGCAAAGGAGCGAGAGAGTCGAAGAAGAAGCGACGAAGCCAAGTCACACACACGCATACACATACAAATACACACGCACATATTTATACATGCATGTAATGCATAACTGTGTGCATATATATACGCGAGTGCCCAGGCATACGTATACACGCAGCGGAGCTCTGCTCGGCGGAGTGGGATAAGGGAGAGAGATTGGTAACAAGCTACCATGCTGCTCTTAGGTATCTCGCAATTTGTTTGCCGGACACGGCTATTCATCGGCCGCGACTCTACTATCTTCCCAGAAGATGAGAGAAGTCCGACTCTCTGCTTCTCTCCCTTATTCTCTTTTTCTCTCCCTGCTTCTTTCCCCGGTTCCCGCGAGGAGGAGGCGAGCGGGCGCTGGCCCTAAGCCAAGGCCGCGCGCGTTTCCCTATCGCGGAGAGATTCGGTGAACGAATTACCGTTAGCGATCATTAGCCGCCTCGAGGGGTGCGCGCGGGGGGCGGACTATACAGTGCCGCACGACAAAAAGTCGCGGAATGGGGGAAGTCGACGTAGGGCGGCCGATTGGCAAAAAACAGCCGGAGAACCTATAAAAGGGGTAACCGACGTCCTCGGGGAGCTTGCTTTGGCATTTATGAGTTTCGGAGAGGGCCGGATTTACATAACGCGAGTCGTTATTGAGGTGCGTTCGATGCAGCGTCTCGATTTCGAGAAAAAAAAAACGTGTAATCGCTCTTGTTTACGGCGGAAGGAAAAAGCTGCGGTTTACTGCGAGGCACTTCGGCGGGGCGAGGACTCGATATGGCGAGCGACGACTATTCGTCAAGACGTGTTTTTTTTTTTAATTCTATTCAGATTTGCCGTTCTTATGCGAAAGAAACAATAATGGAGAAGGAAACGAGTGGACTGCTTTGAATAATGCAGCTTGATACGCGTTTTCGTCGGGATATAACTGGCCTGGAGAATAAAGCGTTTTCTGCGCGAATACGAATACCCAAGTAGAGTGGGAGTGTAAAAAAGGTCCGCGGGAGATATCTATTAGCGGGAGATAATAAAACGAAGTAATTTACTTTGGAGACTTTAAAAATTGTAGCTACACGGAAATAAGATTAAGCAAGAACGCTCGATTAATCTTTCCCCGATATACGGACTCAAAGAATAAATGCTTCGATTGTATTCTATCTCTATTATTCGAACTTTTCTTCCACCAGAAAGAAAAAGCCCGCTCTTATATCGATTGGAGTAAAAGAATCCACGTTAAATACACATAACTGCAGTGTTGTCTTAAATTCAAAATTCGTATATTAAGAGAAATGCAAGCATTTGCAAATTAATTGTCAACCGTCACCCCAAAAATGAAATGAGACAGGTCAAAAATAAAGAAAGGATGAGGTATAAGGTCACCTCCGCAAGCGCCGGAGCGCAGGTCATGTTCGCCGAAAAGCAAAAAGGGAAACGAGGAAATAAAAAAAAAAGGAAGGGTAGAAAAGTAATGAGTGCCGGCCGCGGCAACAAATTTAAGAAGCGTCGAGGCGGATTAAAGAAAAAAAGGCAAAAATGAAAAATCGTATACATAGGACAGAGCAGCGGCGGCAAAGGTTCCCGCGCCCTCGAACCCGCGAGCCGATCCCTTTCGACAAATGACAACGAGATCGGCCGCCGCGGCAATGACGTCGGCCTTTTCCTTTGTGCGCTATCTGCCTTGATTATTCACGCGGGAATGCAATTTATGGGCGCGTTTTTGCCCCCCCCCCCCCTACCCTCCCCACCTCTCGCGCGGCGAGTCCGGCGTTTTCTCAGCGCCGCTCGCCTTGCCGTTTTGTCTCTCGCACTCCTTGCTCCCCTCGGCACTCGCGCGAGCTCACGTGTGGGTGCGCGAACATCATTTTCTGGAGGTATCCCTGTGACGGCTCGCTGGTTTCTCTATTTTTCTCGGATTCGCGCTTACTGCTCGGAGGTAGTGCAAGTGCGATTGCATCAACCTAAATCGCGTCTTTATATCTCAATTTTTTTTTGCGAAATATTCTCAATTTGAAGTGAAAAAAATTCAGTTTATAGAATAGAATACAATAGCCGTTTATTGTAAATTAGATAGAAAATTAAGTACAACGGACTTATATTCTCTTAAAGTTTGACACAAAAGACTGACATTAATAATAACAACACACTTGCACCATTATACAATAAACATTTAGAGAACATTTATAGCGACCTTTTATAAAATAATAAAAAAAATTTGATTTTTCAATAAATATTCAAATCTCAGCTTTGGTAACTAGAATTTTACGCTGATAACAAAGTACCTACTCTAGTATTCACTGAAAATAAAAAAAAAATATCAACTCATTTAAAATGAGACTAAAAGAATTTTCATGCAATCGTTAACAGTGAGAAACTGCAGCAATCCCTTAAAAATTCCCAATTAACCAATAACAAAAGCAGTGAACAGCCCATCGACGCGAGGTTCGCAGCGAGGCACAATGTATATTCGCCGGCGTAACCAAGGCGTCTCTCTCCTTTCTCTCTTTCTCTCCAGCATCTAAATCAATTAGCGTAGCGCGGAGTTTTTCGCAGCGCGGGCCGGGCAGTGCCTCGTTGTTCACACGCGGAGCGCGCATAGTAGCCGTGACGAAGGCAAAGAGAGAGAGAGAGAGAGAGAGAGGAGGAAAGAACGGGCACTCCATGAATACCAGGCCTCATTTGCATTGCATGTGCATATCTCCGCTGTGTTCCGATTTCGGATTCTTTCGCGCTAACACTTCATTTGGCGGTCCACGCGATATTTATTGCCCATAGTTCGAACGGCAGACCCTTTAGCCTTACATAACGTCCGCTACTTTCTTTTCCCTTCTTCGTTTTTTTGGTATACTTATCGTTAGGCCTCGCGTTACCTGGCGAACTGGTTCAAAATTCTAGAAAATAACTCTAAACCCATCTAATCGCGATTTGTTTTTCCATTGATAATTAAAAGTCGCAAGTCTTGCTATATATTGATTTGACAATTTTTTTTTTTTATTTTGTTTTAATGATGATTTATACTTTTCGTTCGATTAGATTTTATTATGTTTTTCAACAATGAAATCAACAATTCTTTCGATCAATTTATTTAAATTTGATTGATGCAGTCTATTGTTATGTAGAGTGCGTCATAATGAACAAATATAAACATTCGATTGTCTAAGTGCAATCATTCAATCGATTTATTTTGATAGCTCAAATAATCACAGCCGCATAGTAATCGTGGATTTTAAATGGCACGAAGAAATGCCATCGAACCTAAACAAACACCGTAACCCGAATGAAAAGAAAAGTCCGCGACGAATACATAAAGAGAAAAGAGCGCGTAAAAAAAAGGCAAAGGAATGAACGACTCTCGGTTCCTCCGACTCATGGTCACGGCTCATTACCCGATAAAAATTGAATGATTCACTAATCGCCGATCGACAGGGACACGCGGCATCTCAAAACCCAACGATTCCCTCCGACTCCGTACTCTCACGCAGGATAACGAGATTCTTACGAGTGACCGTCGGCGATTCTCCTTTTTCCTTCTCTCTTTCTCTCTCTCTCTCTCTCTCTCTCCCTTCCTCCTTCTCTCTTCTCTCTTCATGAAATCGATGGCATTGCATTGCCCCCGATCGTATCGAGGGTCGGAGCGCCGAGGACGAGATGCTACTTGCCGATATATCGAGGACTTGTTACATAATTTAGCTCTCTTGAGAAGACGGTGCCGCGCGGAGGCGCTCGGCTACGCGGCGTCGTCGCCGACAGTAATCGTCGATGCGTCCCCCGCGCACCGTGCCTCCGGTGCCAGCATAGATACATTTATACATATTGCGATGTCGCGCGGATCTCGTTAAGCTCGGCCGATCGGCCCGGACGGTGATGTATCGGTATCGTCTATGAAGTCGCCTCTGCCGATCGTTTCGCCGTGACCGTCGAGCGCACGCACTGCTGGCACGATGGGCGTTACGACTTCGAGGAGATCACTTCGATTGTTTTTCGGATCTCTTTTTTCTTAAGTACTTTTTAGCTTGAAATTAATTTATAAATAGAATAATTTGAATGTGATAAATTTTTTTTAAATTAATTAGAACATTCGTATACAAGTATTTCATTTATTTATTAATATTGAATTTGTTATTATTCATTTTTAAGTTTTTCTCTCAATAAAACGCAAGTGCGATCTAGTTTTTCAAACTACGAAACGATAATTAATATATCAGAAACAAGATGATTCACTGTTATTCGTATCTTTTTAAAAAGAATTTTTATTTTATCCTCTGTATAATAAAGAAGAACGTGAAATTTTGTTTGCAAGTATAACCGGTACGGTAGAAAGTACCGATCGTATTGGCTCTTTTACATTCTATACTTTGAAACGTCTCACTTAAAGTTCCACTGCAGCGCATGCAAACGATAGGACACGCGATAATGACGGTGTTTGCACCGAAACGTTCAGATTGAAAATTTCTAAACACGAATTCATCGATCATCATTTGAAAGGCTAATCCTCGCAGCGATCCCTATCGTAAAATGGATCACAGTCCCTGGTGGTGCCCCGCGATGCATGTCCGAGGCGGAGAAAAAGAAAATAAACTCTTTAGGGATGCGAAAAGCCGAGGAGATTCAGGTATAGGGAATAAGATATATTATATAGTATTTCTTCAGCGGGTCTTTTGCACCCTTTGCATAAACGGCTTTGTTCAAAATTTTTACAAAACTCTGAAGAATCTTAACCAGTCTTTCTCATTAATCTCTAAATTTAAAACAGCGAAATTATCTCTGATTTTGTTTGCGCTTTAAAGCAATATTTATCAGTAATTACATTTTAACTGAAAAATGCAATTGAAACTATTACTATACCGTTGTAGTTTATGTTTACTACCTAAAAGATCAGTGAATATAAGGATAACTGATTTTGTAGTGAATTTTTATTGAAATTATAATTTACTATATATGTTATAATGTAATATAAGTATGTAATAAAATTGCCAGTAATAATTTACTATTTAGTAGTGAATATTATCTATTGATCAATAACATATTGCTAACTTATCAATAAATACTAATAAATTATTAAATTTATAAAATTTTATAGTTTTAGCTCATTCTCCTTAAAAATGTTTGTTACACCGTCACCATAATCAGAAACGAAATAATCCGAGAAATTCTAATTATCCGTTAAGCAACAGCGCAAAGCACCTCGGCAGCTCATTCCAGCGGGAGTTTAAAAAGAAAAAGGATCATCGACACTGTCAAAAGGCTCTCTCAATAAATCTTCCGGCTCGAATAGCTCGTTGTAAATGCGAGCATCAGTCGGGGCAAGTTGACGCGCGCACGTCGCCGCGAGGAACATCGGCCGACTAGACGCTGTCAATTCCAGCCACGAGCGACTTGTCGCCGCGGCGTGCAATCGCGGAGAGTGACGGTGAACAAGGGGCCCCGCGACTACCTGCCCTTGTACAGGCCGAACGCTCGTCGTCGCCCTTACGCCACAGGACAAGAAAATTTTTCGATTTTTCCGTGTAAGCAAGCGCCTGCTTAAGGGTACCACTGAGGCGCGCGGAAAAAAAACGTGCTCGTTTCGAGCCGCCGATGATTTATTGCCGCCGCGTCGCTTATCGCACTATTTATCGGATTCATTCTTTTAAGTTCATGAGTTATTTATCTTTCGTTTCGTTGATCGCGGAAGAACAACTGTTTTACACGTTAGTTTTACGACTTCGGTGAAAAAATAGGTTTCCCGAACAATATAGTGAAAATACCAAGATTTAATTTTAAACTCTATACCTATATATAATTATACTATGGATATAGTAGAAATTTATTGCTATAAAGTATACCTAGTTATAGTATGTATATTAGTTTGGTCTTAATTTAACATTAATTATTTTTAATAAAAACATTTCCTCTCTGTATATTACTAATCTACAAAATAAAGTGTTTCCTCACGTTTAAAAATTTGTTTAAATTTTACCGTATTTCACAAGGAAATTGACTTTTTTCCTCATACCAAAAACTAAAAACGATATTATGATGAATTATTTTGCCTAATTAAAGTGAAAATGCAATTATAATGAGCGACGCTTTCAGAATTGCGCGATTACGCTCTCGCTCGAACTCTCAGAATTCGGGAAATCCCTGTAAATATTCCCGGCGTATTTCAATTTAATTAAAGTTTTTCATTGCTGATCCGCGGAGTAGTGAGTGCGCTCGCGGCTCGCTTTCCAACGTCAACCGGTTTATTTGCAGTCCACCGGCAAAAAGCGTCGCTATTATATTTGCAGTTTAAAAGTGCGGGCAAAAAGAAAAATAATCGCCGCGCGATTAATTGCGATCGCCGCACTTATGCGTACATATGACGCGGCCGCGGGTCCTTCTCTCTTCGCGCGACCTCGCGCCGCTAATTAAAGCGCAGGCAGGAAAGTCATTTTCTTACGCAGTACGCACCGCGAGGCTTTTTCCTCGATTTTTTTTCTTTTCACTGCGTCTTAGGGAGATGCTCTTCCTGTAACCGCGGGCGGTAAAATCTAACGACAAAAGTGCTGTGGGAGGGAGGATTTACGAGAGAAGCGAGGCGGTATTGAGATCGCTTTGTATAAGATCACAGCGTTGAGAGAACGAGGGACTCTAGAATTTATCTTTAAACGCGAAACGAGGTGAGTTATGCATTCCGAATGCGAAATTAAAATTTATTGATTTTATTTACAATTTTATTGGATTGTTTCTAGAGAGCCAGTTGAGGAAGGATTTCATTTAATTGTATAAGATTGAAAAAATGTTCTTGATGATATTTATAGTTTTAATTATTTAGTATCTATTAGTAGTAGCGGTCATTTAATTTTTTTAAATTAATTGTAATTAATTAAGCTCTGAAGAAGGCTCTCAAAACAATATTAACATTACTTGGTTCTAAACGATCATTCGATTCTCCTTCCATCCAATTACATCACCGAAATTAGAACTTCCGAGTCTTTCAAACTCAACAATTTGAAATGTATTGCTAGTTTTAAGTTATAAAATTCATTAACTTTTCAACGACTTTGATAAATTATGTTATATTGAATTTCTAAAAAGAAAACTGGAATTAAAATATATTATGAAGCTGTTTTTATCTTTAAATCTATAAATTATGTTAAAGTTTGTCTGCCCTAATTAAAGGTTATATCAGAGCAATAATTATATTAAATTAAAAGCAACCGAAATAAAACATTTAAATATTATTTACTTTTTATATTTTCGCCAAATATACTCGCCTACAATTTTTCATTTAAACAGCCACATTTTTTTAATAAAATATATTTATCAAATAAAAATGAATATTTCTTCGTACCGCTCAGAAAGCTTATTTCTTTACTTGCGCGTATATAGTGCAAATAATTCATCGTCAAGCGCATCGAGTCAAAACGACAATGATTATCGCTACAATACCAAATACCGCGGGTCACGACAAAACAGACAAGTGTATCAGCTCCCAAGGAAAACAAAACTTGGAATATAATTTTACCGCCCCTTCCCGCTTATAGTAAATATTTGATCGAAAACGTGGAAAACCTTCGATTCGATCAGCAGACACGCACGTGGCCAACGCAAAAAGACCCTGAATGCTTAAACCAACAAGAAAAAAAGAAAAGCAAAGATTCTCCCCTCGACGGAGCGTAAAGAGCCATTGACAGCTCATTCAGCGTCGTATCATCGAGGAATTCGCTCGGGGCCCCGAGTTCGCCTCGCCTCGCAGAGACGATGCGGCTCGCACGAAGCGAACATTAGCAGATTTCACGGAATGCCTATAATTTTACGAGCCACTTTAATATGCGTCTATACGCGCACGGTAGCAAATGAGCGATTATATATAAGCTCGCGCACCTCGGCCCCTACTCCCCCGGCGGATACATCTCGTCCCGCGCGGAATTTCTACTTTCTACGGGAGAAGCGCGCACGGGCTTAACCTTTGGACGAGCTTCTCGGCGCGCGGCACTTTATCCCCGCGGCAGTGGGGGGAGAGAGAGAGAGAGAGCAAGAGAGACATTCTTACGCGCAAATTAATTTTAACTTTAATTTTCCGGACACGGGCTGCCAAAAGGCGCCGGCTCCTGTGTCGCTGCCCGCCCTCTCTTTTCTGTATATACCCTTTGCCTTCTCTCTTTTTTTTCTTTTCGTCGGCTGGGGGTTAGGAGAGGAGCGAGGAGCGCGTGTAAAGCGCGCTACCTCGCTTTTTCGCTTCCACTTTATTTTTTCGCCTTTTCTCTCCGGCTCTTTTCGCGATGGGAGATTTAGTGATTACAATGAGAGATTTATTGTTAGGGAAGAGCCCGCCGCCGCCGCTCCTGCTGCTGCAGAAGTGACGCACCGAGGTGAGATCAGCTTACGGGGGCCTTGCTGCCGCTGCCGCTGCTTGTACGCATTTTTTTCAGACGTTTTCTTTTCTTCGGGCTTAATTTTTTAAAGAATGTTCACTTGATGAGTAAGAGTTTATTTCGCTTTCTGCGTATAATGTGCGCGAACGTGTAGTCTATTGGCATTTAATTTATATTTAATTTATATTAATTTAATTGTTTATTAAATTATTTATTCAAGTATAGATACAGAGGTGAATAAAATTACCAGCATTAGGGTATGGCTTATGAAGAAAGAATTAATGCACTATCGAGTAAATTAGAAAGAGGTGTTATCGCTTTTTAATTGATTTTAACGTAATACGTATAATTTGTTATTGGCGCAGTGTTTATAAAAATTAACAGTGTTTAAAAGTATTAAAATTTGAATAAGAGTGTTTTTTTTATATTATTTCTAATTTTCAATAGATTTGAAATTTTTATATCCTATTCTAAATAGTTATTACTACTGCTTTGTATAATTAACTTATTGGTCTGCATGATTATTTTAGTAATATAACACATATCAATATTGATATAAATTATCACATTTTGGTTAAATATAAATTTTGATCACTGATTAATATTAGTATTTGTAGGAAAGAATTTTTTTTTTCTTACAAAAAGTTAATATTGCACTTTTTAATCATACAATCAGTGCTGAAACGCCGTAGCGAGCGGAGCAAGTTTTTAGGCGGGCACAATAGGATCTCGCACCAGCTTCATAAATATCTTTTCGAGATTTCACGATTTTCGAGCGTTCCCATGAGAGAGCGAGCGAGAGAGGGTGAGACGGCCGCGCCACAACGGAATGCCGTGGCTTTTCGCGGATCATTATTCACTCTCATAATCTTTTGTCTCATCTACGGCGTTCGTGACATTGCCGTCGGCTGACAGTGACGAATCGAAAACCTCCGAGAGTCAACCCTTGAGTCATTGGTTCCGCAGCGCGGGCTTCGCCTGCAACGCGCCACGGCGCTGTCGCTGCTCGCCCTTCCCGCGACACCTGACCAGATATGCCGAAAAAATCTGCTGAAAATTAACCCAAGCAGAGGTGAATTTTCATCGAATCTCGAGGACTCGCCGAGTGTATATACACAACTTTTATTTTGCGCGGATCAGGCAAGCAGACGACGACGGTGCCGATCGGCGACGCCAGACGCTTATCGGCTGTCGGAGCCTCGGCGACGGTAATTTTTCTTCATTTTACGTCGTGATTCGACAGAAATTGAAGATGCTAATCGCAAAATGTGTTCATAATATCCTACGGGAATCTATTCTAACCTAGTCATTTGACATTTTGTTTCGAGTGTCATATACACGGCGAGACTCTTAAAATCCGCTTGTAAAGAGGCACCAAAAAAGTTTTTTTAAAACAGTTCTAAGATTTGTAAGTATTTTAAATGACGAAAGGTTTTTTTAACAAAAATTTTACGCGCCGTACTAAAAAGTTACAGCCTATTAAGCTTCACCTTTAATCTAGCGAAGTTCAGCCCAAGCACTTTTTTAGAAGTTAATAAGATACATAGCGAGCCACTTATAGGTACACGGACTCCCATTACTTTACATTCTAAACTTTCTTCTTTTTGCGCGCCTTCGGGGAATGTCCGATGATAAATGCAACGTTTTTCTCGAAACACGTGACGAGATTATCCCAGTCACCTTTAGCAGTTTTCTTGCCACTCTGCTCTATCAGTCTTTAAATTGTTCAATGGCAGTTCATTTATTCGTATCCTGAAAGAAACTCTTAGGTCCGTACAGTTTTCTTAAATTAATTGGTATATGCCCGTGCAAAATGTATAAAGATAGAATCCATATTGCAAGGGAAAAAGTTATACGAGGATATCTCGGAAGAATTCAGCCGCGACGACGGAAGCCTCATCTACGAAAAAAAAGAATTAATAGCGTTGGTACAACTCTCCCTCCCCCTCTCTTTTTAATTCTTAATATTAGTCTATTTTATTAATCCCATAACGAGAATAGTCTGATATACTTCATTATTGTATTCTAGTCATATTAAATTTAATCGGACATTTAATAAATTCTATATTCTATTCTATTCTCTCTCTTCTGGCTTATATAAAAAAAATCGGCAACGAAGAGTCAAACGCGAGCCGGTCTCAAAGGGAGCGTCGCAGCTCCTCTGTTTCCTCGAAAGGACCGCGAGAAAAATCGCCGTGGCGCACGTAAAAATAGTAACTGGCAGGCTATACCGGCGGCAATAAGAAGGCGGCGAGGCGTATTAAAAGGGAGGCGAGCTCCGCTCGCGTCGGGCGCAAAAACAATTCGCTCCCAATAGGCCGCTCGGCATATGCTATACGCGCGAAGCGCATCGCCTAAATATAGGAGACAAACAGGTTTGCGCGCGGCGAGGCGCGACCTCGTGCTCCGCCGCCGCCCCGCGTGTGACTTATACGCGCGAAAATTAAGTGTATGCGAGCGAGCGAGCGAGCCTCCGGAGATACCAATCTGACTCTCTCTGGGACAGCTCTAGCGGAGAGCCCCGCGGAGGGGAGGAAAAAAGAAGGCGGGAATTATCGTAGAGGATCGCGGGAGAGCCCGGCCAAGCCGAGATGCGAGCAGCGCGGTGTGCACTAGGTCGGCTCCTGGTGATTCGCCGATAGAGATTGCTGCTATCTTGCCGGGCTTGCCAGCTTGAAAGGATCCCTTTTTTTTATCGATTTATTTTTCTTCGGAGGTAAAACTCTATTTTTGATTTATTTTTCGCTTATTTCTTTTAACGTGGAATTCGTTCATTTTTCTATATGTGCGTTCGTGTGATAAAATCGGCTTGCATGTTCTATGCTTATAGTTTTTAAGTTATATCATTTTATTTTGGTAATTTTCTTTTGAAACTTTTCTATACGCTATAGGCTGTGAGAACTGTTTTTGAGAGAAAATGTTTACTTTTCACTTTTAGCTTAGAAAAGCAATTAATTCGCTGCGAGACGTTAATATCCGTTGCATAACAAAACTTATTCTTGTAATCCGAAGAGAACTGCATAAAATGCGGAATTAAAATATTTCACACCCATATATCTTTATGCAAGAGAATTATAATCGTTTGAAAAAAAAACTAGAAATCTCTTATCTAAATTAACGCCGTCTGCACGATTTATGACTAATGCTGAATCGAAGAAGCGTTATCAACCGCGAGCTTAATTTATTGTAAATTTATATGTAATACATCACAATTTAATAAATTAAATAAATCGCCATCAAGATGAGGATATAATTTTTCTTTTAAGAGCCACTTCATTACTTTTAATTTGAAATACCCAATCAAGCACCGCGAGCTAAAAACCCTTCAAGAAATCAAAAATCAATTAAGACCCGGAGCCCGCTCCTAAATAAGTACCTGCAGATTACCCGAGCATCTTTAAATGCGCATAAGTAATTGAGAGCCGAGGCGGCCCGGTAAGTGAGTAAGAATTTCAATTAATCGACGAAACTACGGCAATTACAGGAAAGTTGAGTCCGAATAATAGGGTCGCGGCGCTCTCTCTCCCTCTCCCGTTCGAATTCATTAGCGACATTTTCTCCGAGTTCCGCCGTAAAATCGAAATCGCGCCAGACCCTCTAACGCCACGCGTTTTGCATGAGCGCGCCTCGCTCTTTAAAACGTGCCCGCTGCGGTCCGCTTAATTGAGACGTCTTCGCATATATCGCCTCCTCGCATTCGCGCTCGATGTAACGAGCAAGTAAAAGGTGCCCACCGTGCTTCCGCGAGTGAAAATACCGCAGAAAATTTTTCTCGGTGCGCGCGCAGCCAGGACGATTTAATTTATTATTTTCCGTCGGCTCTGCGCATGCGGTACAAAAGCTGCGGCCGCGGGAGGGAGGGAAAAGCGCGGCGGCGGCGGCGAGTCTCAAGGCGGGACAAATCATTTCATAAAAATTCCTAGGCGCTCGCTCGCAGTCTAGACGCGGGTAATTGAAGAAACAAAGAGGCTGCAATTACGCCGGCAATTAACGGACGCCGAGGCAGTAGCGGCTTCCTCCTTCGGCGCGGCGAGGGTAAAAGAAGCGCGCGATGGCCGCGCTATTTCGCCACGCTCGACTCGACCTTTTGATTACATTATTGAGAGAAAGAGAGAAGCCGCCGTCGGCTCCTCGTTAAAAGCCGCGAGGTGCGCAGGCCATGATATTGAAGGGGTGTCGATGTAACGATGCCTCGGCAGATAGCCAGGCCTTTTCGTCGGCGATAAGATCGCGAGCGCCGCGCTTATGGGGATTAGCGTTAAATTATCGCGCCGAGGCTCAAACAGTTTGTTTGTTTTTTTCATCGCGTTTTCTTTTTATTGTCGGCGTTGAGTTCTCCTCTTTTTGCGCCGGAATAACTGTCGGTTAAGGTATAGTATTTTAAGTTAAATGTTTTTATTTATTTTACTTTGTTGCGTTAATTTCATTCGTTTCAACTTCAAAGTCGATCCGTTGTAAACACACTTCAAATTAAAATAGAAGTGCAATTACGTCTCTTTACATATAATTAAAATACTTCTTTACTTTATCCTTTCAGTATATTTTTAATTACACAAAAATAAATGTATTTATTGTTTTGAGATACGCGAGGAAATGACGAGGCGTTAAACTCGTGAATGAAAAAGTAAATCGCTTTGAAAGCAATATTATCTCCTAATTTCTCTCATCCCCTCGTTGTCGGCGCCTCAATTTGCCAAGCACCAGCGCATCCCTTTATCCTCGAAGCGTCGCGTCGCTTTCCTCCCACCTGCGACTTATCAACGATTCGCTCATTCATTCCTCCTCCCCTCGCTGCTGAATCACGACAAAAGCTCCAGGGCCGCGTATGTATATATATACAAGCGCTCGGTCTCCTCGCTCAAAAGGGAAAGTTTCGCGGGGCTTGCGCGCTTTTCAGCGTCGCGTTTAAGTGGGCCGCGCCGCGGTCTCCGCTCCACTCGAGGAGGCTTTTCATCGCGCGAATATCGAAGAATTTGTCGCTTCGTTGGCAGCTGTTCGCCCGAGAGGACATCAAAGGGGCGCCTCCGTCCCACTCGCAACTTCTTTGCTCCCTCGCGCGCCCTCCGCCTTGCCCTATACTTCCGCCGGGAGGAAAGCCCGTTGCCGTAATAATCATTTATTATCCCGCAGGAGAATAATGAGCGCAACGACTTTATGAAGGCTTTGTTTAAAAATTAGCTGCGCCTTGTTTGTGCCTCCGCCTTTCCTTCCTTCCTGGCCTCGCTCGCTACTTTCTTGCGCGGGCGCGCGCGCCTCTTATCGAGGCAGTAGCTCAGCGTAATGGTCTTCTGAAGATGAACGGTTCGGTAAGCTCGCATTCATCTTACCGCTCGGGGCTTAAGAGCCGCCGGCTTTGCGCTTCTCCTCTTTGCTTTTTTTTCCTCGCGGCGCATGAATTATGCCTAGGCCGCGTGCGCGCGCGCGTATTTCAATTTTATTTGAATATACGAACTCGTTAATGCTTTATTTTCGAGACTCCCGACAACGGGTTCGGTTAATTAATTTTAAAGGGTGTTAAGGAGTCGCTAAGTCGATTCACTTTGGTTTATATAGACTTCTACATTTATTGTGAAAATTAGCAAAATCCAATGTGCTTCGAGTTTTTATTTACTTTTTTTTTGTTATAGCGTTTTAAAAAAAGATCACTTATTTGGATGATACTTTGAAAATTGTTTATTAGTATAAGTGGAATAATGTAACAAACCACTCGTAGCTAGATTTTAATATCATGAGATTTTGTTCAAGAGATACAACTAAAATATTACCATTCCTCATGTTATAGGTAATGTTAAAAATGTAATATATATGCTTCATTCGGTATCAAAAAAAATAATTTTTTACATTTCATCGAAATTGTAGTTAGTGCAAATTCATTTTCATTTCCAAATGAAACCAAAAAATTGAAAAGATAAGTCGGAATGGAGAAAGATCCCACAACCCTATAACAACATTCCCGACTGGCGAAACTCAATTTCGCGAGTCGTGTACGAGCGTGTAAATATCGCCTCGGAACAGCTCGGGCGTTAAAAGCGCGCGTGCGCTCGAAAAATGGCAAAGCGAAAAATCGAGTAAAAAAAAACACAGATATATAGAGAGAGGCTGCCGCCGTATGGGAGGAGAGGACTGCCTCGGTTAATCTCGTGCGGCTCACGCGCCATCTGTTTTTCATTCGCGCGACTTCGCGCGCTCGAATTCCGCGCCTATAAGGATCACGTATCCGTGACAAGCGCGGGGATCCGAGAATGCCTCGCTCATTAATAAAAGCCCGAAACGACGCGCGCGAGCCAAGAATCCGCGCGTTTTACCCTACCCCCCCCCCCCTCCCTCCCGCCCCTTGGGTCCCAATCTCGTTTTCTTCAGTGGCCGCGCGTCTGTGATTTGTTAATAAATCGGACGGAAGCTTCGGATTCCGCGGAGACATTTTTGAGTGGCGAGCGCGAGCAGCGGTGCGACGTCGAGGTGTTCGCGCGCGGCGGCGACGCGCGAGCGCGCGCTTCGGGCCACGGTAGACCGACGGCAGCCGCCGCGGCATCCGGGCGACGATTAATGCGTTAGAATCTTTAAAATGTGAGCAATGCTGATTCGGAATAATTAACTGGTTGATGTGTAAAAATTCTTGCGAGATTGGGAGGCCCGACGAGGGGAATTTACATTAGGCGCGTGTGTTTTGATTAGGAGCTCGTTTTCTCCCGACGCTCGTTCTTTTAATCGCGTTTGCGGTATAGCGCATAATTGCCATTCAGCGGTTGCTTGAATGAAAGCTTTTGAGGATCGCCATTAAGCGCACAATGGATGAGCTGGAACTTTAATTATGAACTTTTTAAGGATATACACTGAGAGAAATGTCTAGTAAAAATTACTATACTGTATGGGAAAGTGGTTACAAACTAACAATTATGAAAAAAATAACATACTTTATAGTAATATTTGCCATAAATACAGTAAAAGTTACAATACTGTCTGGCAAAAGTTTACTATATTTTTATTTAAAATGAAAAAAGATTGCTATTTAAATGTATTTATTTGATTTATATATTCATTACGCACTATAGAGGCACTTCAAACGATTTTTTTTTTTTTTTTTTTTAACTCGGCGAGCTCATATAGTGTTATAAAGAAAAGTTCAATTTAAAACTGTATATAAATGATAACAGTTGAAAAATATGCCTATCATTTCCAGAATTTATTGCGAATTCCGTATTATATAGCTCGTCGGTATTTTTTTCATACATCGCGATAATCCATTGTTTACATTCCCCTCTTAAAAATACCCTACCTTTCGGGATCGGAAATAGATCAAAGCGGGAGACGCGGCCGCGGGCGAAGCTCTCCCCTCGAAAATGTTTTCCCTGCGATACGAATTTTCGTCTTTTCCGTACCCCAGCGTGAGTTTAACAAAACGGCTCAGCGACTGGGATAGGACTTAGGAGTAAAGAACCGCCACGTGGAATCCGAGAGAAAGCGGAAACTCGCCGGCTCTTGCGACCGCGAAGAAGTTCATTTATAACAGCGAGGCGTCGGATCGGATTTAGAGGCGTTAAAAGCCCGCGTATTAAGCCGAGGCGCTGAAGGAACTTGCCCTTTACATTAGTTCACTTAATGCGGAGCCCACACGGCTCCTCGAGTCGCGCGCACGGCCCTCGCCTAAGCTCAAGGATTAATCCGAAGTAGTTGGCGGATTTCTCCTAAGATCTTCGGCTCCGGGTGGCGAGACTCACCCCACACGCCGAGGCTTAATGAGATTGGAACGCGAGCGAATGTGTGCGGAAGCCGAGCGCAGTCTGGCCGAGGCCTCCGCGGGAGTCCAAGATGTACTCCCGGTTTTA
The DNA here is from genome assembly GCA_035582955.1 of Sycophila texana. Lineage (NCBI taxonomy): Eukaryota > Metazoa > Arthropoda > Insecta > Hymenoptera > Eurytomidae > Sycophila > Sycophila texana. Next base: position 13,828,157 of record JAWWEN010000038.1, on the reverse strand, counting down.
GATCGAGTGTAGATTATACACTGAGCGAAATTTTGTCGCAAAATTTACGATGAGGCTGATCGTCGAAAAGAATACGTGAAAAAACGTAATCGCTTAGCACGAGTTGGGGCACGAGAAGTATTTACGGGAAATTCAATGTAATTTTTAAAATTAATTGTAATTAATTTCAAAATTAATAATAATTAATAAAAAAAAATTGTGGGACTCAGCAGCGAGACCAAGAAGCTAAACTGCTTCAAAAATTGTACAAACTCGTACCGTTCAACGAGAGTAATAAATACCTCCGAACATCCGAGAAATTTCCAATTACGCGCTTTTTTCCAACCGAATGCTTTATGTACCTACGCCTCCGGTTAGCGCACTGTACGAAATCAATTTGCTCGGATTTTTTTTTTTTTACTCCGTTCGGCCGGACCCCGGCGGCTCTCATCAGCCGATGTTTAAACTCAATTTCTCAACAGCGCGCGAGCGCGCAAAAAGCGACATCGCCGCGGAAAAGTGCCACGCGCAAAGTAACCCGGCCGCGAGCGCACCACTCGCAGCTCGCTCCCCGAAGGGGGGAACTGCGAGCGCGCGCGACGTAAAGCTTTTGCACGCCGCACGCCAGGCGCATTCCAGCTCGGCGGTTTTGCAACGCCGAAATCGGCGGCAAGAAGCCGCGGCCGCCGCGGACTGCGGGATCACGACTTGATGCTTTCGCGCGTCTCCACGCAAAAAGGACCGACGCGGCGCAGAATTTGTTTTGATAATTCTCAAGGTTGCGCCGGTGTGCAGCGCCGTTTTTGCACCTCCCAGGACAGACTCGTTGAATATACATTGGCCAGCGTGACCGGATCGATCGGCCGCGTGATTGGAAATTAATTTGTTGGATGTTTTGGATCAAACTTAAAGTCGAGAAAAAAATTTTATGAATAAAGTTGTTTCAATAATTAATTCGATAGTATCATTTTTCTTTATCCTCTAAAGTTGAAACGTTGAAAATATCACTAATTTAAACAAAAATTCTTCAATTATCACTGTTAATTAATGCACATACACTGTTTTACAATGACGAAGATGCAACTGTTTTCAAATTAGCGACTTTAGTAAGCATATACGATATAGAGTAGTAATGTTGTGTGCATCAAGTGTATATTAATTAAATGAATTAAAATTTGTAGAGGAGTTTCAATTAAATGAAAAGCAAACGAAATATTTCAAGGAACAATTTGTCGTAAAATTTCCCTCAACAAGCCTTCAAACTTTACAATGGACCCACCTCAATTCCCGATCAATTACATCAACCTCGCCGCGCAATAACGTGAACACAAAGCGAGAAACGAGGCTCGCTTCTCCCTGAAAAAAAGAAAGAGATAAAAAAGAAGAAGGGAATCTGAGGCTGCACCTCGGGCAAGAAAGCCAGGGATGTGTAACCATGGAGCGCGAGAGAGAGGACGAAAGAAAAATGCGGCGTCGGCGAAAGACAAAATTCGCTCCCAGAAGTCGGCCGGCCGCGTCCGGAAGTCCCATTCGCACGGTCGGCTCTCGCTCGGAGAAGAGCGAAGCGCGCGCGCGAGCGAGCGAGCGGCGATAAAGAGGCCCGGCGCGCAGGGGCTGATCCGCTGCGTCGGGGGCGCCGCATTGGTGCTCGCGCGCTGGCGCGTGGGACTCGGAATGCCCGGCATTCGGAGGGGACTGGCCGGGAGTAGGGGAAGCGCGGAGGGCCCCAATTCCCATCGCCGGCGAGCGGCGCGACGCGACCGATAGGCCCCGCGCGCGGCGGCACCCAAGCCCCCGACCTCGGACGCCCGGGCCCTTTATATTTATTGGCTCGGGGTATAACCGCTGACGGAATGCCTGAATAGATTAGCGACTTTATTAGGCGGCTTATCTTAACGTACATGTCGCCGACAAGCGACCGCTCCTCTTTTTTTTCGGGGGAGGACCGAGGTGTTTTGTAGGACTTTCGCAGATGACGCTCTCGTGGTATTAATTGTTCAGCGTGTTTTGATCCGAGGATAATGTTCGCGTCCCTGTTGCTACGTTGAAGCAGGACTTTGAAAATTGTAATTGGATACATTTTATAGCGGATGAACTTACTGCAGATTATTTATTCCTAATAATTAGGGTCATCAGGTACACAAGATCTTGTAAATAATTAATTAAAAATGAATGCGTCGTAAAACTGGAGGTTTTGTTATATCTTTGAATAGATTTGATGGAATAAGTGTTAAAGGTATATTTTTTAAACACTTAAAAATTCGAAAATCCCAATAAAATCTTTATATGTGAACGCGACAATTGTCATCGATAACTAACTGAAATACTAATACAGAAAGTGTATATATTATCGAAACTACCCTCTTAAGTTGAATTAAAGAAAAACTACTAAAAGTAGTAGAGTTAGCACCACTGTAAATCACTAAATAAATGAGTTTTTTTCTACAAATTTTTAGTAAAATATCACTAATTGTAGTAGTTTTTCACTAATTCAACTGTAGATAGTAAAATTATAGATGTATATTCAATCGTTTTCAGAACTGGCTGACAAAATAACTAAATAGATGTGAACTTCATTAGACAAGATAATCTTTTACATAAGTACAAAACGGTTTTGAAATATACGTTTTACACCTTGCACAAAGTATGCCGACTACCGGAAATACAATACTTTGAGCTATTCTTCCGCTCGTTTCAATGTGAGGCTTCCGTGGCATATTTATTGGATGAACACGTGTTTCTGAGATAAAAGTTTCGCTGAGTTTCTCAGGTTCGTTGCCTAATCATGACTGGTAGATCTGATGCAAACTGTGTAATTCGCAAAGCGAGAAAAAAATTCAGATGTTGCGGTACTGCGCCACTCAGCGATGCTTGTAAATTATCTATTATCGCAATTAGTGTTAACTCAAATGTGAACATAATTTTTATAAATGAAGGCAATTATACGCGTATAATATAATTATTTTCTTAATTATATTTTTGTTTAATTATCGTCTGATTAGTGTAGTTGTCTGTTAATAATGTCTGTTACTACTTAAACCTTACTGGGAATTGTCTGTTGCCTATATAATAATAAGCAAAAAATATCCGAAAAATCATTCATTGATGAAAGAAAACTAAACTATTTTCAGCGGGAAATATGAAAAGAATGAAATTAATTTACACGTCACAATTTGTCTTTCACACTGTAAACGCATTAATTGTGTACTATTTGTATTAAAAGATCCATTTAATGCCAATTTAATCACTTTCTCCCCTTTTTGTCTCGAAACAATCAATATGAAAATTAATTGCGAAAATTTCCATAGCAGCTCTCTGCTCATACAATTAAAATTAAACTCTCTCGCTTGGGCATAAGCGAGCGCGCAGATGCGACTGCCGTCGAGTCGAAACTTTTTTTACCAGAAAAACGGAGCGGCGCGGCCGATGGAGCGACGAGTGTCGGGTCTCATCGCAGAAAACAACCGAGTCGCCCAGAAAATGCATTATTCAACGATGAAAATTTCCTCAGCGTTAAAACATCGGTACAAATGCAACCATAACAAGGTGTCTGCACGAAATTAGAGCATGCGTATCGCTCTTTTTCTTTCTCTCTTCTCCTTTTCACTTGCACACTCCGCATTAATTGCCGCGACGAAATATTTTTGCACCTTCGGACGGAGAGCCAGGAGCGACGTTTCCGCCGTCGGGAATCCGCGAATTTTTTCCCCGCGGAAGTGAAGTCCGTCACATTATGCGCGGCAATGCTAATGGCGCATCTGCGCCCGAATCCGCGTCTCCTGCAAAGTCCGCGCGAAAGAGTCTCGCCGTGGGACATCTGCCTCCGGCCGGCGGTGAATTTTCAGGAGACAAGAGAAGCAACGCTCGAGTCCCCGAAAATGCGCCGACAGCGTCTGGAGGAAGAATTTTTAAAGCGACGTTAAAAGCTCGCTGATTAATTCCGCTCGAAAGCTCGAGGGAGACGCGGAAACGTAAGCGACGGCGTTAAAAGACCGATGCGAGTTTTTCGAGGGTTTAATTCATCGCCGAGTGATTTATATTTAGGCACGAGATGAAAGGAAATTCGTTTACCATTTTTTTCTTCTCTTCGGAGGTATGTATTATCGTCAAGTTGGGATTTTATTTGGTGCGGATTAATTCTATAGAGATTTTAACACCTGCGAGTATCATCCGTGCAGGTGACGACGAAATAGATCAATCGAAGCTCCGAGCGCGAAAATTGATCTTGATACACTTTAATAAGATTTGCGCGTGGCGACGGACGCTCGAAACAATTTCGACGACGCGCCAAGCGACACGCGGCCACGGCTAAGACTCCCGGCGGTTAATTATAGGTCTGTTATGACATTCGAGCGGCCCGATGAATTGATGTTGAAACAAATGTGTATCTCTCTCTAAGTGTCTCCCGGATCGCTTCTTCTAATTGAATCGGTAAACATCGTAAGTCAACCGAGCCGAAAGAAGCCGCGAGAGCCCGGATTTATTATGCTACTGGAGAAAAAAAAGTGTCTCAAAGTACTTTTCTTTTAGCCGCGAAGCGGAAGCATGAGAGTGTAGAAACATTGTCTGAAAGAAAAAAATCTATATATACGTGCGCTAAGAGAATTATAAGGGAAAGGAAATCTATAAAAAAGAAACGCGACGTCTATTACTTTGTTACTGAATGTTTCTTTTTTATTTCGAGTAAAATTATTACCGGCAGATCCGATTAATGAATGAGTTTAGTGCGTATTTAACGAGGAGCATCTTTCATTCGAATTGCAATTTATTGCAAGCCTTTAACATAAATAGGTACGCAGTAACTTATACATCCGAATAATCAATTCGTACTGCAATATACATAATTAATTGTTATTATACTTAAGTAAACATATATTTTAATCTTAAATGTCACGCAGCGTCCCATTAACTGTAATAAAAGCGACTATTTAACGGATCGACACCTGGCAAAAGTACACCAAACGAAAACCTCTAAACAAACGCAGAAGTCGGAATAGTTAAAGCCCAAGTCACAAAAAAAAAATTCGCCGGAGGAAATCCGCCGCTCGCAGGTAGTCCGAGTGGTAGCTATTGTCCAGATCTATACACGCGCTCTATATCTCGCATTATCCGTCGCCCTATTGTACGACAGTAATTGTGCGTGTGCTTGGCCCTTCTCTCTCTCCGTCTCTCTCGCTCTCTTTCTCTCTTGCCGACGTGCCACCTCCCGCCAGAGATACGCCATAGGTGCACTTAATAGATCGTCGCTGGGGGGGAAAAGCCCGAAGTTTATTGGCCGGAGCGGGGGAGCTGCCGCGAAAATCGCCCTATAGCAGACTAGGAGAGAGAGAGAGAGAGAGAGAGCACACCCACGCGAGTGCGTTGTGTGGGTATCGAACGGGCGCGCGCACGCGACTGTGTATGTTAGCGTACGAGCAGGGCTCGCTCACGCGCTAATCGAACGAATACCGATGCGCACACACTCCAATACACAGGCAGATTGAAGTACAGCCCTCTTCTGACCGTGAGACCATTATATAGGCGAGCCGGCAGAACAAGTGTACGTGCAGTCGCCTAATTTGAAAAGTGCGAAGGAACAATCAAAATCTTTTATCACTGCTCTTTGAAATGAATACTGAGAAAAATAATCTTATAACAATTACTATGTTGTATGGAAAATAGTCACAGATGACTGATATTATGAAATAATTACCATACTTTATAGTTAAATTTTATAAAGATAGAGTAAATTTTGCGAGTCAGTATTGTAAGTTTTGTACAATTTATGGCAAATTTTATTATACAGTACATTAATTTTTTCTGATAAATCCAGTCTGTGACCACTTTGCCATACAGAGATCATTTCTCTCAGTGAAAAGACATGCAAAATCGATGAATATATAACGATCAATTCAAAAAATGCAGAATTTTAATTTATTAAGAAATTCGATTTATATCTTCGTATGGAAAGCAAGATATACATGACAATGAATTTGTAGATTTTTCTTTTTTATTAACTTAAACTACTTTCAAAATAGTATTTTTATGTTTAAAATTAAAAATTTCTGTAAAGTTGTAGTGTCCGATGAAACACATTTGAATTTTTGAAGGTTGTGGCCTTCGAACAAAAAGTTGAACACAGTGGAACATTTTTGCTAAACTCTTACTTTTGCTACTTTTAGAGCATAACTGCAAACATTTATTCAAATAGGCTGAAAATTTACTTGTTCCTTCATTTTTATCATACACAAACATATTTAAATTTCTATAAATGTATAATGTTAAAAATTAAAAAATTTTTTTTTCTATTTTTTTCTTTAGAGTGAACCCTGCATCCCTATCCCTTAAGCAATAATGGGAGAAATTATTCAAAATGTAAAATAAACTCTTTTTTTTAAAGAAAAGTAACGAAATGACGAACGAAAAAATTATCGATTGATTTTTCCAAAGACGTGACATCTGATCTCCATTTCAATATGAAGCACTCCCGAACGCGCCGCGAGACATGCACCGAAAATTCCTGGGCGCGCAAAGCCCGCACCGCCAATCAATTAACATCTCAATCCCGGGACGCGATCATTACAACCCGAAGTTGGTAATCGATGATTAATGCGCGTCCATTACGTCGCTCCACGAAACGAAGCCAAGTAAAAAAAAACCGACAGTTGAGAATACTCCTCTAGAAAGCCGTCGCCGAGAAAAAAAAAATCCCCGACAGCGTGAAGCGAGACAGAAGGAGACGAAGAAACTCAGCCCCCGCCGCGGCACATCGGCTCTCTATGCCGGGCGCGTCGTCGTCGGCCGAATGACTGGGCCGTTTCGCTCGCGGGTCCCGTAGTGTGACATTTGTGACAGGTGACTTTTGCTCCCCTCTCAATATCAGATAAAGCGTCCCGTACGAGGAGCGAGAAAAAAAAGGCGACACGAGCGTACAGCTGCATTTTACGAGACGCGGAGTAAGCGAGGAGTGGAGTGCACAGTAGAGGAATCGGAGTAACGATTTCGAGGCGGCAAACAGCTGGGCGTCGAGGCGACAAATCATTGTCCTATCGAGAGTCGATTTCGCGCGAAGGGAGAGGCTATACCCGCGCCCTCATGCAAAAATTTCCGCACACCATCGCACGCTCGGCTCGTTACGGGTGCGTGCACTCCTCTTTTTTTTTTTTTCATTCGCAGGGGCGGTTTTTGCTCGCAATCTGTCTTTGGCCATCGATCGCCTCATTATTTCAATTTCTTTTTAATGAAGTTAATGATAATGATTTCCAAGTAAGTTTGGTTAATGATTAATTACTGACGTTTGAATTTATACTTGTGTAATACAAGCTGGTCTGTTTGTATGCAGATCAGATGTACAATAATTGAGCTTTATAAAGAAAACAAAAGGTTCATTAATTTACGCGATAATTATTGTACTGGATAATATTGTTAATGAAAGAAGCTGCACGCATGTGAACTGGATTAGATTTAATTAACATTAAATTTCGAAGCGCAGGGCTCCAGTATTTTTATTTGTATTTATTGAACCAGATAATTTACAAAGTAAATCCTGTAGTAGGTAAACGTATTAGCTGTACGTATAGGCTGGTACATAAAAAAAATCTTAAAACTAAATTAAAAACTAAACCATAGTAATTATAAAAAACCATATAATAATTATAATACATAAAACTATGTTATTTCCGCAAAGCTGCATCTTCCATTTATTTACCGTCAAAACTTAAAAAAAAACGCAAAAACTGTAAAAAAAAGAGTTGCGCGGAGCATCCTATGACTCAATCAATTTGCAAAGCGGATGAGCCGTAATTACGGCCCCTCAAAACGGCACATCTAAATTAAGCGTCCGCGGCGGACTTGCTCGCCCGTTAAACATTTCCGATAAGCCGCGAGAGATCGGAATCCGCGCGCGCGACCAGGAATGCGGGCGACGCGACGACGGCGTTTTTCGCGCGGGAATGCTTCCTCGGCGGCGGCGCGCGCCGCGTTTATGTCGACGGCCGGCCGCGTCATAAGAAGACAATGGGGGCAGCGACGAAAAAGCGCCGGTATGTGTCGTCCGGGGGCTCAATACAAAACTGGGCCCTGCCAAATTCTATTTGGCTGCATCACGCACATACACAGACGGGAGCGCTCGCGGCCGCCGAGGCGAAAAAGTGGTCCGGTGGGGACAGCTGACGCATCAAAAGGGCCGCCGCAGTCTGCGGGCCGAGCAGTGATCGACCTTCCCGATATCCGACGAATAATTTCTAATTAATTGTGACCCCCCTCTCCTTAGCCCGCGCGCGGCATGCGATCCCACCGCGACCTGTCCGCGCTCCCTTTGTGCTCGGCTTTGAGCTCTCGCTGCGCCATATTTACCGTGGGAGTGCGCGGCTCCACGGTGTCGGGGGCGTGAGTATTAATTGGCGGCGTATTAACCTGGAGCATTGCGATTCCTCTTCCTTTTTTTTTCATCATCTTGGAAGGGAGAGTGGGTCTCGTTTTTTTTCGCGAACGCGTCGATGTCGTTTCGGCGCGCGGCGCGTCAGCGCTGGGCCCTTTCTTGCGCTTTCCCCGAACTGGCCCGGGCCGCCGTGGGGCCCGAGCAGCAGCACAAGCGTGGAAGCTTGTTTATAAATCATCGCGCACGCGGGGCTTGTTGTATTTTATTGCGCCGCGCGATTAACGTTCTCTCCGCAGCGCCTTCCCCTACTCTGCCTTCTGCTCCTTTTTTTTTTTGCTCGGATTGTCATCGTTGCGATATAAATTCTTGAAGTGGCTACGGGCCTGTTTTTACATTTGTACGCAACTTTTTTCGATGGTTTTCGAATCGATGCGGTACACGAGTACCTTTGATTGGCTCAAGTATTTGCACGTAATTGATGGAAATGTAAATGCTGCGATCGAAGATGTATTACGGGCAGGCTAAATTTTTGCACCTCCAATGTGTCCTGATGTAGCTTCATTTTTTAATGCATTTTACGGGTGATTTTAATTAACCTATAAGAGAATTTCATTTGTTCTGTGAGTATACCTATTAAAACTAATCAATTTCATGAGAAAGTAACAATGTGTTAATTTTACTTCATACTGTTCAAAATACCTCTATATAAATGAGACAAAATGAACACATTCCGACTTCTCAAAATGCAATTTATTTGTTATTATAAATTTCGAGTGTTACAGAATTAATTGACAATATTTATCTGAGCCTCGACTAAACAGTTGCTTCTCAATGATAAATTCCACAAACCAGAATAAATAGGATATATTATCAAGCCAAGGAGGAACTAATGCGACAAGAAAACGACTTTCTTTTATGACCGACACACCAAAGTTAAAGCCTGACGTTCACCCCACGTACGCGATAATTCATCGCACGAAATAATTAAGCCAGGTCGCGCGCTCTCGAGATTTGACGGGAGGGACAGCGCGACAGTCGCGCCGGCCGTTTTTGACGGAGGGCGTGGCTCCCGCCGCTGCTCCGTGACAAAGTGCCCGGCTCCTTGAGCGCGACACGTGTTCCGCACGCACGACCATTCCTCGCCGCGCCCCGCCGAAAGGAAATATCGCCCGCGACTCGCGCCGCGGGAAACGAGCACCTACAGTGTGCCGCGGGCCGGAATTGAGGAAAAGAAGTAATTGCACGCGCGCGTGCAACCGGGAAAATTAATTGCGGAGCTTTTTTTCTGCAAGACGAGAGGTTCCCCGGCTGAGCTTTGTGTATCAAGATCGGAGCAGCGGCTTTCTCAGAGATAAATCCGTTTGTTGTGCGCCGATGCGGCCTCGGCTTTGCCGGTACTTATGGAGTAATTAAAGTTTTGCGCTTTTGTAAAAAGGCGCGGGTTGTGATGTTTGCCGCTTGGTGGATCGTTTTGGAAGCACGCTCTGACATAATGCGGAGGAAAGGGCTTTGCTGGTTTATTTATGAAGTCAATTTTGTGTCGTAGGAGCATGGCACTTTGTAGTCAATGGACAGAAAAAGAGGTAACTAATTCCGAGTTCCCGAGATTCTTATGTTTATTGCACAATTTAAAATTTCAAGTTTATAGTACCTTGTATTATTTAATTATATAAGTGTATGATGTTGGGGTTATAATATATATATATATATATATATATATATATATATATATAGAAGTATTAGATAAAAATTGTATTATAAATTTATGCTGCTTGTTTCTATTTCGAGAACGTAAATAAAAATATTTCCTAAGCCGTTTGCTTGGAATAATAATAGAGAGAAATATATATCTACCTACATAATATTCGTATTTAATGTAAAACTACGCCGAACGGAACCATGAGTCCCTAGTCCTAATAAACTATCTATGTATCTATACCTACATTAATTACTGCAATAACGAAAGATTTAATTCTAGATACTGCAATCTGTATACAATCATTCAAGGCGTTTCTGAGTTAACAATTCGAAACTTTCAATCGCACATTTATTTTAGAAAACAGCGAAACTTCACCAATCAGCACGACGACGGGGAAGCAATTGAACGAATCTCGGCGTTTTCCCACTGAAAATCAATGTCCCCACGGTTTAAACTTTCTTCAAAGTCCATTTCTGGCCTCGTCGCGTTAAAATTCCGCGGCATTGATTACGCCGCAGAGCAGCGCGCAGGCCGGATCCAAATTACGCCTTAATGCCCGAGCATTTAGCGCCGCGGCGGCTTTCTTCCTCGCTGCCGCAGCTGAGACTTTCTACCCGCTCTTTAGTGTATATACGTTTCTCGCGCTCGCGATTCTCGCGGCGATGGGAGTTTAAAAAAAAGTCGAATTTCCCGCGAGAAATCGGCGCCCTTCGGCCTCGCGGCGAACTGGTTTCCCCGCGCGGAGCGCTTCGTGCCTCACGTATTAATTTTTTTGCGGGAACCGGTCGCGCGGACTTTGATTTCGCGGGGGCCGATCTCCCCCGCCGTTCCTCCTCTTTTTCGGGCGCTTCGCGCCGCCACCGCACGGCCGTCGGATCGTTAAAACCCGAAATGCGGCCGGTGGCGTTTTTCGGTGTTCGATATGTGACAGCTGAGCAATACGGGACGCCTTTTGTTGACGGATTACGGTCCGGAGCTTTTTTCGCCGGACTGGGATTTTGTATACCCGTTGATATTGCTATCGGTGATATATATCCGGGTGCATGCGGACTGAAAGTTGTCGTAAATCATGTGCATTTTAAAAATGTAATAAGCAACGACTGTCTGATATTTATGTGTACAGGAGGTCGAATAAATACACTGACCAAAATGGGAGAAGAAAAAGCAGTTTCGGTGAAATTTATACTAAATTTCCTGCAGGCCATAAATATTTGTTTAGAGTTATTATTGTTATTATTATTACGTTTAGAATTATTATACTTACGCTACCTTTTAAACTACTAGTTTTTTTTTAAATATTGAATTGAAAGAAATTATTGCAAAAAATGCAGTGAGTGTTTAAGTGTTTACAATTTTATCATATATTATTATTATTATCATATACAAACTTCTAAATTTGAAAAGATGTATATTATATTCGTTTATTTAAAGAAACCTACAACTAACAGTAACCAAAGTAAGTGATCTTGTACATTTCCAGAAGGCAGGCAAGATCAATCGATAAGCGTTCACCCAGCCTCCAAGTAAAAGAAATATATATACATAGATTCAATCGCAAAAGAGGTTCGACCCGAGACCGTTATTTCGCGTACGCACTCGAGTGACCCTGAAGTACAATTAAGATCTCTTTTCCTCTCTCCTCCGTTCCTCTTTCTCTTTTCTTCCTTTATGCCACTCGGCAGAAGTTGAAACGCATCCGCTAATCCTCCCGCGCTCACCTACGACCACCGCGCGTTTCTCGGTAGCGGCCATTAAGGCGCGCTTTTTCACGAGCGGAGGAATGTATCCCGCGGAGAGCGCCGCCGCTGCCGCGGCCCGAGATTTATTCCCGTCGAAGCGAGAACAACAAATTACGAGGGATAGTTGATCGCTCCTAATGCGACGCGGGAGAATGCCGGAAGCCGCCGCGTGAGTCCCATGTCATATATGCGCCCCCGGTCCGGCCCGACCCGGGCCCTTACGTCAGTCGCCGGCGTTGCATATTCATTGCGAGATCGTAATGCCAACTGCGGCAACGAGGAAAAATTCGTGGCTGCACTTGCGAAAAGCTGGAGCATTTATGTTTTTTGTATACATACGCAGGAATAATCAATTAAATGATTGAAAATAATGAAGTTTCAATTTCAGTTTGTAGCTAAATGCTTTATAAACATTTCACGCGGTGCTTAATTGTGATTTATTAATGTCAATACAACTCGAATTGTATATTGCATATTTCTATGCACTCGGGTTCGAGTAAATATAAAAAATTTTTACGTACCGTTTAATAAGGTCGTCAAACAAGTTTCGATTATAATTATGTAGACACATGCAGGTATGAATTTCCCCTTATCAGATATCGTTGCAATTTAATCTGCTATTCAAGGCTACGTTTGCAATACTTCAAACCATCTCCAGAGATCACTAATCGGATTAAACGAACGAGCATAAAGTTTGTTTTGTTTTTTTCTTAACGCGCTTTCACTTCCGACCAAATTGAAATTTAATGCCAGAATCGAGCAGCATTATCAGCAAGAAATAATTTTACTTACATCTGAAGAACGTGTAAGAAGAAATACGCACTTACACACCTGAGGCGACTTTTTAAATGATCAATACATTTATATCGCACATGGTTTCCGTATATATTTCCATGTAAGTGCAATATCTTCCACTCGCGGGCCATTAAAATATTTTGATTGTTATCGCTGTAAATGGCAATTAATGACGGATTATTGGTCGAAGGAGCGCAAGGCCGCGCGTGTTAAAATTTATACGTCGTATACACCTGCGCGGGCTCTCGGTGCATATACCGAGAACTCGTTAACCAAAGTGTAGATTCCCAGCGATAAAGACTCGAAACGACCCACTTATCGCGAAAAAGAGCAAACGATAGAGACGCGTTAAAGGATCGGCCTGTAAATTAAATGGAAAATGGTTAAGAGTCGGAGCGACGAGCGCGCGAGTGCCGAGTACGCGCCACCCATTTAAACTAGCCCCGAGCGCGGGGTGCACCTTAAAATACTTGGCTAATATATATGACGCTCCGAGAAAGTTGTTACCGCGGGGGTTCGGCCCTGGGGAAGAAAGCGGGAGAAAGAAGGAGGTATTTAAATAGATCAGTTCGCCCGTCTGTCATTCGGGCCCCGGTAGTGCCACGCTTGAGTTCCACGGCTCGCGCGGCGTCGCCTCTTTTCGCTCGCGCGTGCTCCCGCTTTTATTTCTATTTCTGGCATATTTGGGAAGGTTAGTGGTTAATCAAAACAATATGCTGCGTCGAAGGAAAAAAACTCTAACCGGTGATCTAGTGTTTCTCGGAACAAGCGCGACGAATTCTTATTTCAGCATAAATAAGCGCGTTATTTTTAATTAATTCGTGGGGTATATTATATACTAATGAATGAGTTACACCAAATAATTTTTTAATTTTTAATTGAGTACTTTCGTGTAGTACTTTGTTTTCAGTAATTTTTAACAAAATATTCGTGTCTTCGCTTCTTGTTTCGATAGGGCGAAGAAATATATACATTGAGAAGCATATATTATATAGGACAAAAAATGCAGCATTCTCTTATTTATTCCTGTGTTTTACGTGTTTGTTTCCGATAAGAATCGTTCGTTAAAGTAAGATACACGGGAGAATAGCCGGGCCTTTGACAGTTTTAGCTGACTACTTCATGCGACTTACATCTGTCACTCTGATAGATCGAGCGATAGTAACGTCAGCATGTTCGGCCGTACAGCATTTCTTTTTTTGTACCTACAATTGTTTCAGCCGCTCTCGTGCTTTTCCCTTTTGCATAATGAGCCGATGAAATTCGGATTAGAATATTAATTACTTATCGAGACCCATTTCTTAATGAAAGCACACCTCACCGCGGCTTTTTAAAATGCAGCGTCGCGACTTACCGAAAACAGCGCAATTATACGTTCCTCTAATTATAGTAGTAGGTATATAAGTACTGCTATTGAAGATACAAGTAAATTAATTGACCGACCAAGTTGCGTAACGTTCGGTTATTCCGTCTTAACGTGGCGACGATGATAATTATTGTTTATAATTCGCGGATGACGCTGCGACTTTTTAATAATGTTAATGAGCGCGAGTAATTAGCCCGCGATTCATTAGAAACTTTGAGAGGCCGGTGCGGGAAGACACGACGACAGGCTACTCGGGCAATCTTTTTCAGGTTCATTTTCAGCAGAATAGACCCCGAGCCGACGAACACTTAAACTTTTTTCATAATAGAGCGAAGGGCTTTTTTTGCTCCATTAATTGAACCGCGCCGGTCGAGCCCGCGGCTCCGGCATTCCTCGGTATTTTCTAAAGGAAATTACGAACTGCGTAAAAAGCCATCTGCATTGCTTATATACGCGGCTGAACTGAAGCCGAGGAGATAAAATCTCTGTCAGCGACGCAGCGCTAAATGTTCTTTTTGTCCCAAGCGTCGCGATGTCAAAGGGAAAACTTTTAACTTGTACGGGAAAGCTCGTGTCGTTCTGTTTGTTTCTGCTTTCATTTGGATTATACGAAATATTTTCAGTAATTATTCAAATCAAATAAAAAGTTAAAGGTGTTGGACCCCTTAAGATAACAAAAATTCTCTTAAAAAAATTCTTCAAATAAATTTTGGATAAAAATTAATTAGTGATTAAGTAATGTTTTAATTTATCTTTTCTAAAAGGTTCTGTTTATGAGTATGGTGTTAAGTTTCTATAATTTCACAAATAATAAGGTAATTTTTACATGTAGAGAATTTTGTAATAAAACATTGATTAATTTTATCACTCTATAATCAAATGTTCTATTTATAATTCAATTTATATATCGCACTTGTAAAAATTATGCTTAAAAAATTATGTACCTTTTACAATGAATTGGAATAATTTTAACTAAACAAATCGTTATAATAGATATAATAACAAAATTAATGAAAATACACTATTTTTCATAAAAATTAGTGCAATTTTGATGAAAAAATACTTTTCTCGCTAACAATTGAACGTTTTTCCATACAATTACTCTTCTTTTGAATATCTTTATACGTAAAAGGTTTAAGCTAATTTAACGTGCTCAACTGTATCCATAAAGGCACGGCAAAAAGAAAAATTAAGTGCTCGAACAAAATAAACTGGGAACAAAAAAAGTTGTAAGCTCAATTCAAGGTAGGTACTTTCTACAGTTAACGGTCATTTTCTAAATATCTCTCTTCGGCCAACTATAACGACACATTGTTTCAGTCGCTGCAAAAATAAGTCTACATCCGCTGGCTGCCGCTCAATGGGCTCGTTATAATACTTCTCGTCGGTTGGAACGTCGGACGCGGCACACGCATCACCCGACCAGCGCGGAAAGTGCACACTACGTGCGCGCGCTATTAGTGGAAGACTTTTTTTTTAAGCCGTCGACGACTGGTTCAAGTAGAGGTGATAGTTGTCAGTCAGGTCAGTAGGTGCAATCGAATTAAGTGGAAATAAAGGAAAGTGCGCGTGTAAACATGCACGCGCACTGCCCCTTTCCCTAATGCGCGGATCTTGCGAAGTTACGCGATACGCGATCGACGAATTGAGTTACCCCGGCGCGCGAATTTGTCACTCTCGCGGTGAGCGCTTGTCTCCTTTTTTTCCTCTATCTCTTTCTCTCGCTTCTTTCGAGGCGAGCGATTTTGAGTACAGGAGACGCGAAAGCGGTTCGCTTGCGCAATAAGCTGAATGGGTGCCGATGTTACATTTCTAAATGGAGTAAAAAAGAGAGACGCTGGGAAATCGGGTTTTAGTGCGTTTCTCAGTGCAAGAAGTGTAATTATGAAAAAAAATATATATATTTAGAGCGTATTCGGAAATAGCGGATTTGAAAAAATATAATGACAAGTATTTGCCCTCGATTCAGCTATTACCAATCATTTATTTTTCTACGCCAATAAAAGTTACCCTATTTATCTAATTCCGTCCGTTATGAAACTTTTAAATAATTGGAGTAATTCCAACGAGTATAGCATTATAAAGAAAATTTGATTTTACATAATTATAATCGTTATTTTTATTATATAAAAAGTGTCTCCACAGCGTGCACCGATCAAAGTATTGCATTGTACAAATTAATATAAATAAGGACTTCGCGGAAATAAGTTGTGATTGTATACCGAAAATCCGATCTCGGTTGCTTCATCCGACGGCATAAAACTGGCGACCCCTGGACCTTTGGTGCTGTTAGTCGGGATGGAAAAATTTATTTTCACTCCGTCGTATCAGAAAATCGCGGATCGATCCGAAGACGGTGGACGTGGTCATGGGCGCCCCAGGGGTTCGCGGCCAAAATGCGGGTGACTATATGTGCGTGTGCGCGCGACGAGGCTGTTATATCGACAGCGAGCACGCGCATGCGTATCAGTCGAGTCGAACTTTCGAGAGAAGCCCTCCGGTTCGCCGCTACCTTTGTCGAGCTTAGCTGAGGGTTGCCGTCGGCTATTTCCAGGTGGTGAAATGAAATTTTGAAATTTTCTCTAAAACTTTTAAAATTAGTAGAAGAGTGTCAAAAACAGTGTTAGAAGTCTAGGCTAAATATTTGTTGAAATTATGGAAAGTATACTTTCATTATGCATGTGCAAATAAAAAAAAAAATTTTAGACCCTTTTGAGCTCAATAATTTTGAAGTTTTCTGGTGTAACATTGAAAACAATATTTATAAAATTCAGTTCACAGGCTACTACGTGCGTTTTTCTTTTGTTTTCTCCCGAATCGTATGAACAGATGCGGAGAATAGTTAAAATTTAAACTTTCTTAATTCAGAAAAATTTTATTTAATACAACGTTATATTACAACGTTACAGTACAGTGGGTTTAGTATAGATATCCTGCAATAAACAATCTTTTTCATAAAAGAAAAGCTTTCGCGCACAGGAAATTATCTCATTTAATTCATAGCAATAGTTTTCTTCACACGTGCACATTTTTGTATAAAATGGAAACAATTAAAATTGTTGCACGTTTTTATCACAGAACTGGAGAAAACGGAGGAATGCGCTTAAAGCCGCTTCAAACGGCTATTTGCATGAATATCACTTAAAAAATTTCCCTAAACGCTTTAATAGCCCATTATTTCAACACTGATGAGCATCGGAGTAATTTATATCCGTGGCTCGTGGACAGCGCGAGAACAACGCCTCGTAGATCACGTGAAATAAGATACTCATAAAGGCCCGTTTTAGAAAACATAAGTAGCCGGGGGGTACGGGCGAACTCTGCATATTTCGTCGGGCGGACCCATAGGTCGTCGCATCATCCGGGGCCAAAAGAAACCCGTCTCGGGGCGAGAGAAACACGCGCTGCTCGTCTCGTAATTTATGTCGGTACCTTACTGAAACCGCGACGGGAAGGAGCTGCTACGCTCGAAACAGATCGCGCTCGGAGCGACGAAGGAATATAGGAAAAAAAGAAGCGAGGCCCGCCGCCGCCGCGCCGCCGCCGGCAACCTGAACATGTGTCGGGACAAAAAGAGCTTAGTCTACACGCTCGTTATAATTCATACGTTAAACGCCACGGCGTACGTAAAAGCCATTCAGTGCGAAACGATGTCACGTCTCGTCTCACGCCAACTCGTCCGGTGTGACGCTGCCGCGCCGCTTCCTCGGTATATATCTTTCTCTCCTTTCCACGGGTGAGATTGTCTCGTCTTGGGGCCGTGTGGGACTCCGGCGCACGCTTGCGGTCGGAGATGCGCCGCTCGCGATAATGCCGCGGAGACCGAGGGCCGCGCGTCTTTAATGCGCCATTGTTGCCGCTCTCTCGCCTCCCCCGCCGCAGCCGGCCCGGCCCTCGCTCACCACCTCGAGAGCCCCACACGGTTTATGCGGGCCTTTTTTGTCAAAATTGAACGAATTCATTAGGCGAGCCGCCGCGCTCGATTTCCCTCCTTCCATTGCGCCCCGGTCTCTCTCTCTCTCTCTCTCTCTCTCTGTTGGCCTGCTTTAGTTTCTGCGGTTGTTGCTCCTCCGCCGCTTGACGATTGCTCGTCTTCGCTGTCGGTTGCACTTAATTTTGTCGAATGACATTGAGATCCCGGTAAATACAAGTTGGGCGACGATTCGATCGAATGGCGTTAATTAATTTTTTCAAAAATTGATTTTTATATTTGGTGGAATATGAAAGAGTGTATTTATATTTAAAAATATAATTTTTTAAGTAATAAAAGTATTTTTGCAATGGTAATATTGTTCAATTTTTGTTATACCCCTATGTCTTGCAGATAATTAATTACATTGATGTGACGTGGCTGAGTGAACAGTACGCGAATTGGTAGTTGCAGTCTTGGAACTGTTTAATAAAATCCTCTGAAGTAAGTAATTTCAGAATAGAACGTAAGGCATTTATCGAATGACATCGCGTGTATTTTTTTCATACAAATGCTACTCTCACTTTTCGGAAAAATTACTGTGTGCTCAGTATGAATCTTGAAATTATCATAAACATATTTACTGTATAATTTTTACCGAATAAATCACGTGATCCCCCATACATTCTTCGCATAAGAATTTTTACCAGAAAAATGCTCAGTAAAAAGCTTCGATATAAATTCAATTAAATATAGCGACAATAAAATTCAATTATAAAACGCTATGCGATAATTAATTTGTAAAGTGACCATTAAAAGGGCAAATATCAACAGCATAAATACACCAGTACCTCGGCTAGTCCTCACGAAGTCCCGACGATATAGACCGCGCAGAAAAAAGACCGATTTTACGAGCTGCCCGAGCGCAATATTTCCCCCTCCCCCCCAGCCCCCTTACCTCGCTTATTAACGAAATAACGTACGGGAGCGATAAAAACTCGTTATTTCTCTCGCGCGCAAACTGTTTTACAATAAGCCGCGCTTAATTACCCATAAACGCGGCAGTAAAATTTCGCGCGCCCCGGGACCTTCATCGAGGCCGATGCGCGTGAACTTCCACTCGAACGCGAGGAAAAAGTCGCGTCGGCGCGGCAAGCATCGATCCAAGAGGGTGAATGGGAAGAGGAGCGTCGAATAAATCAAACGCGGTCGAGAGCGTGACAAGACCGGCGCATAAGCGGCTCCACGGATGTATAAGGAGCGCACTCCGCGTCCCCCAGAAGCCGTCGCGCGTCGCATGCCTCGGCCTCGTCTAGCCTCGTCCCTGTCTGCGGGCCCGGTCCCAAATTAGCGGATCCAATCGTTCCGAAAGCCGGGGCTATCGCACGCTCGCGGCACTTTTTGCCCCTGCCTCCGTCTCTCTCTCTCTCTCTCTCTCTCTCTCTCTCTCTCTCTCTCTCTCTCTCTCTCTCTCTCTCTCACGCTCAAAGCGCGTCGTGAGCACGGCGGAGGCGAACTGGGCTGCGTGTGGACGAGGAGGACAAGAGAGACGGAGATGGTAGAGGAGCCAGGGAGGGAGAGGACGGGACCCGAAACCGACGGAGATCCCGGCCGGTTGATAACCGGAGGACACATCGCCACCTCGGCGCGACGATCGTAAAACTCAGGGGCCCCAGGTAAAGCGCGGCCCGTTTGAGCTTCGCCGCGCGCCGTTCTGTGGACATCGCGCAGGGGGAAGAGAGAAAGAGGACATTACCAGGCTCGAACGGTCAGCCGAGCCCCGCGACTAGAGCTTCCGCACGCTTTTTTCGAGGACTCGCGAATATTTGGCTTTTTGATACACTTGACGTTGATAATATTTTGAGTTTTCATCGGAGTATCTTATACATAACCTAATCAATATAAGTTTTTAAAAAATGAATTATATCATATTCCATCACGACTTTACTAAATTTTCTTAATTATAATTTTATTTTAAAAATGTATACACGGTTCAAAAAATTAACATATTTCGTGTGTCATAAAAGAATAACGCACAAACTGTGTGTTCATTTAACACGCAAAAAATGTGTAAAGAGTTAACACACAATCGTATATTATATCGTTTTTAAGCAACATATTTCGCGTATGTTAATTTAACACACGAGATATGTTAATTTTAACACACAGAATATAAACAGACGAAAAAACATAACATATTACGAATGCGTTTTGAACCCTGTATATTTATTTAATTATTAAGAATCATATAATTAAAAGAAATACCTAAGTACCTATCGGATTCTCGCATAATAAAAATCGAATTAATTATCCACTCTTCAATAAGATCAACCGCAAAAGGTGATGTTCAGCATAGTCAAATACATTTCTTGTCGATTAACGTAAAAAAAGTGAAACACGGTACGAGATTCAAATACCGGAAAAAAAAACACGGGATAATCCGCACCTTGTCCCCCTGCGACCGAAAGCGATCCTCGGCTGAACGAAGGAGGCGGAGAAAGCGAAAGAAAAGTAGGTAAAAAGGCGGTTAGATAAAGGAGCTGACTAAGGGTAGCGGCTGGGAGTCGTCGCTTGCGCTGGTTGGCCGCGGTCCGGCCGTGTAACGCCGGGGTGGTCCGGCGCGATGACATCGGTTTATTAATCGGTCAAGTGCCGCGCGCCGGCCGGGGCTCTCTCACAAGAATGCGCTCGCGCCCGACGAAAAGAGGGAGAGCGGAGAGTTTTATGCGAAGCAAGTGGGCACGAGCCCGACTTTTATGACTTGCACTGACGTCCGAGAGCGCGCGGCGCGCGTGCGAGCGAGCGCCGCTTTTGGTCGCGCACGCTCGCGCGGCGACACTTGCCTCGCCGCGCGACGAGCTTGTAACTTTGCGCCGTGGAATCTGGATTTCGAAAAAGGTGACGATGCGCGGGGCCGCGGGCTTGATTTCGCGCGATAACCGATTTTTCGAGTACGGCGCGTTAACAGTTTTCACTCGCGGACTAACTACTAACTTGTTTTGATAAGGCTTAAAAGTATTATTTTATACGCGGAGTCGTTTTTTTTTTTATTTTTATTTTTTTTTTTTTTAATTAAGGAGTACTTATAGTAATAACATTATACCTTTGTTGCAGGTTTGTTAAATTTTGTTGCCCATTTCTTAAATAATTATTATTATTATTAATTCAAATATTTTTCAGATTTTAAACAAAACAATTATTTGATGAAATACACTGAGAAAAATGTTTTAGTAAAAATTACAAATCGTCTAGTAAAAATTGCTAGACTGATGTTTGAAATTTTCGAAAGAAATTACTAAATTTTTCAGTAATATTTACCATCAATACAGTAAAAATTACAATACTGTCTGGCAAAATTTACTATCTTTTTAGCAAATTTTACTGAAAAGTTTAGTAATTTAATTTCTCTTGAAATGTCAGTCTGTGACTACTTTCCCAAACAGTACAGCAATTTTTACTGAAACATTTTTTTTCAACGGATAATTTCGTTGTATTTGCCCTAACAAAAACAAAGAAAATCTCAAAATTTAAATACATTTCAAGTACATTTTATCGAAACTCGAGAAATATAACAATTTTTTATTTATGTAAAACGATCGATCATTACTATTGAAGAAATAGAAAAAATAAAAATATAGATAAGCTTAGTATAGAAACTCGCGAGATTTGAAATTCGCGCGTCGAGCGAGGAGTAAATCGGTAGACAACACGTTGCCCGTCATAGGTCCCAAAAACAAACGTTCCGCACGCCCGAAATTATGCTAATTTATTCTCTCGCATTCCGCAGGTCTCCCTGTGATCCTCTCCCACATAAATTTTTCCTCCCGTAGCCGCGAGCACGCTCGCCGTATATTCCCAGTATAGGAAACCGATATATAGACCGCAGTGGTACAAAACTGTCGGCCCGGCGGAGTTTCGCACTATTTACCGATGCGATTTATGGGGGATTTCAATCGACTAATTAAAAGCATATTTTATCTCGTGATTATGCATTTATCTGTCCTCTATATTTATCTTCGATTAATCTTGTTTGGTGCTCTCCGCTCAGGTAGCCGAAAGTCCCCGACTTTTTTCCCCTCCTATCCGAGTGGTTCTAGTGTAACCAAGAATGTTGTCCGAGTTGAACTTTAACTACCGGAGATTCGGCCGCGCGATACCGATGACAGGGTACGAAAGTTATTTTTTGAGCGCTTTTTAATGACGCTATTATTTGTTACGTGAAAAAAATATCACAATCGGCACACGGGTATAGTTGTACCCCCTAGCTTTTGAGCTTCGATGAATTCGATAAATTTTTTTTTATATTAATTCAATTTACACGTAAATTTAATTCTCCCATCAATTCAATTATAAAAAGTATATTTTCTTTTTAAATTCAACTCTTAATATATTTGCTCTCATTTAAAATCCTCTTACCTGTTTTATAAGTTATTTAAATGAATTCGATTACTTCGTACAGTGACAGGCCTTGAATCTTCAAATAGAACTTCAGGAGCTTTCGTTTTCCAAACGACCACAAGTGAAATTTCGTTCTAATGAAATACCCGTCGACCTTTTCTAATGTAATTTAAAGACTGGCTCAGTTTCATCCGAGTTTCGCGTGACTTTCACTCGTTCACTATATTTAAAATAAAATACACTACACCATCGATTTTTCCAACGCGTCAAAAAAAAAGTGCACAGTACACGCGCACGAAAACACACAAGATCATCCTACCGCCCTTATCAAGACCCGAAGGAATTTCGCGGCATACTCGTCGCCCTCGTGACATAATCAAGATTTTCGGGCTCTCGATACTCGCGCAAAAGTGACGCGACACTACGCGCTGGACCGGCCGAGAAACCGGAGTGCTAATGAAGGATAGCCGGCTTCTTGCGGGATGCTCTCCGCGCGCGCAGTCCACCTGTTCGGCTCGCGCGCTCGCATTCCCCGCTCGCGGCGGTGCTCCGAGACAAAAGTTCTGTGATTATCGGAGCTCGCCGATCCCGGTATTTCATTCCGCGCGTGTAAGTGCGAATATTTTTACGGTCGTTATTTATGAGCCGCCGGACTTTTATCTCCAACTTCCTTTCATGTTTCGTGCGTGTGAAAATCGACCGGCTCTCTTGACGCTCTTTAAATGTTAAATCGATTGAAAGTTCGCGTTTGTTTTTATAATGTTTCTTTTAGTTGCGCGTCCTTGAAATTAGTTCGAGGTGTAAGTGACTTTATTTTTGAACGTTGTAGGTGTATCGTAAGAAAGTCATTAAAATTTATATAAAATTGATTTAAAAAAAAAGAAAATAATTAATGTAAGAATAGAGTTATTCTTACATAGTTATAAATTATTCTTTTATGCTCTGCATATTCTGGAACGCCGATGCGGCCGCATACCACATAGACATGTAGGCAGACGTACTAATCATGCAATCATATCAGAATCAATAAAATCAAGAATAGATTGGCTTTGGTATTATCCTTTCTACCGAGCTTTTCGATGCAGGCACATTATTTCCTAATAAATTATGTCTCTTTTATAGTAATAATTACTTTGTATCACTATCATTATCATTTAAAGTCTACAAAACATAATAACGCACTCAGATCATTAGCAAGCACACCTTGGTTCAGCTGATTCCATTGGACTTTGTAGAAATTCCTTCTGTTAATGGTATGGTAATCTCAAATTTGTATATTATGTATACACGTACTTCATTAGAGAGTACACAATAGCAGCCGTAAATAAAAATCATACATACATAAAAAATTTTTATCTTTTTGACCAAAAGAAATAAAGTCTTTTTCAAAGGATTGTCAACTTCAGACAGTTTCCTATTGTGCATAAATGTTGCGAACTTTACAATCATCAAATTAATTCTTGATCAATTCTTGTAATGTAAAATACTATACAAAGTTCATTCCATTTAATTATATGTATATATAACTTACAGATGCTGCCTGTAAATCCGCCTGAAAACGTATATATAATCGGCCTAAGATCGCGTACTATTTGATCGCCGTTTATCGGGAGCGGATAACGCATATCCAAAATAAAGCAAGTATAACCATTGGCTTATGTCCATCGCGCATTATCTTTCTTGCTCCATCAGCGAGTTCAATTTGTATTCTTTCATGTCGACGGCACTTCCTGCTGAGACGAGCCGCACCGGTGCACGGTATACGCCGTCCCGCCGACACTGGGAGAAACGCTGCCGAGTCTCATAAATAAGTGACGATCGCGAGCAGGGGCAGGATTGATCGATCTAGCGTAAGAAGCACGATTAATTTATTGCGTCGGATTGCTTAAATAGACGCCTTCGCACCGCTCGACAATTGTCGCGTCTTATACTGAATAATGTAAAGCGAGTTTTTTTCCTTTCTGCGCCGATTGTAAATTTTCCCTCGTTGTCCGTTACTTCTCTTCGATCACTCGTTTTGATAATGGCAATTCACGTTGATTATCATCTTATTTTTTGTTCTTTAATTTTTAACGTCTTTATTTCAATACTTTTAAACGAGTATATTACTGAACTTAAGCGAAGAACGTAATTAATGATAATATACATATTTCATTAATTTATTATAAATTTTGTACGCTTAACATTGCAATTATATCTTTAATTAAAATACCTTGATTATTTTTATAATTTTTCTTTTAATAATTATTTTAATAATTAGCATAGCAGAATTACTTCTAAACGAACAATACAGGTGGAACTCTATAAAGGAAGGCGAATAATTTGAATTATAATAATAATTTGATATAATTATAGTAAAGTTGAATTACAATAATTTGATTTAGATTTTATGAAAAATTTCTGTACAATTATCAAAAAACTTATGATTTCTTTGGGGTTCTGCATCAATGGAACGTCTTCGTCCGTATTTCCCGGATTTTAAGTCAACTTTGGGGACTTGGGAGCATGCCTGCAGATACGAGCCACTTTTCGGGCGGCTAATATTCTCTGTGGGATCTACCGCTGCCGGCGTCCTCGCACAGGCATCCTGCTCGCCTCCAAGGAAAATTTATTGCCTTGCAGGTGGAAAATTCGTTAGCTACTCGGCGGGTACACGCGGGAACTCTTTCACGGGAGATAATTTTCTCGAATTGTATTTCTAATGCCTCGGATAAGGATCTTTCAGCTTTTTAGCGGCAGTTAAAATTTGAATTTTTTTCTTTTAGGTGGAAAAGTCGTAATAATTAACGAGACAGACTACTACTGTGCGGTTCTCTCTCAAAGTGCGGGGAAAAAAGGAAGATAAGCCGTAGGCTTTCAACGCGCGGAGCAGCTTATACTACTAGCAATATTAATTAACATTTATATAATTAATATATATTTACGAGGTACGACGCCTATTAAAAAAAACGTGTACAAGACCCCAAGCAGCAAAAACAAATTGCAACTTGTTTAACAAATGGAGTACCGAGTAAAAAGTCGTCGCAGTCGAAGCTGCACTCTGCGTAAATCGTCCTATTTTTCATATCGCCGTTCCTTCTCGCCAGTCGCCGGCTTTAAACTGCGCGCATTATCAACCCATCAAGGGACACACCTCGCGGCACCGCAAAGAGACGCGAGCGCGACAAAATAATAGTTAGCCTCGGGTGCAATGAGATTCGCGGCACTCTAGCAGGCAATTTAACTTTCGCATATCCCCGCGATCTATCTTCCTCGCGGGGGTACAACGCTTATACACTAGGATTAATGAATTTGCAGGGAACTACGTTTTCGAGGGCCTTCGAGAGAGCTTGAGCGTCCGAAGATTGCTCGTCTTTTTTTTCTTACTCTCGCGCGGCGCGCTCATGTGGGACCGTGAGAAAGCGGGTCGATCGCCTGCGAATTTCTTTCCTTCTCTCTCCCTCCGATGCGGACGCGCGCGCTTCGCTATAATATACTATAAAGAAGCGAAGAAGAGAGCGAGAGGGAATTGAAGAGAGAGAGAGAGAGGAGATCCGCGACGACGGAGGAATACAGGCACTCGCGTACATTTGCGAGCGAGAGCGCGCAAGCCGACCGAAATGCGCGCGCGGCTATTAATTCAGAGCCCTGAGGACACCGGTTAAGCGGGAGCGCGGCAAAGAAGCAAAATGACCGACGGGTCAGGCCCTAAATAAAAGGAGAGAACGTTTAAATAAAAGTAAACTCGTGTTTGCGTGCGGCAACCGAGAGGCTCGCTCCGCGCGCCGTGACTCCCGGTATATCCTCTACCGGCTTCGGGGCCCTCTCCACCTCCTCCCTCCCCTCGTCTCCGCGTCGTCGTGTCCTCTCTTTATCTGCGTTTCCCTCCTTCTTGTTTCAGCCGCGCGCGCGCGCGCGCGAGCGGGGCCTTAAAGCGCGGGAAAGAGAGAGACGAGGTGAAACTCGCTCCGATCAAGATCGCGAGAGCGAGGCTCGCGGGACTTTACCCCGAGAGCACTCGGCGCGGCTCCCTGCCCCTTTCACGAGTGCCGCTGCGCGCGTATAAGCGCGCATATGATCGTGTATTTGATTTCGCGCGAGCGAGCTTGCCGATAATTGAAATTTATATATGAGGCCGCGAGGGGAGGGAACTTGATTTAGGCGCGGAAGTTTTTCGGACGCGCGAGGCGCGAGCTTTATGTATTAGCGGCTTCCCTTGATCTGCGCTCGATGGATTAATATTGCAGGAAGGAAGAGCTTCGAATTGCTGCACACCTCGAGATAACGAGTTCCGGCTCCGTTCGAACGCCAATTTCCTTTTTCTGATGTTTATTTTAAACTCCGAACGGATTATAAAAATTCTTTTAATGAATATCGAGTTAAATAAATATAAAAATAAAAAAAAAAATTAATAAATATAGTATTAGCGACAATCATTTGCAAGTGCTAAGAAGGAATAGAAACGTATATTTTTTTCTATATCGACGTTATAGAAGTATATGAAGAATGCAGAATGTAGGCTAAGAGATCTAAGTAAAGATGGTTAATCCTAAAAAAATGTATTTATTTTAAAACAGTAATAGTGCGAATGTACTCAAAAAATAGCAGTTTGTACTTCAACCAGCATACAGCATTAAAAATGAAATACCACCGTTTTTGTTGTACTATTTAAAAAATTGAAGTAGTAAACTTATAGATCAAAGCAAAGAAGCGCATTAAAGTGATTAGACTAATTATATAAAAAAACGTGCAAATTAATTCATTACTAAACCGGCAGATGCTTAACAGTTTAACATTTAATCGGTATTTTCCTTTTTTTTAAAAAAAAAAAGAAAAAAAGAAAACCATAATATCGAGACTCGTATAAACGCAGCGCCATCGCAGCAAGGTGCAGAGCCCGCGAAAAATGACTACAGCGGAGTAGCCGCCCAGTCGGCATCCTTTTACAACCTCGCCGGTTCAGTTTATAATCGCGCTCGGCTCAAAAGAAATGCCGAGTGGTCACAATTAAAACCTATTAGTCCCCTCAAAAGGGCCGATAAAAATTCGCGTCTGTATCCCTCATCTTCGTCCCTCCCCCGTAAAGCCGCAGGCCGATCCATCACAACTCGAAAATCTACTTATCTGATCGCGCGCGAGCGCGAGCGCTCCTCCCGCGGGGCCGTATCGCCGTCCCGCTAATTAATTGAATTTATCGAGGGTCCTTCGCCCGCTCGCGCCGATCATCTGACAACATAATCGTCCCTGACAACAGAATGGTAAATAAATGTCGCCGCGGCGAAGGAGGGAAAAGGGAGGGAAAGGTATATATAAAGGGAAGGAGTCGGCGAGGGACGCGCGCACGCGCGCAATGAAGGAGAGGCCCTGGGGAGGGCGTCCGGGAGTGCGAGAGGGCCAACAAATAAGAGGGAGATAAAAACCGAGGGAGGAGATGAAATTTGCAGGATACGCCGAGGCGGCGGAAGGATATATGAAAGCGTGGCCCGGGCGTGAGGGAAAAATGAGAGAAACAAGCCGCGAAGAATGGGGACGCGGGAGAAAGGGTCCCAGATAAGGGGGGAAGAGAGAGAGAAAAATATCGTCGCGGTCCTCGTATCGTGCAGTGTGCGCGGAGGATCTAGTGAAATATAGAATTTGGGAGGAGCGCGCCGCCGGGATCAGATAAGCCGACGCGCTGAATGCATCAGCGACGGAATTACGAATATTATTGCTCCGAGCAAACGAGCGAGGATTATTTCAACGATGCAAAACGAACGTCTTGCGATGTTTGTTAATTATGCTGAGGAAATGAGTACAATAATTGATATTCATTATTTTCGTTAATTACTACAAGCGTAAGCGATTCGCTACATTTATATTACTGTGTAATGGTACACGAACATCGTATCGTTCAAGTTGAGCGCTGAAAACCCGCACAAAATGCTGCATCTATTTTCTTTTAAATGTAACCATTAGATTTCACACCTGCTAATGTACTGTACTGCTAATGTACGCACCTACTATTGTGCTGCTTGCAACATTCGTGTTTAGTGATTCACACTTATACTTTAATAAAACATTTCTTAAAACATTTTCTTTTACTAAAAAGTAAAAAAGTATTTACCAAATTGAAACTCAAAACGGTATATCATATAGTTATTTCCAATGAATTAATTACGAAAACAATGTAACAGGTAAACTTTAATTTTTCAAACTATGTACAAGCTGAATGCAACTAGGAATAGCATTATACGCAGTAGTGTAAACGGCTTATGTCAACGACGCACTTAATTCGCGAAAGCCATCCGCGCGCCAGTTGCAGATAAAATCTTCAACGCCGTCAGGGAAGCGACGGCAGTCGCTCGCGACCTCAGCGCCTACATCCCGGAAACTTGCCGAAAGACGCGGCTCCCAACTATTTCCGGAGTTCCGCGGCGCAATGAAAACGCGGGCAGGGTCGAGCCGCGGAATCCGAGCGTGCAGCCTAAGAGAAGTGAAACGTTCCGCAGGGCGCACCTTCCGCGCACACGCGCCCGTCGCTGATTGCCGCTCCGCGCTCCAGAATTCGCCGACTTTCTTTGGGCCGGTGCGGAGCGGAGATAGAGTCGATAATTTAAGAGGATTTACGGCGCAATCTACGTCAATTACGGGCGCGCGGTGCGACCGAAAGGATGGCCGGGGCCTTTTGTTTCTCCTCTTCTTGCACTCTCGGCGTGTCCCTTTTTTTTTTTTTTTTTTTTTTAAACGCGGACAAGAGTGGTAATGAGCGGTGCCCTCTTGAAAATGGCCAGTGACGCGGTCCACGCGCATCGGTGCACAAGGCGAGGTGCGCGTACGCGAAAGAGCGCGAAAGCCGAACGCTGGGTGATTTAGGTAGAGCTCGGATGACGAATGCGTCTTTGTCGAACGCAAAGCCGTTCGTGCTTTTTTCTTCTTTCTTTTCGCTGGAATGCGAGATGACGTGGCTCGCGACAGGAACAATGAATGATTTAGCCATTCCGCGGCCGAGATCAATGTCTAATGACGGATGATTGAAGTTTTTTAGATCGGCATGTGAATATACGGATGGGAGCTAGTTCCAGGGACAAAAGGATGTTGTACTGCTGGAAAGTGGACGTGTTTGGAGGTGGTAATCAAACATTTGAACTGCGCGACCTTTGTCGAGATAATACAAAAGTAGATATTGTGCAAATAATTTATTGTCAGTAGCTACTGATTATGTTTTACGTTTTTATACATGAACTACAATTTAAAATATTTACTTTTTGCAGTGTATATGCAAATACGCGGTGATAACTAATTTAAATAAACCGAAAAAATTATGAAATTTAAAGAAATTTTCATAAAAGATCGTCAGTTACAACAAAAAATGAATTAATTTGCACTTGATCAAGATTACTATAAGAAGGTCTTTAAAAGAAAAAAAGAACAGAAAGAGGGGTATCGATGACACTTGCCGTTTATATCAACAATGGCATTACCATGCAGAAAGACGAGGTCGAGCCCCGCAGCGATATTTGCATTGTTAGCCGGAGCCAAAACAGAATGGACTTGAGTTGAAAAGATCATTATAGAGTGTTATAATCCTGCTGGTCTACACCTGCTTCGCGTGCTTTCGAGGATTATGATTTATCGCCGCTCGTGACGGACGCTAATCCGATTAGCTTCTTCCGATCTCTATTATATGCGCTTCAAATTATAGACTCCACTTGGTGAATGACATTATGTAAACAATGGGCGGGACAACGTTTTGAATTTACTTTCGGATGCCCCCTGTTTTTGCATCTATTAACAATTTAGTATTCTCGTAAATTTTTACTTTTATTAAAAACTTCACTTGCCTTATTATTTTTAATTTGCATTTTTTCACATAAAAAATACTAGTTTCTATTCTGTTTCTTTTACAATTTTATTTCGTACTTTCTGCGGATCTTTTGTATGAATAATTTGTTCATGATCTTGGGTAATTGTGTGTATAATAATACTTATTTATTAGTAAGGATTGAAATAGTAGTATAAAAAATGAGGAATAGCTGCAGTTAATAAATAGTGATTTAAGGCAAACTTACACAGATTTTGATCACTATTGAATAAGAATTCCAAATAATTTAATATTGAAGTACACTCTTAAAATGAAGAGTATAGTAACGACACGACCCCCGGCAAAAAATGAATGTAAAACAGTATGTAAAATTAGAATCGGACTTACCCTGTCATACTGATGAGTCGGTGTGGTGGAGGAGAAGGGCTGAAAGGGCGCGGGCCTGGCGGGGCTGTGGTGGGCCGCGTGGGGGCTGCCGGTGTGCGCGACACTGGGATGCGGGGCCGCGTAGGGATGGGGCGGCGGTGGCCTCTGACAGAGGTACGGATAGTATTGATACATAACCTCGGAGCAGCTCATCACCCCCCTCGGCGGCGGGCCTCCCGGCAGCCCAGCAGCTGACCCGACCCCGTTGCCGGTCTCCGGCACAGCAGCCGCCGCCGCAGCCGTGTCCGTGCCGCCTCCGCCGCCGCCGCAGCCGTCGCCGAACGTCGCACCTGCCAGCACCGGGGGATAGCCACCGAGCGCCGCCACCGCCGGGTAATCCGACGCCAAGGCTCGCGATTTCTCAGCCAGCGAGCCTCTCTCTAGATCCTTATATCACACCGAGTCGTCCAGGCTCAACGCATAGCGAATCGCCGCACTCCGGGGGGACTGTCACTGCGCAGATCCTCTCATACGGAGGCGCCTCGCCTATTTTCTCTCACCAACAGTCACCAACCACCAGCACCAGCACCTGCACGTGCTTATCACCCAATGACAGTCAAAACCAATGTAGTGCCTCTCGACAGCCGCGGTGTCGAAGCGACGGTAAAGTATAGCCCCGACGGTTCTCCGTTTCTGCTCGCGGCTGTCTATACCAACGGCGAATCCTGAGAATTGACCTTCTCAAAAGCAAAATCGAAGCACACACGTGGAGTTAAAAGCGAGGCGCGCGTGTACGCGCACACTGTGTATGTATATAAATATCGCTGTCTCTCGCACGTACGGCGTGCGTGCCGCTGGTGGACGAACACAGACTGAGCCGCGAGTAGCCAGGCTCCGGGTTCTGCCTCGGCGGCCGCTCCGACGAGTTGTCCTGTCTTTTTCTAGCTCTACACGCCGGCGCTACTTTCATCGCGGGACTCGCCAGCCTGGCGCAAGAGAGAAAGAGAAGGAGCGAGACGGCGGCAGCGAGGAGAGCAGGGACACGAGTCCGAGGGAGAGGCGAGGAGAGAGAGGGAGCGAAGCCAGGACACGAGACGAGCGCGCGAGGGAGACTCCGCCTCCTGGCAGTGCCGGGGCCATCGGCCAATCGGCAGGCAGGGACACGACGTCCAATGAGGCGTCGGTGCCACTCCTACGCGAGCTCGCGCGACTCTCTGTGTATTGATCCCACAATGAACTCTCGACTCCTCTCCCTCCCCACCCCCTCACTCTCTCACTCGGCTCTCTTTTTTCTCCCTTTTTACTCCGATGCCTCGGTATTAGTAGCTCTCGGGTGTTATATCCTCCCGGGGCGAGGTATTAAGAAGTTCGCGTCGTGCACGCACTGTACTCGGAGGTCGAGGCGAGTTTTCGCGAGATACGCCGCGTGTATTACACCCGAGGGGTGGAGGAGGTGGCTTGCGGGAGAGGGGAAGGGCGCGCCTCCACCGGGGCGCATAATGAGTCTTAATTAACAGTTTCGCCGGTGTTTCGCCGAGGGAAGCTTAATTTTCTAGCGAAAGCTCCGCCGCCGAACCGACCGGCGAACTTCTTAGACTTAACTCTCTTGTCTCCTCTTTCTCTCTCTTTCTCTCGGTTTCTCACACTGTCGGATTCCTCGAGTTTTTCCTGGGCCGCGGAGAAAATCGCGGATGGACGGGATGAAGGGGGAGGGGGGGCAGCCGATCCCGGGAGAAGATGCTGAGCGATTGCTTTTAAAAGCGCCGCGCTGGGAATTGCAAATGAGAGGCTAAAGGCTACACGCGGAATAAGTAACGAGTCCGCCGTCGCTTCCATTGCGCTTGATTTCGCGCGGAAGGCGTCTCACTTTGACCTGTCTCGCTTTGGTATTCGGAGCTTTTTTTCGCCGAGGCGATCCAGCTATTTCACTGCGACGCAGTACTCATTAAAATATTTTCGTAGGAATTTTCAGGCGGCGAAGAGGCAAATAATCAGGGTTGTTTTTATAGAAACGGGGTTACAATATTTTTTAAGGTGAATTTTCGATTCAGGAGGAATGCAATTGATTGAATAATTATGATTATGAGGTACCAAATATTGGTACGAAATATTGTATATTGAAATTAAAAAATTGAATTTCCCTGATATAATAATAATTACTGAAAATTTCAAAAAATGCATGATTTACGAATTATAAATACTTTCTTAATAAAATAAAATGGATATTTTTTACTATTGCCTTAATTTAAATAATTTGGTATAGTATCAAGGTACATAACTTCCCTTCATAAGCCGCTTTATGGAAAATGCAGGAATGTTATATTTTTATAAATTTCAACAATTAATTTCTTAATAAACACTTCATTTTTAAAATAATTTGAAACATCTATTTTCATAAATAAAGAACTTCTTTTGCGTAAATCAAAGATACAAACTGCATACTTTGTAAAGAATCCAGAATATGGTACCGTTTAACAAATTTAATCATAAATTCTAAAAATATTAGATAAAAAAGAATCAGTAATTAACAGTGACGAACCTAACATTATAGTAGAAAAATTTGACTCCTTTAAATTGTTGTGATATCTTTTATAAAAACAAAGTAAGAAAATTCCAAACTTTTATTCTTTGCATTCTTAAAAGGTTAAAAAGAATAGCTTAAAGTCGCGGAAGTATCTTATTGTACAGTAAAATAAGATATTTTTTACAGACAGTTAAAGGTATGTTGTTTTAAATATAGAATGATACATGAAAGCCAAGATCTAATTAAAGACTGAACTAAAGAAGCGGAATGAAAAAAGAAAAAAACAATGCAAGACGTGTTGATCAAAATATAAAAATAAAAAGAAAAAATTCTATTGAATAAAAAGTCTTACACGGAATTTGGGATAAAGTTAACATCATACGGTTTTTTATATAGTGACATTCGATTTATACAACCAACACTAATCTGAAAGAAACAAGTTCGCGATAAATTTTCATACAAATATAACTACACAATAGTCAGGTATATAAATAATTGAGGATTATGAATAACTTATCCATACATCAATTCCTTATTATTTTGCATTTTTTTTAAACATCATCATTTACGTTTCTATTAACTTTCGCTGCATTAAATTTTATTCAACATTCAGTACTTAAAATAAAAAACTTTCTTCTAGATTGTAAATCACATTAACATATATACATACCTTCACAAAACTGCTTTAACATCATTTTCTTTTCACCCCTCAGTGAAAAGCATCAATAAGCGCATTGTCGTAATTTAAATTAAAATATTATTCCACGTTACCATTGTAACGAGAAGCATGATGGAACCGGGTCTGAAAGACCAGATGAAATTTCAAAGTCGCGCAGCGGAAAAAATGAAATCTTTCAGGGAGCACCGGGCCTGTGTACCGTCGGTCTAATGACACAAAGGCAGTTGAATTACAGCGTCATCTAACGCTCGATTTGTGGCGCAATAGCCCCTCTCTTACGGTGCGCTGTGATGGCAGTTCGTTCTCTATCTCTCTTTTCTCCGGGACGTGCGCCCGTCGGTCCTATCAAAAGGGTGATTCGTGCAAAAAATTCGAACTCTCGAGTGCTCTTCACTCGTTCTCGCTCTAATCAATTACCCGGCGGATAATATGTGAGGCACGATGCCGAGGGTCCCGGGGCTGCTTTGAAATTTCAATATAAAACAAACTAATCGATACACTTTGTAGTGGCCCGTGCGAGGGTGATTCTCTGTAAGACGATTTTATGAGATGATTTTTTAATTTTAAGCAGCTTGATGTATTCACGTGAACGATCAGCAATGAACGTGACTAGTGTTTCGAATTGAAGAATTATTTAATTTCGTATTGAAGAATATCAGAAATAAATGATAAATAATGCCATTTTTAGAATAGTTTAATTAAACACAGTATTATTATATATTTTACTAAGGCTTCAGAGGTAGACAAGAAAAGTTAAAAATGGTATTATACTGCACTATTAATACACTATCGCTAAATAATGGTTTGTCTAAAGCATTACAGTATCAAGAACTCCTCGAAGTCGAAGATCCTCTCTTGACGCACCTTCTCACCCTCGGTAAACTTCCTCGCTCCATTCCTCCCAGAAGCTAAAAGAAAAAAAAATACCGCAAGCTCAAGCAATCGTGAAGACCTCGGAAGAGAGGAAGAGCCCTCGTCTTCCCGAAAGACAGCGATAAACTGTAGTTCCCTACTCATTTCACGAGCAGTCGAAAAATCATTTAAGCGTTGAACGATGGCTTTTAATAAAAGCCACCCCAGCGCGCTCGCGTAGTCGCAGCTCCTCGTCCCTTTGATTTCCGCGCACGTCCCACCTCCAGCCAGGGCCGCTCGACCATTTATTGCGGAAAGGAAACATCATCGGGCCATATCGAATCGCCATCTAATGCGAGCGACACACACTCGAGCGCGCCTAATCTCACGCGCAATCTAGCAGGTCCTTGGGCGCGCGCCGCGCGGACAAATCCAATATAGCCTTCGCGAGACGAGCGTGAAATCGTCTCCTCCCCCATGCAGGAGCGAGCGAACGCCCCGGCCACCTCTCCGAGTCGGGCGCGCAACACGCTTTTTCGCCGACTCTCTCTCTCTCTCTCCCGGCGGTAGTCATCGCGCACGTGGCCACTCAACAATGGAGTGCGAGTCTCCGGCGCACCCCGCTGCTAATAGCCGGGGCATTAAATTTGTCAGTGATATTGCCACCGGGGCGTCCACCCCCGGCGAGCCTAGATCTCGATGAATGGAATGATGCTCGAAATATGCTACGCGGAGAGATCAACCGACGCACCCTCTCCCCTCTCGGGGAATTTCCCGGGCAGGGGATGCGATATCACCGCGGAGTAGAGTATAAGCATATAAAAAAGAGATGCGAGGCGAGCACGTGGCCCGTACCCCTTGTATACGGTGCACGCGCCCGGTGCACGGATTGCTGCGGGACTCATAATCGTGCTGAGCGAACAGGTAGACAGCGCCGTCGCGCCTCGTCGAGCATTAATTAAACGCGAGAGAATTCAATAATAGAAATACTTAGGGAATTCTTCGGGGGAGACCCTCCGATCGTGCGCCCATGAGTCCAGGGGTGCGGAGGGAGCTGTCCTGGGTTTTGTGATGCGGGGACGTATGACGGACTCGGGGGGCGAAGTGCGTGTCCCGGCACTTATTAGCGAGGCGAGCGATCGGGTTGTGCCCGCGATTTTTCGAGCAGGTCAAGGAGCGCCGCCGCTTTGCTTCTTGTATATAATACTGTTATAAGCAGTTAGTTTCTCGCTTTGTGCCTTTTGTTGGGAGGCTGCGGCGGGGCCGGGCCTTTATGCCGCGCTGCGGTTTTTCATGTAAATCAGGCCACGTCGATTGTTGGGTGCGGCCGCGCGGAAATTAATAAGCCGACTGAGTGTAATTTCGTGGGGTGACCAATGGGACTCTTCTGAATGGCGAGAGCGATGAATTATTGCTACGGGACGCGGACGGCGAGCATTGTCCTTCCCCATGCACCTTTTGAGACAGTTCTCGTTTGATTCATCGTTGCGCTATTATTTTACGGCTATATTAAATAAAACACGTGCTGGATGATCCGGGACAGACATTAATAAAATCGCAATCGTAAATAAAATAATTGAGCTAAATGCAAACATCTTTTCTTCTGGTAAGTTCTAGAATATAAAAGAATTCTATGCAGGATATTATTTACGATATTGTTATAATAAAAATTACTTAGATAAGATAATTTATATCACTTTCTTTTCCAGCAGGTTACTCATTTTAAGATTAATATTTTCTATAGAAAACTTAATCATTTTTATAAACAAATTATTTAATTCGTATACAATTATTTCTTTAATACAAAGCATGTGTTATTAATAAACTTTCCATTTAAATTTGTTTAAATATTGGCTAAAGTTAGGAATAAAAAGATCTTGATGTTTTATGTGAATAAATATATAATTGTTTTATAAAAGCTCTAAATATGATATTCCTTTTAAAGCTGTTAAAGAATTTTAGCGACGCAATATTATTCTATGGGCGTGGCTTTCGACTCTGCGTGTAAACCCACGTTAGGCGTTACAGTCCGGTCCAAGGACCCTTTGCATAATTTAATCGTCTCACTTTCATATGACGAATATACATATAAGCGAGAACATACATAAGAAATATATTTCTTAATCAAATATAAAACAGTCAAAAAGCGAGTAATAAAACTATTTCAAATGGGAATGCAACAAATATTTTCACGTT
This sequence comes from Sycophila texana, assembly GCA_035582955.1. Lineage (NCBI taxonomy): Eukaryota > Metazoa > Arthropoda > Insecta > Hymenoptera > Eurytomidae > Sycophila > Sycophila texana. The sequence continues at coordinate 13,791,515 of JAWWEN010000038.1, read as the reverse complement.
ATATTTCGTACGTAGCTGTAAGGATATTGAAAAACAATCAACACAGTAATTTAAAAGTAATTTTCCTTTTTTCATTTTAATGTTCATTAATAAGAAGATCAATTATTAGCGAAGTTTTTTTTTCTCTCAGTACGGAGTTTATACTTCGCGTTTGCAGCTGAAACACATTGACAATGTATTATGAATTAATGTAAAAATATATAGGTTTCTATTGATTTAAATAAGTTGATTGAGTTTTTTAAATTGTCCAATGTATTTATTTAATAGTACGAGGGAGATGAACTAATATATTTGCTCCCTTCTATAAGAGCTTTTTTAAATAGAAGTATTCTATAGTTAAGAATCTTGAATATTTATAAAAATAAGTAAAGATTCAAATTTAAATGTTGAATTGTATTCGTTAATATATGCAAATAACATATATAAATCTAATGATAAATAAAAAGCAACTAGTAATGAAAAATTAGAGAAATGCGAAACAAAATCAGCGCTAAAACAAAATAAAGCAAGAAATATAAGAGATTTTCAATTGAAAATATACCCTATCTTTTTAGAGATTTAAAAATCTTATTTTTATATAAATAAAGCTTGCGTATCCTAATAATAATGTGAGTAAAAACACTACCTCGCTAATCTTAACTCCAAGTGGTTTTCACTTTTGAATCGATTTGTGTAAACATTGCTTGAATAGTTTTTTCACTTTTTTCAAATTACCAAAGTAACATAGCGTGCCTTACTTTGCAAATACGAAAAATAATTTAAATAAATTAGTAAATATTTTAATTGATGTAACGCTTACCTTCAGATGGTGATATCTTGGTAAGAGATCACTCTTTTATCGACGTATAGATATATAAGTCTGCGGTGATTCTGTCCAAATTCTTTGGTGGCGCCACAAATTATCGTGTACCCATATTTATTAATTATTACTACAAAAAGTAATATATAACAAACGAATCCATAAAAATACAATAATCACAAAATTTGAATGAAATATATTAATTGAATTCAGTATGAAAATTAAATGTGGCACTGAAGTGTAAAATATAAAAAAAGCAAGCACAAAGCAATACAATGATTCAATCTGGGTAAAATATGTTGTTAACTACTTTGATAATATTGCAGATAATACAAATAAACAATTTATTCAGAAAACAAGAGCAATTACAAGAATTCATTAAAAGATACCAGCGTTTCTACTTTATCATCTGATGACGACATTTTTATCTGACTTATCTACAGTTAAATGCATAAGATCAGAACAAATTAAATATGTTTTAAGTTCATCATAAATAAAACATATGTAAAAAAAGTATTAAATATATACATGATTGTTAACAAAACTTTAATATTATTTTGCAATTTTTTCGACTATTTGTAGTCTATTGTTTTATTATAGAGGTAATAAGGTTTTATACTAGCAAAACATTTGCTTCCTAATATGTAATAAATTCCCTATCAAATAATTTTGAAAGCAATAGATTCCGATTAAAAATATTTTTGTATTCTATGCAGACAAACAATTAGTCAAAATTTGTAAATTTTGTGAAATTAAGTTTTTACTTAATTATCCTACAATTGCATTTAATTCTTAATATAACTCTTCTAAAAAATTATTTCGCTTCTGTAGTGCTTGTTGATGGGGAATGTGTATTTTGGCCATTTTTAGCTTTCTCTTCAGCATCATCTTGTTCTTCTAAAAATTTGTCCCACTTATTGATCCTAGCCTCAATTTGCTCCTCAGTCTCGTGAATCCTGAAAAATTACAAATTTTTCATTTAATTTGAATAACTCAATTTTAGAAAAGGACCACACTGATGGATGTGTCGGTTTTGAAAATAAGAACACGTTTCAGATGAAACTGCAAAATGTAAACGGAATTCTTACTTGTATTTGGTTTTGCCATCCCATATTTCAGCGGTTATTTTCCTCTGGCCAAACCAACGACCGTGCAGTAGCTGTATACAAGCTTGAGCTGCTTCGACTTCTTTGAATGTCACTTGTGCCACGCCTTCAGGATGTCGCTGAAATGATGGAAAAATTGAAATATTTTTGTAGAACACACGGTACTCCAGCTTAAAATTTGTCAAACACATTATCATTCAAAAGATTCCAGCTTAATAACAATATTTAAAAAAAAAATTTTAAATGAAATAAAACAAAGGGAACTTGATTTCTTGGCCTAATTTAGCAAGGTTCCTAGAATTTGCATGAGACTTTTACGAGCTTCCATAATGGAGTCTGAAAAATGTATTTGATAATATCCGTTTTTAGATCATACAGTCAAGGGCATCTTCCTACTTTGTTCTTGTTTTGGAAATGGTTTCATTTCAACAGTGCTACGTAAACATTTAAGTATGGATATATGTATAACATACTGACTGGGTAAAAGATGTGAATGATTTTAAAATTTTTTTAAATGAGTTTTACAATAATATAATAAAAGTTGCATCCAATTTTGGCAAATTATCTAATCTAATGTAATTAATCTCATCAATTTTAAGGAACTAAAGTCGTAAAAAATATGACTGAGCTTGTTAATTCTGATTGTAACCGGTGCACTAGAGCAATAAAAAATTTACTTGGATGCATATTTAGTACTTACATCATAGACCGTAACTTTTTTAACCTCGCCACATTTCACACATTCGGATCTGACGTCCTGCTGATACTCCAAAAGAAGAGTAACATCCTTGTCGAAATCCTCTGGTTGGAAAAGGTTTTTAATAATTACAACGCGTTCGCATTTTAGCGGCTCTCCACGCATCCTCTCCGGTCTCCAGTCAAAGAGTCTATAACAAAATTCGTAAGAATTTCATATATACATGTTATAAACGTGAAATTTATGGAATTTTATAATAGAATAATAAAGACTTAAAGAATTTAAATAAAAATAAAGAATTTTGCCCTCTTTCTAACTCACCTTTCATGAATTTTCTTTTGTTTGTCTTTGTCTTTCTTTTTTCGTTTGGGCTTTAAACTTGGATCATACGCTCCTCTTAATTGAAATTTGGCTCTTTGCACAGACAGGGTGTTTCCCCTCAATTCCGAACCGTCTAAAATTTTAAGTGCCAGATCCACTGACTCGATCTGCAATTTAAAATGACATATTCTTAATTTAATTACAATTCCTCATTTCAGTAATATCCAACGCATTTATTAAGTATTGTGTTAAAATTTCAGAATATTGTAGATTTCAACATTTACATCTGTGACATTTTAGGCTACTTGAAAAGTACTTTCTACGAAGTGATTTGCAAAATAAATGAACAATTAATGTGAGTAGCGTGCACGAGTGATGAGCCGCTTAACAACTAGGCAATGTAAAGCGTTCTAGGCTATATTAATTTTAGTTATCATCTTCATTGAGTGACGTAAGCCTGCCAATCAGTGGTTTCAATTAGGTGTCGGAATAGACAATAGTTAATGGTTACGAATTATCAATGATTTATCGATTATTGATTTCGGATACTTGGATTAAAAAAACGAAATGTAATTCCAAGAAATAAAAAAGAAGATTCGATTGTAAGTAGATTATTTATATCAATAAAAATATAAATTATCAATAAAAATGTACATAGCTATTTCATTGATAATGTTTAAAGTATTTAAGAAAGTTTTGTACTATTGTTTATTAATAGTAATAAGCTGACGCCAACATAAGTATGTTGCAATAAAAGTCCGATCGGAGTTCCTATGTGTCAAAGATTTATTCATCATATTTAGTGTCATTGATCATCATTCATTTATAAATCAATTGTTTATAATGCGAATTACGTTTCTTAAAGAACAATTCAATGAACTATTTGTCGATGACTTTTAAAACTAAATTTAAAAAGTACGCGAATATAAATTTTTTGTCCTGGCATACGACATAATTATACAGAAAAGGTTTTTTCCCAAATTTTGGGACAAAAATTTTGGTAAATTTGATTAACGTGAGATAGTAAAACAAGATGCGGGCGGTTCTTTTGGCACTGAGTGCTCGGATGCATTATGCGCAACGTGTATTGAATTTTTTCTTATTTTCGTATTCGAAATGTAGAAACCCTGTAGTTTGAGTCACGCTTTTTCAAATGGTCCATTCTCTACTTACGTTTTCTGCATTTTGATATTGATGAGTATATATAATTACGTATATGATATTATAAATAATCCGCTTTCCCCTTTATCATTAAGTGGTAATGAACTTTACTAAATAAAAAGCCTCAACAATATTTTTTTAATCTTTTTCCAATAATCCAGTGATATCGTCTTTTTTTATCACTTTTCTGCGTTATCTGACTATAAACTGTCAAATCTACATCTAAATCTCATATTTTCGCGAGATAAGCTTTTTTTTGAACCACTTCAATATAAAGTTGCATGACGCCGCTTCAAGTGCTAAGCTGATACAAGGAAAAAAAATTGTCAAACAATATTAAGAAAGGTACTAAACGGAAGATTATTAGCATAGCGATCGGCTAGGCTAGGCGGTGGTGCGAGGTGCGCTTATGTCACGAATGTTTTAATCCCATGGAGTCATTCGCAACTGAAAAACCGTAAGGGAAATTGACGCTTGCCAGCAGCGGCGCTTAGCGGCTTCTCTGGCCGACACCACGCCTACGCATATCTCAGCTATGCCGTGTATTATCGTGCCGTAATGGACGCGAGAAAATGCGCGCCTCGCACTGCATTTGTAACACAATGAGATTTCCCATTGACAGGCGTGCGTCGAATTACCCTTTTACGAAGGGATATTAATAACCGCCGATTAAGCGTAGCATCGCCGTACAAACTTTAATAATAAATAAGTGTCAATGTTGACGGTAAGCGCTGATTTATTATTTGGCTTTTATGTTCAGACAATTCAAGATTCTTCGATAATTTATTGTCAATCCCTTTTCAATTAAAAGATCCTCTTTTACTGTCGAGTGAAGCTGAAAGTAATATTTTTTTACGATTGTGTAATCAATTTTATAGCTTCTTTTGACACATCTTATAAAACTTGCCATTAATTGTACCTGGTTTATTTATGTAAAAACGTCATTAATTGAATCATGATTTTTTTTTTCAAAAAACAAGCGAAGGGATTATTCTGCAAGCAAATATATACAAAGCAGATTGTAATTGTAAAAATTGCTTTTCAATTGTTGATTTGTCATTTAATCAATCAATTAGGACAGTGAATTGTTTGGACGCACATTCAAAAACAGTTTACAGAAACGGTCATCGAACTTGTCTAGACATTGGTATGCGGTGCTTAATCAATTAAACGCATTATTCAATTTGGAACAAACAATATTTGTTATAGCAGGTAAAATAACGCAACTATAAGTGTGCGTACAAGAAAATGAATTTACTCATAAATATAAACCATCGTAAATAAGATTAGTTGATGTTTTTTGATAATTGGTATAATAAAATGTTGAAGATTTTTAAATATTTTAAATCTATTTTTACAAGTGAATTGCAAACTTTGGTAAATGTTGACGCAATCAATGAGGAATTTGAGTACTTATTCCTTTTGATCCATTGAGATTTACATAAAAATCGTTGGAGCATGCAAATATGATGACTAAAGTGCATCGTCTACAGTTACTTTGTAGCGCCTAATAGAAATCTCATGAAAATTTCATGATCAAATAATGAAATTACATCGATAACAACTTGTCCAGTACTTATTTAGAAAATCTTGAGCACTCTTATATTAATAAGAATATATTATACAATAAGACTAACAAGATAATTTATGATTTAATTTGATGTAATTATTGAATGCTCAACACAAAAACTTACGAAATCTTGTATCTTTTATTCCGACTGTATAATAGATGGTAATAAAAATAGAAAATGATTGCAATGGCTTAATAATAGTCTATTATAGTTCTTAGAAAAATTGTCATCCGGAAATTTATTGATTAATTAAATTGCACAAAGGAAACATTTTTAATTATAAATATTAAGTAGAATAACATTTTTATTCAATTTAAATTTATATATTCTAATGGATATGCCCCTATTAAAACAATAGATTTACATGATCTAATTATGTTTTTAATTAGTAGAATATTCATCACAAGTGATTTACTTCTAATAAATTTAAAATAATTTTCGAAACATTGCGTACGACATTGTTGCACAATACACGCAAGATTTACAAGCTAGTTGATCAAAATTTCTCAACGTACGGTATCAAACAAAATATCTGCAATGAGTAGCTGAGAAAACAATAATTAGCTAAAAATGCATAGTAGCCAGCAAATTGAATTCCAAAACCACACGCTAAATATATAATGAAACCCTATCTGCGGTCACGTTCAAACTTTTACCTTTCGAAAGTATCTTTTTGGAGCATTGGCATTATTACGACGAGGTTTAATATCGATTCGATCGATCCGCCTAAAGGCACCGTATGATCGATTGCAAGTAGTGAGCGCATATACCCGGCTCATTATTTCTGCCAGGGCACGAAAATAATCGGGGTGAGTTAATGCTCGAATTACCGGTACATAAACGTCACAACTCACGCGCCTCGGCGTTTATCGTGCAGCACGCCTGCGAGCTTTCAAATGGAATTTTCGCTGCGACTATTCATCCTTCCGCTGCGTTTCCCTTTGGCGCGTGCGCCGACCTATAAATTATTGATGCGTCCATCCGCGAGCGTGAATGAAGACGCAGGGCTCTCTACAAGCTGACGGAACTCGACGGCGGCATATTTCGAGCAGACGGCTTTTCTTTCCGCGGAAAAACAGCTTCTCGTGCGAAAGACGGCAGCTTAAAGGTTTTTAAAAGCCGCAACGACTTAATGTTATTAATGCTGATGGTGATGGTTATATTTGCGGGCTTCGTTTCTCCCAAGCGGAGGGATCAGCAGCACGCATAATATAAATCAATTGCTACTTTCACTGGACGGAGGGACCTTTTTTTATCTTCGTTAATGCGAGACAATTTTATTTCGTGCTCGAGGTAATTACACAGTTCCTTAGGGTCTTATTCGAGTCATTTGCTGCGAGGAGCGAGGGAGAAAAACAAGAAGATCGAGTTACAATTTGGATGCACTTTCCGAAGCTATCAATTAAGTTTATTGGAAGGATTAGTATATTTTCGATTGAATCATAAAACTTGGCGGATATTGTAGATTAAATGGGCCCCCGCTCATTCCTTCAAGTCGCCCGGGTGTCTTTCGGAGGATTTATCACGTCGCTCGGTGAACGCATTAATTATACCACTGGACGTCCACTCCGCCTTCGTACCACTAATTCGCACATCCCCCTTTCCGAATATTTTCCATTTCTCCTTTTAATTATATATTTTTGCATTTTTTGTACACTTTTCTTTAAATTCAATTTTTTTTTAAGATCTTCTCATTCTGCACTTTTCAAGTGAAGGGCTGGACACGTCTGCGCGTTAAATTTTAAATATAAGGTTGAATTTGATAACGACCAGTAAATATTTCTTAACAGTAAAGAAGTATATATTAAACAGTTAATAAACGATTTCTTTTAAGGCCACGCTTACTTGCAGCAAATAATTCATTTTTTAACTGTTAATTCCTAATCATTTGATGGGATTTAAAGTTACATTAATTAATTATTAAGTCAGCGACTTTGTCATGAAGACTTCTTTTTATCTGTGTATTTTAAAGTTCAACAATTTTTTTGTGAGAAAAAAGATTTTCATTATAGATAGGTACCAATTAACAATTAAATTAGTAACATTTCTTTTCGATGAAATTCAGCGCGAAATTGGGTCGATTTTTTTTTTAAACACATGTTTGACTCAACTGATCTTGAGCGTAAACACGAATCTAAAAATGTACGTTTTTAAATCTAAACGCATTTTATAGCTTCTACTTTTTCAGTTACTACGTCAGTTAGCAAGAAAAATTTTTAAGTTCAATATGTTTGTCATGAAATCTAAATTCGTTCGTCGGCTCGTTCGGCGAGATGTAAATTTTCAACTTCAAATTAAGACTCTGTTTACAAGTCCGTTCAAAATGACATCGAAATCGTTCGCCGGGAAGACGAATGCGAAGACCGTCGAAAAATTGTGCCAATGCTCTCGAGTTGCACAATACTTTTTTTCTCTCTCGCCTTCTCAGTTTGTCTCACGCTCCTGCCTCTCTCTTTCTTTCTCTTTCGTTTAGTCTCGTCCAACAGTCTCCTCGGCCACTCGCCAGTGCGCGTATTATACACATACCGAGAATATATTCTCGTAAAAATTAAGCTAAAACCAAAATTACGTGAAAAAGGTAATCGAAAATTAATGCATTTTTTACCTGAATCTTGATCGGTTGGCAAAGCTCCGTAGTCTTTAGAAAAAAAGCTACATAATTTTTCAGGGAAAACGAAATTTTTTAGCTTTTCTTGTAAAAATTACAAAGCTTCGTCAACCGATCGAAATGTAGTAAAAATTTCCAATGTTTGTAAACTGTCTACTGAAATTTTAATATTTACGAAAAAATTCTCGCAATATATTTTCGGGTTGACTCGTACAAATATTGTGTCCTCCCTATTCTTTCTCGGCGCGAGCTCCGCGCGGTCATACGCGAATATGCAATAAAAGGAACAACCGGGAGTATACAGATGTACCGAGTGAATTCGAGGCTGCGGCGGCTCGAGAAGTCCCGAAAGGCTCGCCCGGCGTGACTTATTAGCTCAGCCGCGAAGTATCCAGGGCGGCGCGCTTGTTTGTTCTTTGCCCCCACGATCCTCTTGACGGACCATATCTCCCTCCTCTTCTGGCTCACGCGAGAAATTTATCGAACGAAATAAGCTGGTAACTGCTGGCCGAAATTGCAGTCCGGTGGATTGCCGTGCATTTGCATCGAACGTCGCGTGTGCACTTAAAAATTTTTCGCGGTGGTATTTTCACGCCTTCTCCGTTGATTTATGCACTCTTATTGCGCATTAACCACTACATTCTGGTCTCGAATATTCGGGATTAAATTTTATTGAAATCACTTTCTTTTCTTTTATTTGTTTTTTAATTTTTTTTTTTAATTTGGACGTAAAAACGAATCGTTCAATTTACGAGCATGAGAAAATTTCGAGAATTAATTTTTACTTCGAGTTTGCAATAGGGAAATCAACTTATGTAAGGAAAAAAAATAAGTTTACTCAGACAATAGTGGAATGACGAGAACGACTACAGCAAATAAGTCCTCGGTGCATGCATGATATTACTTAGCAGGCGTGTCACGTACACGACTTTCACGCACTACCGGAGAATCCAGTAGATCTTCGCGGATAAAAAGCTTGTTTTTTTTTTTATATAAACATACTCGCCGGAAGCGCATGAATGACGAAATGACGAGAGTCTACGTACAATCATTCAATGTCCAATTTGTAAATCTCTTGATTCGATGAAAATACAGTCCGGAGTAAGAGTAACGTTAGCATTGTTCAGAAACTTTTATAAAAATGTACATGTGAAGAGAGTAGCTTCGACCGTCAAAAATATATATATTTTTTTAATTTATACACATAAGTTTTAAAAATAAATTGAACAAAAATTACAATTTTCGAGAACTATTCAGTTTCTGCTAGAAACAATAGCCGAGGATGATAAATGTGTTGTAACACAGGAGTATTGTATTCCACAGAATATATACAGTGATGTGTCATTAGCATGCCTTAACTTTCCAAATACAACAGTTTTGCATTACAATAAATGTAAAAAAAATACATAAAATGTAATGAAATGACTCGATTCTTAAAAGAAAAAAATATTCGGCAATAAAAAAAAAATAATAGAGAAAAATACACGAGTAGATAAAATATTCAAATGTGAAATTTAACGCACGTAAATAAAAAGGTAATAATGCCTGTCCATTAACGGAAGCCTTGAGACGGCGGGCGGCTTTTTTTAACGATCCAGGAATCGGCAAAAGAGGGTTGAAAACCATCAGCCGCCAAGTGCCCTTCGCGGCTCGTTTATTTTTAACATGAAGCGATTTTACGATTGGGTCCGCCGGTTCTTTTGGACTTCAGGCAGTCACCAACCGTACGACGAGCGCGATGATTCATCGGGCATAAATCAGCGGCACCCGCCTCTCTCTCTCTCTCTCTCTCTCTCTCTCTCTCTCTCTCTCTCTCTCTCGCATGTGAAAATAAAAGAAAATTCGCGAGCTCTCCCACTGCGTGCACTACACCCGATCCACTTGTCCATGCGCGCAAGGTGCGCTCGCGCGACGATTTGATCTAGCGCATTGTTCGTCCTGGACCATTTGAAATTCTAAAGCGCGCGTGCCAGAGTGTTTTATCGTCGCTTTTCCGCGCCGCGATTTTCCCGAGCGCGCGCACGCGCAGATGAATAGTCAATTATTCGGCGCCCCACGCAGAGGTTATACGATAGATTTTACGAGGCGGCGGCTGCGGTCGCCGTAGAAAAGCCGCTGGGAAACAATGTGTCAGGTATATCGGAAATTGATATTTCAAGGTACGACCGTAAAAGAAGGGACTCCTGCGGTTTCGCAAAATAACAAAGCCAGCCGTAAATCTGTCGGTAGGCCTGAATGGGGGCCGCGCGACGGAAACGCGGAGCATAAAAAAAGAGAGGCAAATTGAAAATTCACTCCACAAATTCACTCGGCGCTTTATTTAAAAACACATGTCGTTGGTACACGACTGCAGTTGCGCAAGTGCCGGGCGGCATGGAAATGCCATAAGCTTTATTTTTAGGCTTTCATCGGCTTCGTGTATCCTGCTATATTCAATCGTCATTTACTACTGTTCGGCACGCTCCGCGAATGTATCATTATTAAGATGCAATCGATAATTAGTTGCTACGGTTAAAATTTACAATCTATCGAACACGTATTTATTGCTACTCAAGTTGCCTTTGGTATGCTTATATGAAACATTAAAATTTAAAGATAGTAGAAGCGAAATTTTTAATCCGTATTTATTACGGTTCCGAAGGGCACTAGTAAAATAAATTTTGGTTCGTTCGTTAAATTTCGATTTCGATAGAAGACGGCGAATTGTTAAGCTATAAATACACTTTAAAATGTCGTTTTGCCAATGCTCACGCTCCTACAAAACAATCGCCTGTTAATGGTCTCACTTAAAATCTCAGTTTCGGCACGCCCAAACACGCCGCTGTAAAATGGAGGAGCAAAAATGTTTTATTAATTTTCTCCCATCGAAAGTGCCATAAAGTTTTGACTTTGACTTGCAGTTACGCAACCCTCGGGGTGCGCAATAAAGAAGCGTTTTTTTTTCAAGCGCAAAATGTGTCAAAGAATCATTACGGCGGATGCTTTATGATGATTCTCACATGAAGATGTAAAAAGAACCTCCAATTTAGCGCGAATGACATCACCAGTTAGCTTCGGATATTGTACTTTTATTGCGTGCACATTTAGACCGCTATCTCCGAAATCATCAGAGGCGTTCTACTAGCGAACTTTTCTGGAGTTCATAAATCATTGCAATTTCAGTTGATTCTGCAAAAGCCACGTCGTGGACTCCACATTCATTTGTGGGCGAAATATGAATTTATTACCTCTCGGCATTTTTTGAAACATACTTATTGCGAGGGATGTATCGGAAGCTTTGAACCATAATTGATCTGTCGCGATACGTTAAAAGACTCCAATAAAATTCTGTAAAATATTAAATAATTAAATGCCTCTAAGAGCATTTTCATCATTGTATATTTTTCTACTTGGAATATTCATTAGAATAAATCTATCGACGAGAAATTCTTTAAATAGTTTAAGTGCAGGTCGATTATTACAATTAGCAAAGAACAAATGTTTATGCCTGTACACGTAATTAAAAAAGAATCTAACCTTATAAAAGTTTAACTTAAACAACTTGTCACGTAGCATAATGCTGCACGTAAAAGCAAAAGTAAAAAAGACATTTAAGTAATGTTCAACACCTTCTTAAATATGTTGAGTGTATTTCTCTCAGAAATGTTTAAATATTTAGATGCAAATGAGATTTAGCTGGAGCCCGATAATTTACTTAAAGTAAAAGTAAGAGTGCCGGGACACTTAAAACATTGCAATATCTGAGCACTGCAATTTTTTAAAATATGACCGCAGTATTGATAAAGAAATATGCAAATTACCCGTCATTTTAAATTCTATACGATTATATGCAATCGCAAATAGTTTAGTAATTGCTCTAATGCGAAGTTAAATAATAGTTATATCGACTTTGTCTCTACTCCGGAGTGTGTTCCTTATTGATAAGTAAACAACATTTACTTTAAAAAATATTTTTCCACACCGCCGAGCGATTTAAATTCCCACTGCCTATGCGGAAATCCACACTTCTTAAAAAGATCATCACGTAATTCAATTAAAGTCAGCACATAAAGGGAAGTGCGCCATAATTACGCATAAGGGACCACTTCATGGCATGCCTCCACAATCGATCCGCTCGTTAAAGGCCATTTCCTGAAAGCTCCTCTTCAACGCGAAAAGATCTCGGTTTTTCGCGCACACCAGTGCGACCCAATTCAGCACGCGTCATTATGACTCATAAAACGTCCCGACGCTTCCAGCGTGGGCAAAAAACGCCGGCGCTTCAGGCCTCGCCTCTTCGATCTTTGTCCCCCGCGCGCGCAGTATACATATTACAAGCGCCGCGATCGTCTAACGCTTGGCGCGCGCTAGGCCCCATTGTCATTCACCGCAAGAGCGGCGGAGGGGAAAAAAGAGTCAACGACCCATTAAAAGCCTGTAATCATTTGATAGCGTGCTCTGGAAAAAAAAACGGGAGTCCCACGGAGCAGCGCAGTCCCTCGGAAGCTGCGCGCATACGCGTGGCTCTCCTTCCGCGCCGAGTCGATGGCGACGATAACGCGTTTACCGCACGCACGCAGCAGCGGTCCGCCGGCGTATCGCGCCCAACATCTGCGCCACGTGTGCGCGCGTTTTACAGCTCTGTTTGCCCGGCCCGATTGAATAACCGATGCGCGCGCGCGCTGATCTCCCCCTGCGTCCCGCTCGCCCAGGCCGAGACTCGCTCTTCCGATCGGCGGCCCGGCCGATTCCGCGAGGCCCCCGGAGAGCCGCAGGAGGGACGAGATGCGCGCGAGAGTATCTCCTGCCGTGGGTACGGGGCCGCTGCGGCGGGATGGGAAGCGCGCAGGCGGCACGCGGGACCAATGGGAAATAACAGGGAGGCTCATTCTCCGTGTGTCTTGTCAGTGACTGAAAGGGGGCAACTGTCGGGATCGTGAGGCTTCCGCGACTAAGACTGATGCCCCTTATACGCTCGACTCCGGGATAATCGTCTAACGCGCGTCCAGACTCCGATAGCTGGGAATGTCACGATGCTGATGATGCTCGTTATATGTTATTGATATATATGTTTTAATCTTTGCGGAAGCGATGAGAGACTCGAAAAATAGAAAAAATTGATAGAGCGATGGGTATATAAAATTTATAGTAAAATTTACTATGGTCACCACTCTTATTTTATTGATTTCGGCATCTTCTTTTCGTAAAGATTAATTAAGTCTAGTAAATTTAGTGCAACATCTTTTTGTGAGTGAACAAATTTTAGTTCTTGAGAGCCTATCTGAAATACTTTTATATAAATACATCATACGTAAATTTATTTACATTTATTGACGAGTTACGATAAAATGTAAGAACATGCAAATTGAAATATAAGATGTTAAATTTAAACTTCACACCTTATAGTAATAGCTGTAATATTGCAATGGAATTTAATTACTCGTTAAAAACTAAATTGATGATGGAAATGAAAGTTTTATTAAACGAATGGAAGAAAACGTACGTATAATAAAAGATTTAAACACTACAATAAAAAGAAAGCTTTCAAGGAATGAGTACAAAATCCTATACTAGTCATGAGTGTACTAATTACTTCAGCGTTTTTTTAGATGTAAAGCTTGGTAAACAGTTGTTAAATATTGAATGAACTTTACCATTGCAACACCGTTAGTCTAGCCGACTTCATTTTCATGTTAATTAATAGGTAAACGTTTGTCAAGTAAAGGCGTTAAGTACTATTTTTAGGTATTTTGCGATGACAAACAGTTGCGGATGCTTGAACTAAAGCTAAATTATTAAATACAAATATAACAGCACTGTATCATAAAAGAACAGTGCTGTCGTAAATATTTTTTTCAAGATGAAATTATTTTTTAAATAAATCGATGAGTTTATGAATTCTAAAATTTGAAATTGCACAAAGTGTAAATGGGGCAATATTGAAGAAAAGAGAGGTAAAATGATGTATAGTGGCATAAGTAGTTTTAAACGCAGGAAGAGAAGTGTAGACTGGATTCTGCTGCATCTTATCGGACAATTACATAAGACAGAGCCAGACAAATCGGAGCCGATCTACTCAAGAATGAAAGGAAAGCATGTGAGAGGTGAAGATTAAGAAAATTAAAACCATCGATGACCCCAATGCTCCTAATTGTCTCTGCTCGCGCGCTGAAATGATTTCTTCAATTTGTAATTTAAAAAGCCGCATCGTTAAAGCGTTAACTTGCCGCGCGTCTCTATTTTCCTCGGTACATTATCCACAGCTATTAAAAAAGGGAAAAGTGAATAGCAGATTCCGAAACATTAGACGGCTATCGCAAAAAAATCCCGCTCGAAAGGTACAGCGAAGAGGTTGGGCGGCTTTTTTCCCCTTTGAAATTCAAGCGACCCCGCACACATAAATTGACGTAATCATAAGCTGCGGCAAGAAGCGGCGCAACATGGATCGGCCGATCGAAACTCGCGACAGTGGACGAGCGCGCCAGCACGTACAAATGAGTTTTTCAACGAAAAGCTGGATGCATCCCGTAAAAAGGAGGCCAAACCGGTCGACGCGCTCATGACGAACGCGCGCCTCGTGACTTCGGACCTCGTAAATCAGCGCGCGCGAATTAATCGGGCAATAATATACACACCGCCGTGAAAAATCGACGGGCTCCGCTAAGATAGGCCAGAGCGGCTGCACTCGCTCAAACGGAGGAGGACAAAGAAAAAGTGCGATAAGATGCGGTGCAACAGCCACGACCAAACTGAAAATTCCGTAAGAACCGCGCGCGTTGCACGCCTGACCTACAGAGATAGCGCGTTTGTTCTTTTGAGCGGTGGTGTGCGTATACGCGCTCGCCAAAGGAAGTGCGTATGATGTACGGGTGAGGGGGTATGTACTTATCAGGTGCTTATGAAAAAACTTCAGCCATTAATGAAATTTCAAAGGTTGAATACACGGCTGCCGGAAGAAGCTCGTTGTTTTTACAATAGGTCTCGGCATCGTTGAAGAAAAAGATGTGTTTTCTTTTTAAGCAGGTTCACTTGAATTTTAATTTCTTTAAAAATATATAAAGATTTCATTATTACATTTTTGATGCTTTAGTTTATGAAACTTAATAAATAATATACGTTTAAGATAATGCGATTAACACCTGCAACCAAGGGACCATTAGTACAATATTTTATTGGTATTCGGTAATTATAATATTACAGCAAGATTTAAATTCTATTCAATAGGCCTATAAATTAAAAATGTTTACTCACGCGACATATTAAAAAATGTTTTATGTTTCCTGGTAAAGAATGAAGTAGAAGTTCATTATCCTATGTTTGAAATACGCACGATTTCAAAGAAATCAGTACTCGCATATCTGAGCATTTTTGCACTTTTAGACGTTCCAACTGCGATTACACTTGTAGGCCTGTTTATCCAGACGGCGCCAAAACTGTTTTAGACTATACCGATGTTTAACTAATACCATATATTCATAGGCATTGCCAGTGCTAAATACTGACGTTATTCGATAAATCTAATTTCATTTAAAACTGAACTTTATTACCGGATCGAAAACGCGTTAAAAAAAGTTAATGTAATTCAAATTAGCGTAACTTTTTGGAATTCAATTAAGTCATAAGAATACGTACTGCTTCTTGTTATTCAAATGTGATTTTTTTTGCATACAATTTGAATATTTTTATTTCGGTATATCTCGGTTCGTTTGCTACAAAAGTCGCAGCCATGTAACATTTGCATACAAATCACTGAATTTCATTCACAATTTTATGTGCTTAAAAAACATATTAAGGACGCTTTTAATTTTACATTCCGATAACACCCCCAGAAGGTCTTTTTACATAGCGATAATTTCCGCGTAAACGTTTTATCAATTGAAAAATAATTCCCAATAGATAATGTCTGTTTTGCGTGCATTTAAATAGCAATACGGAAAATTAATAATTGCACCACTTAGCACCATTCAAATGAATTTTCTCAAATAATCACGTACGCTTTTACTTTCCATCCGACCACAAACGATTCTCGTTTACAAGCATACTTAAGTAATTATCACGAGAGAAGATTACGCAAGCGTCTTATTTATCAATTACAATGAAAATCTTCATTACTTCGCGCATCCATCCAGCTGTCATCGGCGCGCGCCGATCTCGCACATTATCAAACTGCGTCAATTTCTCCGCTGCAATCACGAGAGGAGCTCGGCTCGTCGAGGAAGCCAGACAGACTCGCGGGAGGTCCGCATGATCGCGTGCCCGCCTCCGCGCCGCCTTTTTCGTCCGCGGTCCGGCCAACTCCAACTCGTCCTTATCGCGATCTCGATCAGTGCGCACTTTGCCCGCGGAATATTAATGGCCGCTCGTTACGGTTCAACCTGCACACTCTCCTTTCAAATGCTCCTCCCGCAAAACTCCTGCATCCTCCCGGAGTAGTACTTATACGCATCACCGCACGCGCCGGCCACAATCGACGGTAACCCTACACCGAATCGCTTAATTGCACGGAGAAACATCATTTCCACGCTTTCGCCGAGTTTGTATATAATAGACTGCGCGCGCTTTTTTTGCCGGAGGCGTTTTAGGGAGATTTTTCCAGGAGAGGCGGAGAGAGTTGCGATGATTGGAAGGCGAGACTTTTCGAGCGAGGGGCGAGGCTCGCTCAGATAAATCGCCGCGGGTTCCCCGACAGTTTGTTTGCGTACGCCTCGCGAGACTATTTAATTATTTTAGGTGGAAGACTTAGCCGCTCCAGGTCTTATCGAGCATTAGAGTGCAAACGCAGTTGTGGAGCGACTTTCATGTTTCAATCGATGCTTTATCTATTATGGCAATGAGATGAGTTATAGTTATTTGGAAGACTCGTCATTGGCAGCTGTATAGGATCTTTAGTATAAATTTTAATGTTTATTTGAGTCTCGATGGAAGATTTAATTTTGTAGTGAATGTGTGCAATCTCGGCTTTGCTCCTTTTTTACAAATTGAACTTGACAAGCTTATCGTTGCGCAAGCATCGATTTATAAAGCATTTTAAATTCGCACTTGATCGTCGCTTTTTTTTATTTTTAACTTATTTCGTTTAACAAGCTACACAATATACTTCCGCGGCGTCAGAGCTTCACCTAGAAGATTGTTTTGACTGTATAGTAGGAGGAAAATAAACGCGTGCGGTGCGTGGTCACGTAATCCGTCGGAGTGATCTCACATACAATTCAATCTACATTCCAATCGGCGCGACAAAAGACCAGGAATCTCAAATTCTCCTTTCACGCTCGAAATTCAGCAGAGGTATTCGTCGTGCGTACGTCGCGGCACCACGTCATCCTCACTTTCATAATCGCAAATCCCCCTGTGCGTCAGGGAAAAAAGGCGTTTCTCGGTATATTCACGGGCACGATTGAACTTTCTCGCGAACAATGCTTTCCCCGAACGAAACTCAAATTTTTAAGCAACCTTCGTACATTCGCGGTTGACGCGCAACGTCGACCTCGCAGCAGCTGCAGTTTTACCGTTAGGCATCTGTTTTACATTGAATATTGAACGGCCAACTTGTTTATCAGTTTGTGTAATAACGAAGAAAATCGTTCTTATTATTATACGCTTCGTTAGTATTAACGAGCCGGTATCGCATTCAATCAACTTTGAAAGTGCCCGTCTTCCCGCAGGTCGCGTCTTTTAACTGTCACTTTTCAAAAGACTAATTCTGTCGGAGTAGCCTCTCCCGAGAATCGCCGCGTTTTCTATGCAAAATCTGCACAAAAGGGAGCGAGAGGCGCGCTCACCTGATGACACTTCGTTAACCCGACCTGAATCTCGTCGCGCGCGCGTGTATATTTTCCGAGCGGGCAATTCGAGCATTGGCGTCATCGGGAGCATCGAGGCCTGTAGTACGTCGGGCCTGTGCACGTCGCGACGTAAGTACATACACACGAAAGAGTGCAGCAAGCGCGCGCGCCTGCGATACGCCGGCGCTCGAAGAAGCGCCGTCGGGGAAACGAAAAGCCGAGCGGCGAACGCGCCGAGGCGCGCAGCTTCAGTTCAGCGCGAACCGGCGACGAAGGACGAGCTGAGCGCCGCGTGTCGCACCTCTCGACTCAATTTATTTTTTTTTACATTCGACCGACTTTCGACGTGATCGCTTCCTCGTTTCTCCTGGTTTTTTATTTATTTATTTGTTTTTCTTTTTAATTAAAAGCCGAATTTGCTCGTTGGCCAATTAACTCGTGCGAGGAGGACATCGAGGGTCGATTTTTTTTTTTTTTAATTGAACGACGATCGTCAGTAATCGAACCGGCCGGGGCACAAGCGTTGCGAAAATGAAAGAGGCCCGAGGCGGGCTGGCGCGATAATTTTAGTGGCGATTGAGCCGTGCGGCTTTTCATTCATCATGCTGACGTATTGGGCCCTGCTGCTACCGGCGCTGCTTCTACGCGCCGCAGGTAATTAATCTAAGCTTTCATATTTCACGGCGGAGGGCTTGTCGTCGCTGCGGCCAAAAATTCAACAGGGGCTAATAGGGTCTTTTCGAATGTTCGGCGAGGCGCGACGCAGGTTGGCTGCTAGTTTGTGCCGTTAATACGAGAAATAAGTTGCAGTTTATTCCGCGAAAGGGCGAGTTTTTTGCGTCATGCGGTGGTTCCTAAAACCTGTTTTTCGGAAGTCGAGTCGCTTTTTCGCAGTGTTTATCGCGGGGGAAAAGAGGAGTTTCGTGAACCAGAATTAAAACGTCGTTGGAGTGTTTCGAAAATTTAATCAATCGGATTTATTGTATTCAGAGTTACGCTGCAATTAGAAAATGTGGAGCAAGGATGCCAATATAGTCTACAATGATACATGTCACTTTTTTACAATATGTCTCTAGCAGAATCTTAATTGTAACTTACGGAACGACTTTCTGCCGATTATTAATTATCCTTTTAATGCCTTATTCCTTTCTCGGATAATTGCGTTATTACAGTAATAACATGGTGTTAGAACCCAATCGCTCTATCACGAATCTATAATTTTGCAATTGAAATCAATACTCTGCTATTTTCCATCTGAAACTCGATTCGCCGCTTATCAAATATTTATGAGGCCAACCACACTTGCATTCTCTTACCGGAATAACAATCGAACAAACGCAACCATATAAGTTTGGAAACAAATTCTCTCGAAAAAAAAACGCGCACCCCAACATGATCCTCGTCTCCAAAAAAAATGTGTACGCAGCCGATGCGCCGTAGCGTCCGCGTCCAAAGGGAATGCAAAAGAAAAAAATCCGAATAACTAACGTTCGATCCGCGTGAGGCTTCCCCCCATGGGGCTACTATTTTAAGCTTTTCCAGACGCGTTTCGCGCGCGCGAAACTCGCCGAGGCGTCGCGCACAATGCACGCAGCCTCCTACGTTTTCCCATCGTCGCGCGGAGGCGAGCCCCATTGTACCTCCGCATAAGCTACACCGGGCACGCTCGTACGCGCGGCTAATAGGCGAGGCATCCATTTTCAATGAAAATTTTCGCGCGCGAGCGTCCGGGGTCAATGCCAGGGTGGTCGGCTCGGGGGCGCATCCAGCCCGGAATTTATAGCGGGACGCCCATAAATTCGTCGGGCAAAGCGCACCGAGTTGCCGCGGAGGTTCGCCGCGAAGAGCGCACAAGCCGCTTACCGTGGGACGCGCCGATGAAAGCCCGGACGCAAGGGAGACGCCGCTCGTTTTCCGCCAGGGAGAGTTATTTATTTCGTTTGGACCACGGCACGCCGGTTAAAGCGGCGCGCCGTCATTGCGGGACATTTTTAATTGAACCCATGGTGGGGATGGATTTATGGTGGAAACGATATATTTGCCATTTTTAATGCCTGCTTCCGCGTTACTTTGATCGTTTTATTACTTTTAAGCTTTCTTTTTGACGTTTTTACGAGCTTGCGACATTTTTTTTCCAGGGGTGGTGATAAAAGAAAGGTTGATGAAGGGGAAAGATTGACTGCGTGTAAAACTCAGTTTTATTCACAAAAATGTTGTTATTTCAAGGGAAAGTAATATTTATATCAGAAAATAAGCTACAACATTCGAAGCTTAAATTCAACTTTCATGAATAATAAAGTAACGGGTTACTACTATTATGATGTCGTGAGCGTCGTCAAAGTTATTTTTACAAGTGATATATAGGTATACTAGTAGTGCAATCGTTAAAAAAGCAGTAAAAATTCTGTTTAACATAAAAGATATTTAAAAAGGCAAATCAAATAGAAATGAAGACAATCGATTGAAAATAAAATCTAAAACATTAAAAGGTGCACAACGGAATAAGAGTACGCAGGTTTCGTGTTTCGAGTTTTGGAACCAAACCGAATGCTGGAAACTAACAGATGCGATTACTCGAGGATTTCGACCCCTGCACGGGCTATTTTCAAACGAATCTATAGCCCAAATGGCTCAGTAGTTTAATGGTCAAATAAGAAGGGATTTTTGTCCCCTAGATTTTGAAATCCGATAATCTTCACAAGCTTTCATACACAATACAGAAACTAAATCACTGATATTAACGTGCCATTTACCGATCGTCAAATATAAATTTTTTCATTAAAAAATATAATTTTAAAATTGATTTGTTGTGACACTAAGTATTTATACAAGAAGCATTATACATCGTTATATTGATGAAAAATTCAAATATTTAAAAATGCTAAAACAATCATCATCAAATATAATTTATAAACAAAAATACCCAAATTTAATTTATAAAATATTCGATCATTATTTACAAAATTTATTGAGCTGAATATGTTTTTTGGCATTATTAATTTCTATTAATAAACGACGACTCGTTCAAACTCGACAAACTAATAGCAAAGATCAGCTGCTTCTTATAGATATTTTAAAATTTATTATCAGCGACTCTAAAATAGTTCCAACGCAAAGTCAAGTGTTCTGGTCGCAAGCACACCGGGGGAGAAAGGTTTCCTACACGAGATAATAGCCAGCATGCTCTACGCGCGTAGAAATCACTATCAACGTAAAATATATTGCTCCTGTAATACCTTTGATTCATCAATTAAAATATCTATGACTCATCTCATATCTACGACGTCATGCCACAATTTAATCAGGTATTATCTCATTATCAATAGAAATATACAGATGTTTATGTGAGCGCAAAGAATTCCTTAATCAAAAGCATTAGACAATTTATAATAGGATTGGCCACACGCGTCTGTAGTCATTGAATGATCGATATAAATGTATAAGCATGTTCGGTTATTGAAAAATGTATTTACTCTTGTAACACTTATTAATAAGTTACTAATTTTTTATTACAAAGAATGTGACTTCCTTTTATCCTCCTAGAAATTTTCAAAGTCAGTGCAAGAAATTAAAATCGAATTAGTATCTCTCGATCGGACGTCGCAAACATTAAACGGCCGTAAAGTAAATAAAATTGTTCAAAGCGCGTTAGAATGTCCGGCAATTATCTATAATTACCGCAGAAATTATTACGAGGTAATTATTATTGTGGTACATCTCGTGAAACAACTTTACGTCCAATTGAAAATTACGAGCAAAACAGTATTAAAAAATTTTACAAACTGCGAGCACTACATACATCACCCCCTCAAGCTTGACTCAGAGTGTACTTTGCTTTCAGCGGTCAGAGCATTTGCCATTAGTTTATTTGCCCACGGCTTATGTCATTGTTTATTTAAGTCACGTTATTCGATACACGGCGATGCACATCATGCTCCACATTCGTATTTTCGCTTTATTACTTTTCGCGTTCGTGCGAGACGAGGGAATGAAAAAAACGTTGAAAATAGATGGTCAGCCGGGCGTTCCGAGAAGCCGCGAGAGAACAGGCAAGGATTAAAAGTCGGTCCATTAAAAGAGGCTTCATCAGCGGGGCCCGCGGGTGGCTCGGATACGGGGAATAGACGTTATGTCGAATCCGCGCGCGAAAGCAGAGCCGCAGGCCATAACTTGCGCGAGCGCAGCGAGGAAATTATTTTACGCGTACGAAAATAGGCGCTCACGCCGGAGCGCACCGAAATCCGTTACGTCCCGATGCCGAAGAGGTAGCGTGATATAGGCGACGCGCAATTCGCGCCGCCTCGCTCTATTTTCACGCGGATCGGCTCGACGTATCCCGCATTGCGCGAAAACCCTTTATAGCCGCCGCCGGGTATATACTCGTCGAGTTAGCGCTTTTCAGATAATAGCTACAACTTGACACTTCTTTTTCGCGCTCGGAATCCCGTTCGAGGCTCACGAGGCTTTGGAAAAAATTCACTCGTTTGGCGGAAACGGACTCGCGTCGTCTGACAAATGGAAAGTATTGTCGATTTGTCGAGAAATATTTGGAGAGGAGAGTTGAGGAAGAGTTTTACTTCTTTTTTTTTTAAAGAGGATGAATGACGTCATCATCATTGATAAGTTTAATTAATCGGATTCGATTACAAAGAATCTGGCGAGTCTATCGTGAGATTAAAAAAAAACATTTTATCTCGATATATTTATATGATGGTAACTAAAGCAGAACATTTATTACATAAAATATGCTGCAAGCTCAAAGCGACAGATGGCGTTTATATTTTTATTGCACCTTCTAATAATAAACAAATAGAAAACATTTTCATAAACCATTTGAAAAATTGTCAATTGACAGACGTGTTAATTCGTTTGTATCTTCGAATCTCCAGCAACGAATCCAAATAAGCCGCTACCTCGATGAAAGGCTGCAATGTTTACCGAGGCGTAATCGAGCGCATCGTCTCGGCGGGGAGAAAAAAAGGAAAACCACACCAGGGGTATAGCGATGGCCGTAAATCATTTCGAGAAATTCAACGGGGCACTAATGTCCCGCGCATCGCCGTAATACAATCCTATCGATAAATAATTGCCGACGGAAGATCGCTTATCGCGTAGGCGTATCCGCGGCGCGCAATATGCAAACCGCGCGGCGGTATACGCGCGCGATCGGTTATTATTAGCGTCCGTGAGTCTCCGCGGATTTTGCACAAGGACCGCATCTGATTGATGGGTCGTTGCGACCGTTTGTTCAGCGCTTCTTCTAGTATACTTACGGCAAAACTTGTCGATTTATTAATCGGAAAAATGCAAGAGGTAAGAGAGCGCTGAGTAAACGCGACACTCGAGAGTATCATCGTCTGCGTTTCTCGAGTTGAGAAGCTTTCTGCTGTTTAAACAAGTCTTTCAGACGTTCCTGGGAAATACTTTTACAGGAGAAGCGAGAGAGCAAACGACGAATGGCATCTTTTTTTTTCTTTTTTTTTTTTTTTTTGTAAAATTAGCGTTATTTAAATTTTGAAGTAGAAGACGTTCCACTTGTATAATATACTATTATTAATATTTTTGAGGTGAGCCAGGGAATGTGTGGAGTCATGATAAACTGAATGATTTCTTTATATAAGCTGTGTATATCATTTCAACTACTTCAGATAGAAAAAAGAATAGACATACAGTTTCAAAGACGAGATATTTCGTTTCACGTACTTGAAAGGAACTTGTCTGCCCTTCAAATTTAATTCAACTTGTTTGAAATTATTATTGTACGACTTGTGCGGAGGTATATTAATGGGTCTATAAAGAGTTCCAAGTGTCAAAAAATTTGATAGTAGAAATTAAAAAATCATTTGACATATTTTGATAGAATTATTTTTTATTTTTATATTTAAAAATACGAGTAAACACGCTCAAGATAAACAAGAGACAGTTTTCTGATAAGACAAAGACGTAAGAGCCATACAAATGTAAAAGAAATGTTTTTCTAAGCTGTCAGTATGGTAATATTATTTAACATAAGACGAGGGCATACATCTAGTTTGTGTAAAGCTTTAAAGGTGGTAGATAAAAATGACTTTTTATCTTCAATTCGTTTAAAACGGCTCTGCAATAAAACGATAAATCAATTTGGCAAACATATAAAAGAAAAAAAAGATGTGAGTGGCCATTGCACTCATGGTAGGAGTGAAACTCTCTCATTTGAATGCGTGATTAATAAATAT
>JAWWEN010000038.1:13710245-13754701 GCA_035582955.1 Sycophila texana | reverse complement strand
ACTTTTGGAGACTGAAATATACTCGCCAGAAAACAAAGAGGCCTTTTCAGGGGGCTGAAATTCCTGAGCGTTCGGTGTGCCATAAGAAGTTATCACTTCAAAAAACGAACGACTACATGGATCCCACTGTATTGTCTGTCACTAAATAAAAAATGAAATCGATGTTTATCTTGCTTATATAAAAAATTCACAAACACTCGTAAAACAGTGTTGCAGTATCAATCTCGATCGCGCTATCTCCAGAACGAACTAAATCAAGAGGGAAAAAGAAAGGCCGAACAAAAGATTCATTAAGCCGGCGACACAGATGCATTGCAGCGACGCGAAAAGCCTGGACAGAGCCAGAAAGCCGAACCGGTGGCTCTCGTCGGATCGCTCGGCATGAATTATTCAATTGATAGCTCCCCATGCAAAGCACAGAAATCGGCTCCTATGGTCAGGCACGCGGACGTAACTCGCGCCGATCCCCTCCCACCTCACCGCCCAGCTGGACTCAGCATCGCGGGAAAAATCGGAAATTCGGCAGACGTCAGATGGACGCGCGCACCGCAAACGCCGGGGCCGATCTTACCTGCGCCTTCAACCTGGAGCGCGGCGGCGCAATGCGCGCGTTTCTTTCGTGCCGAATCAGGTTACACTAACACAAGAGCGGCGCAATCGTGCCCGAGCGTATACAGTGTGTACATGCATCGGTGAGGCTGCTGCCGCTGCCGTGGTGGCTCCAGCGGCTATAAAGTCGAGGCCTGGCGAACTATAGCCTTCATTCCGAGTAACACCGTTCTCCGGGAGGCTCGCTTCCCTCTCACTCTCTCCCAGCCTCTCCTACGAGTGCGTATCAGTGAGTATCGCCGCCTGCTTCTTTAAATTCCTCGCCTAAGAGAATCTGCACGCGCGAGCGACCGCCCGATCCTGCTATGCGCACGTGCGTCCCCCGAGCGCGGGGAAAAAGTATTGGGTTACACTTTGCCGGCGCGCGGGTGCACGCGAAAAAAAAATCTCGTCGAGCCGTCGGTCCGTGCAAAATGCCGAAAACGCGTAAGCAGTTTGAATTCTTTTCGTTCGAGGAATCGGGGAACTTCGAAATTTTGGGCGATTCGTGTGATGGCTCGCGATTTGTTGATGCTTATCGCGGGCTGTTTGAGTTTCTCATTTGCATTTTCGATTAGCCGTGTGGTGGTGAATGTTTATTTTACGGCTTGTTTGTTTCCGGATGTTATTTTTTTTATTTTTATTAGGTAAGACTTTAGATAGTGTCAAGCATATAGTAAAATAAATGTTTGTTTTAACGATTGGAAGTCTTGTGCGATGAATGAAACGAATATTAAAAGCTGTTGGATTACGTTGACTATTTTTAGTATTGTTCAGATCTACGTATTTTCCAAACTGCATTATTTCAAATTAGATTTTTTTTTATTAATTAAAAAATAACGCTATTAAAAAGTCAATGGATGCCAATCGTGAAAATATTACTCAGAATAATAACAATATGTCTACTTCAATGATAACACTGATAATTATGTTTGTTTTCTTATTTTCTGCATGCACTTTGTTCTTATGCACCATTTTAATGAATCATGTTTAAATTACTTTTTTCCAATATGAAATATAAAGAAAATAATTTTATTGGTCAAAAATTAATAACGAAATACTTGTTTAGATGGTACTAAAGTTACTAAAAATGTATATTATTAATAAAAACAACCACGTTTTTTTCATAATTCATTATAATTTTTCAGTTTTGTTTACTTTCATTTACTAAGTAATTTGCATTTTACTAAATTTGACATTTCTTAAAATTCTTGCTAATTGCTATATTTTCGCAATTTTTAATTAACGTCTCTGAAAAAGGTAAAACTGTGCAAAAACTACTACCATGAAACAAACTTCTTTTTATAAAAAAAACTGTTCTTATGCTATATTATTAATAATATTCTTATGTGAAATCGACTTTTGTAACGGATATTTAATTCTTTTAAAATAACCTGAACTTGCATTTTTATTAAAAATGGTATACTAATGTAACAATTAATATTTGAAATAGCTGCAGTGAATAAATTGATATGTTAATAAATAGCAATAATATTTTTATTAGGAAAAAATTTTCTTATTAAGAAAATATGTGTAAATTTGAAAATTTATCATAAAATGTAATCATAAATTAAAAGTAAAAATAAATATATTGAAATTGAAAATTATATAGCTTGAAGTGAAAAACTTTTAATAAGCAATTACCAACAAGTTGCTCGAATATCGACTTGATATTACGTTATAGTCAAACAGTACTAAATATACATGGCTCTTGAATTAATTAAGAGAAATTTTGTATGCACTTCAAGAGTGGCTTACTTTCTTTTTAAGATTATCTAATTTTTGTCTATATATAGTTATTGACATACGTATACCTTTAAAGGGAGTCACGTACATTTTTTTTTTAAACAAGAGGCGCTATCATGAATAATAATTTTGCTATTAAATATTCAGAAAAGGAGTAAAAAGAAGGTTTGCTTATACGAACACAGCTTTAAGATTCATAAACGCAAAATTAGCAGGGAAATAAAACTGCGCGTAACGACACTTTGTTATATTCGCGCCGGAATATACCGCAGTGAAATTGTCAAGTAATATTCCTCGAGCACTTTATACTCGCAGAACATTAACGAAACCGGTTTACAGAATCGCACACAACATTCGTGTACAATGGACTTTTAAAGGCGTTAGAAGCTGCATTCGCCGCAGATTTCAAAGTATAAGAGGATACCTTATACTTCCATTGTATAATTACGATTGTATTTGGGATAATCGAATGAATCCTATAAATTTTCAAAAGCCGATGCTTACACGCGCTTCGCCATCAGCGACAAAACCGCGTCAGTCTGCAGCATGAATTTACAAATTCAAAGTTGATCCCATGTGCAATGAAACTAATGACAGGAGCGTTCGAAAAGACAACTTTCAATTATCCAATATTGCGGTGTACGATGAAAACTCTTTCTTGATTATCGCAACGACTTTCAGCGAATAAAAATAGCGGCACATTTTAGCGTCAAGGCGAGGAAAGCAATAATTGTACGTATATATGCAATTACGACATTGTTACATAGAATTAGCCGAGAAAAATCTACAGAGAAAACGAATGAATAATCACAAAGATAATCTCAAATCATCTATTCACCGTGGAAGAAAAAAATATATACTTTACGGAAAAAAATAATAAAGTTTACAATAAATTTTTTATAGATGAGGACAGACTTGACAAGCCAAGAAAATTACTGTAAATCTAAAAATCTATAAATCTATAAACTTTACTCTATTATTTTTTTCAGTGAATTCACATTGACAAAAGCAAAGTTAAAATTGACTTGACGCCTATTTAATAACCCTCCTCATCCTAATTCCACGGGAAATTAAACTTTTGCCATTTTACAGATATGCGGTGGATATTCGCTCTCGGGCTCCTGACAGCGGTCAGCTGTCACATGCCCGAAATACTGTACTCCTGGGACAAGCTGGACTATAACTTCCCGAACGAATCAATGAGAATGGCGTACATCGCTTCCGGAGATTTCGTTCAGGCCGACAACCTTCCAGTGGGCGTCAGCGTGTGGAAGGACAAAATGTTCATTACGGTGCCCCGCTGGAAGAAAGGCGTACCGGCAAACTTGAATTATATTCGAATGTCCGCCACCACTGGTAATATAACTTCTGCTTACGAACTTTGCCGGTGGCGGCCGGCGGCGACCGGACGCCGGGCACCCCCTTCATAAGCCGCTGCCGCCGGGCGCTAATTAATGTAAATTCGAATTTTCCCTTAACGCGACGAATAAAACATCCGCGCAGATAAGTCGCCGCAGCTCACGCCCTACCCTAGCTGGGAGGCCAACGACGTCCACTCGAACAGCAACGACGTAATTATCAGCATCTTCCGCACGAGGATCGACGCTTGTGATCGACTCTGGGGCGTTGACACCGGCATCGATGATGTATTGGGCGACACGAAAGTTGTGAGGCCGCCTCGGCTCATCGTTATCGATTTGAAGACCGATCAGGTACCCGGCCCTTCTTTTTTTCACCTTTTCTTTATTTTCATTTATTTATTTAAATGTTATCAAGGACGACGAGCGGTCGAATCGATGATGCTGATCTACCCGGATGATCAATATACGTTTAATTGATTTATGGTTTTTAGTTTCAATGGCGATCTTCGTACTGAGGTCTTGATGTTATCGCGATGGGCCGGAATAATACAGCTTTATTTTAATCGGTAATTTTTTTTAGTGCGGGAAATGAGTAATTAAAATTGCTCCTTATACAAAGTGTGTAGGATACAGCACAATCGTGTTAAGTGATTATTTCGCTTCCTGTGCAAGTAATTCCTTTATCACTTGTTATTTTAGCAAAAGCTTGATATTAATACTGTACAGGACTACGCGTACGATTCAAAGTTTTAATGAAGAATAATAGCAATGTATATACATAAAAGAAAGGTGCATTAAACTAGAATGGAACAAAATTGTCTAGTAATATCCTATAGACTTTAGTTAAAAATAATTGGATGTGAAAAATACCATTATTTTATATCAGATTAAAAACAATGATTTTGTCAGCGATTTTAAAATAAGACAATGACTTGTCGCCGGTGAAACGAAGCTACGGTAGCCAGGGCTCAAGCGAGGAAATGACAGTTAAAAAAATAACGACATTCAGCGTTTTAAAGACTCATAAAATTAATAACGTCTTAAGAAAAGAAGAACCGCTGCGTTAGTTTGATCGATAACATTGAAAAATCCGAGACTACGGCGGGATATGCACGCCCGCGTTGCGTCGTTAAAAAAAATAAAATGATAAATGACGTGAGGCGCGCGCGCACACGCAGGACGCAAAGGGGAGGATGGCGAGAGTATAAAGATTGACGTGGAGGGCGCAGCGCGCAGGCCTTAAGGGAGATTCGTGTTTTGTGCTTACAGATAATTCGTAGCTACACTTTAAAAGATTCCGATCAGAAAGCCGACTCCTTCTTCGGTGACCTTGCCGTGGACGTAGACAAAGATTCCTGCAACGACGCCTACGCCTACTTATCTGATCTCGGAGGCTACGGCCTCGTCGTTTACAGCTGGGCGCAGAATAATTCTTGGAGATTCCATCACAATTACTTCCACTTCGATCCTCTGAATGGTAAGAGAAATTTTTTACAGTCACACGATACCCCCGGATCGCTCTTCCCTTGAAAACGAGGCGAGCGCGTGCGAGCCGGGCTCTTCATATCGCCCACGGAGGCAAGAGACCGGACTTTTTTTAATGTATATTACTTGGCCGACGCGCGTCTACATTCGGAAAGCGTCGCGCTGGATTGTCGTTTTACGTAAAGTTTCACTTAAAGTGACGCTCGATAATATCGCTGTTACTCGCGGTTAGGCGGCAAATTTATCGGTGTACGTAATGTAAGATTTTTATTGACTCCCCAGAGTGACTTCTTCATTCTGAGATTTTTATCGGGATTACGAAGGAGAACAGGTTTCCCTTTTCCTTCCTACGCGTACGAAAATCCTCTTAATGCTTGTTCGATGAGCGCCGCGGCCGGCTAACCGAAACCGAAGCCCAATTGGCGTTTGTAAAACGCAAAGTAATGAGGCAGAAGCTCGCTTTAATTTCCGATCCGAAGATAACCATAAAAGCGCGTCGTCCCAGCTTTGATGCACGATAAACCGCCTTAAGTCTCATTCAATTTTGAAACATGTATATATACACTTTAGAACGAGCGGCTTCAACTCGAGCGCGTCGCGAGCCGTCTCCATAAATAAGGCCGATAAATATGTCGCGCATCAAAGGGACGATTGTATACTCGCGATGCGCATCCAAAGCAAAAATGCCGAGACTCGCGTAAAATGTAAATTGTCGCATGTCGCGTCGCTGGTTTCTCTCAGTGGACGGTCATTATTCCCGAAGTAAAAAAGAGAGAGCGAGCGCGTACAGAAATCGCGAAGCGTTATAACTCGGCGAATGCTCTGCAGGTGACTTCAACGTCACGGGGATAAACTTCCACTGGACGGACGGCGTGTTCGGGTTGGCGGTGTCGCCGCCCAAGCCGGACGGCACGAAGGTCCTGTACTTCCACGCTCTGTCCGCCATCCGTGAATTCTCGGTGCCCACCGCGGTGCTGCAGAACGAGACGCTCGCCGGGGCCGACAACTACTACCTGTTCTCGATGGAGGGCGAGAAGGGTCTGGCCAGCCAGGGTACTTCGTCGGCCATCGACGTGGAGTCCGGCATCATTTACTTCACGCAGACCAATCGCCACGGAATCGCCTGCTGGAACACCAAAGCCGCGCTCAATCCCAACACCTTCAGTGAGTACAATGGCTTTTGTCTGGGCGCCGGCGCGATTGATACGCTCGTTCGGTGCCGCGCTTTTTCTACCTTGGCTCTAATGATTAATTAACCGCGCTGTAATTGCTTGACATTTATCAGTTTGAGCTATTAGTTTCGGGGTGTGAGTGCGTATGGGTGTTTTCGAGGTAGACTTATGCGAGTCTGTGTAGGTCTTTTAAGAGATGGTAGGAAGTTTATTAGTGAACGGTTTACCTCTTAATTTTTAGATGCTTTCCAATTCATTTTTGACCATGTTAATGATAATGAGTTTAAATTACTGGAAGAACAAATTAATAAAAATGTTAATATTTGCCTTTCAGATTTAGTTGCTCATGACGATGAAAAATTGGCGTTCCCGAACGACATTGCCATTGATCCAGAGGCTAAGAAATTATATGTTTTAATGAGCAACGTACCGAAACTAATGTACGATAGATTGGACGAGAATAATAAGTACATAGTCTACAGTCAATCCTTGGACATAGTCAGTCATCATTGCCATACTTAATCGGCGCTGCACTTTTATCTTTATATAAATGATACATGGTTAAAAGTCATATATTCATATATAAATATTCATATTCATATGGTGGATCCAAGTATGACACTATTAAGTCTGCCGAGATTTTGAAAAGAATACATTTGTTGTTGTTTTATATAAAACACTGATTAAAGTTTAATTCACAAACTATTAAATGAACTGGGACATTGCTGCGTTTATCTTGGGTTGATAAGTCTTTAAAACATTACATGTTTTACATCAATTCAAAGTTTTTATTTCAGTTGGTAAGGTAGGAAATACTTATAAATTTTCCACCAACCCGTTTTGTAAATGTTATTTTTTTTACTCTTAATAAACAACCAGTACAAAATGAAAAATCATAAGACTTATTTCATTAATATAAATTTAAAAAAAAAAACAACACCGAACATCAATATAACGATTAACATTTACTTCCTCTCGATTTATAATATGTATAATTGTATAAATAATATATCAAGCACACGCGGCTCAAAAAGTTTAGAATTCAACAAGTTCCTCGTCACCCTCCCTCACAAATGTTTAAAATCCCTCGGGGCCATGCGAAAGCGCTTAATAATCGGGAAAGGCAGCTTCCGCCGCCGCACGCATTCACTTGACTCTCCTCTCACATTAAAACTCTATTCAGTAAAAAAAAAGCAGCTTAAAAAAAAGAAGAAAACGTTTAATGGCCCCGAGGCGGTGCTCAGCCGATCGAGCGCTCTCCCCGGAGCTGCAGCACGCGTCTCCTATAACAATGAAAATCTTTTGAGTCGCGAAAATTGACTCACTCGGCCGTGGCTCCCGTTCCGTCCTGTACTTACGGCTAACTAGCCAACTACCGTTCCTCCGTCGAAGCCTCCTTTTTTTCCGCACGCCTCCCTTTCTATTCTTCGAATGACACACAGGACGAACGAGAGAGAGAGAGAGAGAGAGAGAGAGAGAGAGAGAGAGAGAGAGTGAAGCTGCGCCGATCGCACAATTAGCCGAATGAAAATGTAACACGAGACTGCACGTGACTTTCGTCGAGCTTCCGCACGCGCTCGCTCTCCCTCTCTTTATTTCGTCCTCGCTCTCTCCTCGTCTGGTGATTGTCACTTTGTCAACGGGTCGAGGGCTCGCGGGCGTGCGCCAGAGAGCGAAGAGGGTCCTCGAGAGGCGTCATAGAAAAGTTCCGTCCCCGAATCTCCGCCACCGCGCAGCAGCGGCTTTTAATTGCCTTTCGGAGGCTTCGTCGTTTTTCGAGTGAGAGACCGGGCTCTGACCCTTAAAAGTCGCTTCTACAAAGAGCCGCGCGGGCCACGCGGAGTTTCGTTCCCTTCTTCTTCTTCGCCGTTGTCGTCGTCGCTTTTTTTTTTTATTAAGCGTGTAGATGCGGACGCTTTGGACGCCGTCGTCGTCGAGCTTTAAAGTCGACTCCGGCGAAAAATGAAATTCAAATTCTATTCTAGTTACGGTTCACGCTTTGTGATGCGTTCTTCTTTCAGCGAGAATGTCAACCGCTCGGTTGCGCGCGCGCGCGCGCGACGCGAGGGCTTGACAAAAATGCATTGGGTTCTGCATTCGTCACGGGCCTCGGCATTGTTTGCATGATTTTTTTTTCCTGTCGCGGCGTTACCGGAGATTTGTGGCTCTCCTTTGAATGCGGGACTTCGTTTGATGCAGCATAGAAGTTGATTAAGATTGAGCTGAGGATTTTGTTTTTTTCTTTTTTTTTTATTTCACGTGTGAATAATGTTATGTGAACTCGCATTATTTTCGATGTTTGTATTTTTTTTGTAACACATGTGGCGTGGTGGAAGAAAAAAATTTTGAAGCAACAGTGCTTTTTTGTCTTCCTTAAAATAAATTAGATTGACCCACATGTTTAATTGAGCTATCAATCATACGGTAGAAAGGCTGAATAAGTAAATTTTTCTGAAACTCTATACGCATGAATGTTAATTAAGTACATTTTATTCTTTATATCTTAATGTCAATCTTAATAAAAGTCTTCGTCACAACACGCAGTTAAATTCTATTATATTATTATGAACTGAAGTACTCTTCATTATTTATATCGGGCATTAAAATACTTATTCGACGTAAAAGAAAATTAAATAAATACCAAATGAAAAATTTCAATAAAATATATTTATGAATGATATTATATTACCCAGCTTAAAATTAAGAATGTTTGCGTTGTTAAATAAATTCTCCAACGGTAGTAAATATCAGTTTTATAATTGAAAGCAATATAGTAATTACACAAACACTTCAAGTTTTATTATTCGAAACCACATATTCGTTATGTTCCGCAACTTTCGAGATGTACAGATGGTCAAAATTGGATGTAGCTCAGTTCATTTCATTCCCAATCGATGTCACTTCCAGACGAGAGTGTGGGAATTTCTTTCTAATTGCTACGTCGCAACTGTGGTGTGGTACATAGGGGGAGTGAGAACTACAACACCTGTTTTTAGGGTAAGGAAAATGCCATTTCTTTTATACGAACAACTTTTATTGCAAGAAATAAACTCCGCAGATTAGAACCCAGAGAGAAGTTGAATTAAAAAAGTTAAAGGGTCATATTCCGCGAACTTTACTTTTTCTCCTTTAAAGAAAAAAGAAATAAAAGAATTCAATTATTTACGTACTTTTTTCCTTTCTGTTCAATAAAAGAAACAAAGCCGAATTCCAACATTCGGGAAAAAACTCCGCATAAAGGGATCGAAGGGAATTCGCGAAAGCCCCTCCTTCAAAGCCCCAGCTTACAGGCACGACCGCTTAACTGTAAAACTGCGGCAAATCGGCTCTCTCTCGCATCCAGCCCTCGCGGAAAAAAAACCTTGTCACGGCATAATTCACTTTTCTCCCAGCCGTTTCTTTTTTTTTTCATTCCTCTTCTTTTTTTTTTTTTTTTTTTTTTTGAACCGCAGGCGCGTACCTCTGCCCACGGCACTGCTCCGCCTGCTATGTGTATATCCCACCCCCGTCGCAGGATTCCGTGACGTCTCTCGAAATCGCACTCGCGTGCTCGCACATTACGCCCGAAGCCACGTATATATGCGAATTCGAAAAAAAAGGAGGAGAGAAAGGGAGAAGGAAATAGAGGCAGAGAGTGAGCAGGAGGGAGATTCGCGCGAGCAACACATGGCACACAGAGCGAAAGCGCGTACAGATTAATGTAGCGTTTTACGATCAATGAACTAATTACTCGGCGGGGATATTCTCGAGTGCACTCTTTTTTTCACTTGCCTGGGCTTTCTCTCTCTGTCGGACTGCCCCTACTCTCTTCTCTCTTTCCACGCTCTTCTGCATCCTGCAGCTGAGCCCCTGAGTCATCGAGGCACTCGAGAGAGAAGCCGAGCGCGCGCGGCCGAGTCCATTTAACGGAACATCTGTTATTTTCTGCGCGCTCCTCGACTCTTTTTTCCGAGAGGGAAAGAGGCGAGCCGCAGAGGGAAAAATGAAGGCGGAAAACGGTGCCGCGGCTTTTCCTCGGGGCGTTCGCGCGCGCGCGCGCGCGCAGCTCTCCTCAATGCCCCGTCATTTGTGCGGCGAGATTTTCGTCGAGAGCGTGGGAGGAGGAGCGCGGGACGATTTTTCGATTATTGGCCTGCCCGCCAGCCTTTCTGGCTTTCTCTCTTTCACGGGAAGGCGCGCGAGTTACATTGTCGCTGCACCTTCAAAAGATTTTTCCTCTTCATCCCTCCACGGCTCCTCGACCGACTCGTGCAGTCGAACTCGGCATTTTGTTACGCTTTTATAGAGGAGCCGAGGGTGTGCAGGGAAGAGCCGAGGACACGCGGCGAAAGATCGTGAAAAGATTCGCGCGGTGCACGCGCCCCTCTTATCCAGTCGTCCTTCTCCATCGCGGCCAACGAGTCAGAAAACTGATTTCCGGAGCGCGTCCGCCGTGTCCGGCTCTGTGTGCGACTGACGTCCAATATCGTTCGCGCGAACGGCGAGTAGTTTCGCTCCTGCGCACGTGTGGGTGTACGGGCGCGTTCGTAGGTGTTGTCGAGCACGTGTGTGTTCGCAGGCGGCGGAGGATCGGACCGACTGTTGGGTGTAGATATATCCCGCGTCCGGAGACTGGAAGAGATTTGAACGATCAGCGCGAAACTTTGCGCGCTCGTATATATATCCCGGAGGCGATGAGAGCGGGATGTAGGTTCCGTAGACGGCGAAGGAATCTATTGTTTCCCCGGGAGGGAAGTGCTTTCGCCGATTTCGCGCCCCGGCGAGAAAGTCTTCTCTTGCGAGAAATAACGAATGTCAAGGCGGACACGTGCGCGAGAAAATGAAAATAGGGAGAGTGAAGTTTTTGGGATGGGTTTTAGTGTAAGGGTCTGTCCGTGAGAGATATTGACTTCTGTTCCTCCTTTGCGCGAGAAATTGGTCTGTATTAAGGCTTATTTTTGCGAGATTTTAATGGGAATTATTTGAAAATGTGAAGAGTCTTTTTATAACAAAAATTTAATCGGTTAGAAAATATTCATCGATTTATTTTTAACCATTAGAATGGAGCTCATTTGTTGCTTTTACACTTGATAGAGTTAATTATCGAAAATTAGCTGTTTAAAAGGAAATGGCTTGCATTCGAAAATAGAATGAAATTGTCGCGCTTTAGGAGGCATCCCTGTCATTTATTTCTGCATAAATTTAAAAGCTCAAAATGTACCTTGCGACATTCGCAGAAAAATAATTGCTCTTGCTTAGCGAAAAGGGCATCCAATTAAAATGTTTCGTGTCGACAAGCATCGATATCTCATCTGAGATCAAGTTTTTCCAGGAAAGAACGCGACGCTCGAAAGTAATTGTAACCCCCGTAGAGTCCGAAAAAAGTGATCTTTTGCGTTCTTGTCTCTCTCATCTCGCCGGGAGCAAAAAAATTCGGCACGCCGGTCGCTTCGAATCGCCGATATAAATCGACCGAGTGTACACACCTCACGAGGCTAAATGCTGCAGCTACTAGAGGACGCGTCCTCCTTACAAAGCGATAATTGACAATACCCACGTGTAATCTCCGCAATTACCAGGATCCCGAGGTAGGTGCCAATTTTTTTTTCTCTCTCCCGCATTATCATGCCCGCTCCATTATGCCGCGCAAACACGCCTCGAGAGCGGCGCCGCGGAGCACGCTGCACGCGCACCAAAGCGACCGCTCTCCTCGCGAGCGCACCGACACCAGCAGCCGAGGTACAGGTCGTGTATATATAG
Source organism: Sycophila texana (assembly GCA_035582955.1). NCBI lineage: Eukaryota > Metazoa > Arthropoda > Insecta > Hymenoptera > Eurytomidae > Sycophila > Sycophila texana. The sequence goes on along the minus strand of JAWWEN010000038.1, from coordinate 13,742,610 downwards.
GACGATCAGCTTTATGCACACGCGCGCTTATCGCGGCGTCCATCTCGCTGACAGTCACCAATTAAAACATGCTAACGAGCTGCTGATCTCGGCGATACCTCGCACGGCCCATCGAGCCTAATTAAATTCGCGGGCCCCGGGAATTGAACATTATCATGGGCAAGCGGTGGCGCGCATCGCGCACGGAGACCTCGAGCTTCCACGACAAAGAGCGAGAGAGAAAGAAGGAGGACTGAGGAGTGAGCAGCTCGTCCAGGTGGACGCTGTATGGAGGGGGAGCTGGACGTCGCGGGAAAGAACCTTTTGGATGAAGGACGCTGCCTTTTGGTTTTCGGGGGCGATGTTGCGCCGCCGACTTTGAAGATGGTTTCACGCTCGGTTGGACTTGCCGCTTCTCGGAATTTTCAAGGCTACAGGAAACTCATTAGGATAGCGAAATATTGATTGATACCTTTTGTTTCGTGATGAAAAATTACTTTTTTTTTAAATTACATTCCAAATTCATTAATGTATCAAAATTAATACATCCTTCCTACATTTATTTATTTATTCTTTTATTTAATATTTATACGGGCCGTAGCCCTTTATACAAAAAAATTTATAATTATTTAAATTTATAATTTTTTTTTTTTTTTAAATAAAATAAAATATTGTTGTTTTGAATTGTTATTAGACATTGTCCGTACAGCTTTGTAAATGTATAACTAGTATTCACTTAATGTAGAAAATTGTAGGCAAAATTTTGAAGAAAGTTACTATTGTACTGAAAAGCAGGGGTTGGAAGAATACACGCACCCTTTGGCGCGATGCAATTTTCTCTTGTATACAAATGCATCGTTTACTGGTTAGAAGCATGAAGGGGCTATTTTAACGATATTCTCACTGAAATAGTCGAGCTTTTCATCATCTTGAATAGGGCGGCATTGGCCCGCGCCATTCGGTTCAATGTGTTTTCTCTATATTGAAATATTTTCGTTGAAAATTACCGTTGAATTCACATGCGAAATTTCAATAAAACGTGCGGAGATTATTAAAAAAAATTTATATCCCACATCGGCAGACTGCAACATCACTTACCGGTGAATCGCTGTATCCGATAATTAAATTAGAATAACGAAATAAATTGAGAGAGAACCTCGCCGTCGCATTAATGCATTAAAAGGTGTTCATTAACTTTAATTTACTATTTATGCTATAGTTAAAAGTGCAGTAAATCCGACTACGCGAATCCCTGCAAAATGTATCCAAGGATAAAGAGAGTAATGGAGAGAACAAGCTCCGGAGAAAAAAAGAGGAAGGCGAAGCGGGCGAAAAGCGAGAGAGAAATTTCATCGTGAAAAGAGGCGAATCGAAGTGAGAGCCAGAGCGGAGGTAGGAGGGTACAAAAGCGTAGAAGAACGTGCATTTTTAATTATCATTAAAGGAGAGATATATAGGGCTCTTAATTCCCATGGAGTATACGCTGTTACCGGCATTTTCCCGAAACTTTAATATTGCTTAATTAAAGGCTCGGCCCGTCGAGCCTTCACCCTCGCCCTTTCTCTCTTTTATTCCGCCTCTCCCTCACCTCACTCCCGGCGCTTGTGCATCTATATGCGCGACTTATGCAAAGTACAAAGTGAATCGCTTAAACAGCGCACGACGCGATGTCGGCGGCGGAATCACGCTAGCCCGACCGTTAATGTCTAGGCTATGCACGCTGAGAGTACGACTTTTCGCAGACTCGCGGCGGCCCTTCGTTTCTCCCTGTTTATTTAAAACGTGTGGGAAAGCCCCATAACATTCTCCCTCTCTCTCTCCTTTTTACTCTCTTTCTCTCTTCCTCTCTCTTTGTTTTGAATATTTTTCAGCTGGGGTACCCGAAACGCGCGCCTACCTTTCGCAGTAATTACCGCTCGGCGTGCGCGTACGTCTTGCCGGGATCGCGAAAAAAAAAAAAATGAAATGTATGAGAGAGAATTGGGACGCTGCACGGGGGCGAAACACATTCGCTGATTTACAATAACGCGAGAGGCAGGAAATAAACACTTGGGCGTTCTTTTTTTTATGCTCTCTCGGCACGTCGCGCACGGCGAGACACGCCGGGGCGCATTACACGCGCTCCAGTTTTTTTTTTATTCGAGACCGAGCGATATTTTTCGATGCGAGATGATCGCGTCGATGTACGGCTCGAAAACGAATGCTCGACGGCAATGAGAAAATATTTTGAGACCGCGCGCTGTACACGAGCGCGAGCGCGGCTTCAATTTGAATATTTTTGTGCGCGCGCGGCCAGAAAAAAGGCGAAATAAAAAAAAAATATGGAGCGTCCATCGACTTTACGACTAAGCGCGGAAACTAATATCACAGTTGATACCTTTAAAATGAAAGCGAGTGAATTAAAATTTCGATTTAAATGCTAAGTTAACGGCGTCGTTCGATTTTTTCGCGATAAAAATGAAGTAATCAGGAGCAATGAGTCTTCAGTGTTTTCTTGTTTTATTTTTTTTTAATACTCTCATCGTAGGCGTTTGTAATCTTGCCCTCGCTATTTTACTTCATTAGTTTTTATTTTTTTGTTGAAACAACTACGGGGCGGTTATTTAATTAATTTTGGAAATCCACGAGCACATTTTCCATGCAGAATTATGTCCGCGCAATGGGTAATTAAGACACTTTTTCTCTGCCGCTGCCGAGGAAAAACTATTTTTCCCGGTTTAAAATAAAATTAATTTAAAACCGTCGAGTGCCGCTGGTCGGAGATTATAAGCAAAGACTAAAGACACTCACCAGACACTGCTATAAGATAAAAAGCACTTGAAAGCTTCAAGAGCTCGAATGGTAGATGTTACACTTAAGGCACCAAAGCATACCAAAATATTTACATATTTTTACTCTCTATTAAGAGTCACACCTTCTTTATTAATTATTAAATTCGTTCAAATCAAATAAATATTAATAAGTACATAATATTTTAAATGGTCACCTTTAATCGAGTATTGATTCATGTAATTTTAAACCGAATTACAATTAGTGGTTTTTGAAATTAAAAACTAATACAAAAGCAATTTATAATCAATCAATATTTATACGAGTTTCTGTATAAAGTAGTTTTCACGGAAAGCATTTTTTAAAATAGCCCATTGTACTTTTTCCATATACTGATTTATTGTATCCTGCTCTATTGTAGCTCTCTGTATTAAAATTGTTTATATATGCGTGATATTTATGCAGATATAATATTTTTACATTTGTAAATGCTGCTATTTACAATAAACAAAACTGTTCTACAGAAATCACCATTGGTGAAATAAATAAAAATATCTAAAATACGCATTTGTGGAAATTTAAAATATTTCATAATACATCGTGTTTTCCGGTCGTTAAACAAGAATGTGTTTCTCCTCGACATATTCTGTAAAATACAATACTCGAAAAAAAAAGGCATCAATAAAGTGCACCATAAATCGAGATACGAAAACAGCCGAAAAAGTGTAAAAATCAATGCAGCGCACTTTTACGAGGGAGCAATAAAAATTCTTTGAAAGCAGTCGCCGCTCGCGGCTTTCCTCCCAAGAAAGTCATGGTCCGTTCGCGAGCCCCCGACGAAATTTAACTGCTCGGGCGCGTCACACACGGCGCGCACTCGAGCTTTCTTTCTCTCTCTCACTCGCGCCCAATGATACACTCGACAATAATTGCGCAGTAATTAAGCGCGCGACTCTCTCTCGGGTTCCCACGCGGCATCGGTCTCCCACAACTGTCGCGGTCGCGGCTCTCTCGCCGCCCTGATTGATGCAAACGGAAAAATGATTTCCCCGCGCGCGCTACTCGCCTGACAGGCGTCCCATTCATGCCGCCTCCGGAGGAGGACGCGCTGTCGCCGAGACGGGACTGGAAAAAAAGGAGCGTTGCGTCACATTCGAAACTCTCATCGGGGCGCACGTGCGCTCGGATCCCGGATATACGTGTACACGCTCGGAGCTTTGTCATTTCGCCTCCCGCGTCAGCCGAACGGCCGTCGCTCGCATAATTTTTTGCCGCGGCTCACAATGGCGCCAGCTGATTAAGCCCCCGCGCGCGAGCGTAATCACCGAGTCGCGCGCGAAGGGGTCGCCTCCCCCTTTCGGCTGGATCGTATAGCCGGCGGTCGAGTGCGCTCATACATTCGTGCTTGTACATAGGCGCGCACACTCGTCGTGGATGATGAAGCCAGTCGCTTTATGCGCGGTATCGCGCGAGTCGCTATACGGCAAACCTCAAACTCTGGCGCTCGTCGTATAACTGCGGCGCACACTAGCGTATAGGAGGCTGCGGCTGAATTTAGGAGTCCGCGGGCACTCGTGGCGCACAATGTAGCCGTAACGAGATAATTGCAGGCGTTGCGATGGCCGTGCTTTTGGCGACGAACCACGCGTGCGTGGCAGCGGGGATGCGCTCCGGAGGACGGACGAGAGGTGGCAGACCAATAGAGAAGGCAAAGATCGACGGAAGAGCCTGCCAGGATGGGATCGTATTAGATCGGATTGGAGTGGAATGAATTGCTCGACGATTACTTGACAGATATACACCCCCGTACGTACGGCGCGCAATCCCTCTAATTCCCCGTCCCGCTGTTTCCATTTGTCCGGCCGAGCCCCGGCGCTGTTTGCGACCGCTTGCGAGCGAGCGAGCTCGCGCGCATTATCAATTACGCGCTCTCGATATTTGTTCGCAATTACGCGGCGGCGGGCGCAGGTAACGAGACGTCTTATTCGGGGTGGGTGAGCGCGCGCGGGTGAGGGGGAGAGAGGCGCCGGATGCGGTTTCGAGCTACTTCCGGCTGGCTGAATTGCGGCGAGGTGACAATATCTCGTTAGGCGGCCCGGGGAGGCGAAAAGGTCGGTGGGGGTGGGGAGCGGGGGGATCCGGGCGATTGTGTTTTATTGCGCTGGCGCGCCGCGGTCGACGGGGAATTCGAGTCGCTCGGAATTTGCGCAGGGCGCTCGCTACGGGGCGCCGTGGATATCTGAGTATCTGACTTTCGGATGCGCGCTCGCGTTATTAGAGAGCTGGAAACCTTGCGGCAAACTTGGAAAATGTAAATAACAGACGCGAAACGGAAATAAATAGTGGCCCGGATGGCCGTCCCTCGCTACGTTCGTCTACCTCCGACGTTGTTGCGTTTTTTTTTTATTCCTTTTTTTTTAGTTAGAGTTATAATCTGGGCGATTGCGGAAAAGTTCTGGATAAATACCGGGGTTGGTGGACGATTTCGTACTTTTTCACTTTCTCAAAAAGAAAGCGACAGGCGCTGCGACTTTTTTTTTAGCCACGCGCGGCAGCGACGCTTTAGGCCGCCGCGAACGTGGAGGCGTTTGCGCGCGTGCATGCGGGGTTGCATATCTGCGCGCACCGCTGCATGATGTTGGCGAATTTCCGGGACGTTAGGATTAAGCGCACATTTTTAATTAATAGCCGGACTGTTTTTCCAAAATGAAGCGCAGAGTCGTAAATATTTCGTGCTTTCCGTTTACTGAATTTTTGTTCACATTTTATGAAAAATTATTAAATTGTGTTATTGAAAAAAGTATTGTGAACAATAAGTTTCAATTCTTTCATTTTCTCCGCTTGATACTTTTCCGGATAGGGCTTTTCTTGGCTACATCATGCAACTAAGAAGGTTACAGATTGGAATGTTTGCTTTTCCCTTGAGATCGAGTTAGGGGATCGTTCGGTCGGCTTTTCGTCGAATCCAAGCATAATATTATTTACTAATGCAAACGCAATCCGACGTAATTGATAAAACTATTTTTATCGAGTTTTTTCGTTGGTCGATCTCTTAATCCCCGAAACAAATTGCACCTACATCCCGGTACAAATATGATTATAATTTACAGATTAACGCGATCAACCTAATACACAATTAGTTAATTTAAATCCTTAAGGGGCACTGAATCAAATAGCATTTTATCGTGATAACATGCACGATAAATACACATCCGCAGCCGGTCATTATCCCGGCAAAAAATTCAATACCTTTCCGCGATAAATTTTTCATCTCCCCGGCCATTCCAGTTCCAGGGAGTCGTAGATCACGCGCTCTTGGCTGGGAAAAAATTACGAAATATATCCCGATCGCCATTGAGATATAAAACAGTTATTATGACATTTCTTTCCTATCGAGCTAGCCTTGGCCTATCGTAAATCCATACGCGCGTATGCAAATAGAATAAATCATCGGTAATTCGTTGTAAGAAACCTACCGCGCGCGGGCTATCATTACGCGCAGTGCCCAGCGGAACGGCGGAACGGTAACCACCGAGTCGCAGCTTATAATAACGTAAACGATCGCATTCATCAACGAGCGTCGTCGATCGGCAAAAATCCGGAATCCCTCATTGACATTCGCTCGGCGCCCGTGCCCCATTAGTCATTCGCGCACACAGCTCTAATCGCGCGCGTGTAATCGCGGCGGAAAAGGTTTTCCCCGGCAGATAAAGCAAACAGAGTCTTTCGCGAGGGCAAATATATCCTCGGCGGCCGTTAAACGCAGCTCCATGCATTATCGGAGGGGAGCGATCGAAGCACCGCGCCGCCGCCGCCGCGATTAATTCCTCGTTCCGCTTTGGCTTATGCGCCTCGTATACCCCCGTCGATCGGGTGCACGGACCGATCCGCCGATAGCCCCGCGCACAGCACCCGAAGGTGTTTTCAATCATTCTTGAAACGTTAATAACGCGTGACTAGAGCGTAATTGCAGAAAGGCATCTCTAGCCCGAAATTCGATTAATGCCCGGCGACTATGTATATATACGTATACTCGCGCTTGCGCAGCTCTCCCGTGCACGTCGCGCGATCGACGCGTTGTGTATAAGCCGGCGGAGGTGCCCGGCGGCCTCGAAAGCGAACCACTTAATAGGGTGTGATAGATCGGGTAAATTGCATCGATGCTAATGGGATTGCACGCGATGCAGCTATAACCATTACCGTAGTCGTGCGCACGAGTCGGAGGAGGAGGAGGAGACAGAGGCGCCAGACCGCCGCCGCCGGTTCGCACGGTAGCCGCCCGAGGCTCCCCTCGCAGCGGCCCCGCAGGACCTGCATATACAGCGTCCGTCGAGGCGGACCCTCGGCGTCCCTCTCCACTGGCTCTCGTCGCATTGTCATCCTTCTGGCTGCCGGGCGGTAGCCGAGAGAGGAGCTTTGTGTCCTAAGCCCCTCCATCGGCGCTTTCCATGAATATTTTTAAAGGCGCCGAGTCGAGCGGGAGGGAAAAAGTGAGGGAGGACGGGCCCGAGCTTATTACTACGGGAAAGGAGCTGCCGAGGTGGAAGAGGAGGAAAATATTTGGGGTTCGAGGGGTTAGTCGCGGCGCGGCGATATACGCGATAATTGTGGCTGCTCCGAGGGCGAATTTGCATGGAAGGGAGGCGATAATTTCGGCCTCGGGGATTTTGGACTGACATATCGGTGAGAGATACTTTTTGGCTTGTGCATTGAATGTAAATACTGCGTTCTTTTGAATTTTAAGATCCCAAGACGGAATTGCGCGTCTCGTTACGTTCGATGCTTTTCTCGCAGTTTTTCTTCACTTTACGCAAGTGGAAATAATTCGCGCTGCCGGTTTTTCTTGCCTTGGCTAAAAGCTTTTTTTTATCGTTCAATTGTTTTAATTGCCCGCGTGCACTTACTCACGACATTAATTATTATTTAATAAAATACAATTAGACAAATAATTAAATTTCATTCTACATCTACAATTTGATTCTATCCATTATAGATGGCACTATTATTTAAACCGTTGTGCTCTACTATGTTCATTTTTATTTTAAGCTTAAGTTAATAAAATCTAACAGTTTAACTAATAAAATATCAAATTGATTAAAACTTGATTGATAAAATTTCATTGGATTAATCAATCGTGTTTCGTATAAGTGATAGAGAAAATGTAAAGTTTGAATAGTTGATGAATGACAGATATAAGTCTTGTCTGTTTTAGCTCGGTTGATAACGAATACATTTACAACATCGTAATAAATTTATTTGTCTGTCAAGGTACTTTGCCAATGTATCGCTTTGAAATTTGTCGAGCTAAAATTATGAGAATAATTTCAGAGCATGTTCATTTATCATTGCAGCTAGCGATGTAAATGTGGAATTAACTTTAATCACTGTTATTTCCTATCCGAATCATGATATTTCATTGTACAAACTGCACTAATTGCAGTACAGAAAGAAAAAAAGGAACTGCGCGATTGTTACGGGTAAAATATTTAATAAAAACTTACATGAAAAACTTACATTTATCAGTATGAATTGAGTATCAATTCTATTTATAAGACTTCTCTATTTCTGACAGAATTTGATAGACAGTCCGAAACCAAATTTACCACGTTCTAGATGCTGAACGAGCGAGTAGTCTATATGCGTCTATATGAATTTGAAAAATTACATGAGCGTACATATACTAAGAAATTTTCATTTAAAAATTACTTGAAAAAAAAAGTAATTGACGGTCAGTTAAAGCAATTGAAATTTTTACGGGAAAATTACTGTATTTTTTATCTGAATCGTGGACATGATACTACCGAAGCTTTTGTAAAGTTTACAAAAAACTAAAAATTTCACGGATTTTACAAATCTTTGGCAACGGTCAAAGTTACAGGTACTTCAAATAAGGATTTTCCCGTAAAAATTTCCAGTGCATGCAAACCGTTCTTCGATTCTCACGTAATTTTTGCAAGATAATTCTCTTGGTGTACATTCGTACGATTAAATACAAAAACATGGATTGAAAATTGAGAAAATTTCTCGCATGATTAGCGTTCATCACACTGCAAAAAAAAAAAAAAAAAAATCGTCGCGAAGTCTCAGCAGACAGACGCGCCTAGACAAAACTCGACAAGGCTGAAAAACACCACCTTCCCCGTCAGCAAGCCGCCGGCATTTATTCCCGCGTATCTTTGTTCCTGAGCCCATCAACCGGTCCTCGTTTAGGTACTGGGGCGCTCTTCCAAACTCCCGCGCGCCGCGATCATCCAGAAGAGCAGAAATTAGGAACGCCCCCCCACCCGCCGAGCCCAGTGCGACGCACAATGGCTCGTCGATCCGACGACTCCGGCTTTTCGCGCAGGAGGGACTTTTTAATAACGGAGAAAAATAATGGAGAGACAGGCGGGCGCAGTCGTCGACAATGGCGGGAGACGCGGATCCTGACGTACGGCGGTCTTCATTATAGGCGCTCGCTCCGAGCGGCCGATTAAATGCTCCTCCACCTCCTTTCCTCGCGGGGAAAGTTCCGACTACGCCGAGGCGGCGACCCCTCGTCCTCCCCCTTACCGGCCGGGCGAGAGTCGAGGACTCGCAAACAATCCTGGGGAGCCGCTTCGTGATCCGGAAAGAGGACGCGATTAGCGACATCGATTATCCGAGCGCGACTTCGTGCTTTTGTCGGGGCGCCTGCGTAACCGAGACGTCTCCCTTTTCCCGCTAGGTACCCGGTGTACGCGCGACGCGTCCGGATTCTTTCGCGACTCCTTTCTTTTTTTTTCTCTCTTCGCCTCCTTTTTTTTCTCCTTGCCTTCGCTCGCCCCGTGCCCTCTCCGCGCGCGCACCATACCCCTCGTCCTTCTCCTCTCTTTTGTTGGGAGTCGTTCGCGCGTGCGGTCGGTAGATGACAAAAGTAATCACTTTTCTTCGAGAGTTTGACTTTGAAGTCGGCCAAAAAGGCCCTCGCGTCGTAAATGCGCGACGCGTGTGTGCACGGAGGCTTATAGCGCGGAGAGCAGAGGGGACGGCGATGCCACGTTGTGTCGTATTTCATTTTTCAATTATGAAGCTGTGAGAAAAGGATACCGTATTTTCGTGAGTGTTTATTGCAAACGCTTCTCGGGAAAAGTGTTGCTTCCTCCAAGAGGAAGCTTTGTGATAGTGAAAAAAAAAGTTTCTCTAAAAACGTTTTAGAAGTTTGTTTTAAGGTCTGCAACGGCTTATTTTTTTCGTTTTTTAACCTAGTTTTCATGTATAAAATATTTAAAAAGTTTCCTCTATTATTTTATTTTAATAAAGATTTTTATAATATACTGGGTGTAAGTCGATATATTAATTTAAGTATTTTAGCTATAAGTCGTCTAAAAATAATTTTTATGTTTATTTTACATATATTTTGGTTATACTTATCGTAAAATATATATTTTATAGCACTCGGTGTCTTTTCACAAGCATTTTATAAATTAAAATGAATTTAAAGAATTTTACATGGAATAGATTATTTTATTATTAAATTAGAAAAGGAAGTATCAAATTAAGTTGGAGCAAACTACGTGCTAATCTATTGGCAGCAGTTTTTTCATTTGCGGATTGCTTTTGTCCGTCCTTTATATTTGTGACTTTATTATTTTGACTTATAAATAAATTAAAATCGATAGAATATGCAATGTGGAGAGGGGTATAATATAATAAATCTAGGTAAAATGAACCGGCAAGTTAAAAAGCACGGCTTTTAAAGACGTTCCATAAAATGCAGAGGAAAATTTTTCTGAAGATAGATAATGAATAGAATAAACCGCCTATTCAAACCTTAAGTACACAGTAAAAATGCGCTAACGAGATACTGGGAGATGGTTTAAGAAAGTTATTAAATAAAAAGGCGGTGTACGTTAAGACGTTTAATAACGACATTAAATTGTAAATAAAGATGTGCTCATTTAAAATGCATTTTTAATAATTGTTAAAATCACGAACTCAAAGTTTCCTTTTACGAGGCTCCGCTAGCGCTTGAAATTCTACATTCTAAATGCTTCTAACAACCGCATTAATTCGTCAGGTTGCTCCATAATTAATGAGTCATATGAGCCTCCGGCGTTATTAGGCTGCGAAACCGGCATGATCTCTATTGTCCGCTTCTTCTCGTTACCTCCAATTCAAACGCTTATAACGAACAAATGAAATAATGGGCTTTAATTTCGTTTCTAAAAACGTCATTGTTTGTCCCCCTTTCCCTCTCCCCGTCGTAAATGAACTCATCCTATAAATTGCACTCCAATAATAACCCGTCAAATCTGACGCTCGCCGTTTTGACGAGTTCCCCCGAAATTCCGATAAAATTCATTTACATATTCAACAAAATAGTACGAGCCACGGCGGATATCTATTTTAGTCGGCAGGACTAACATAATAAACGTTTTAATCGCTGCGCTGGATCGCGGAGACACCGACGACAACGCATGCGGGCTGCGATCGATTTATAAATAACGAGTCATAAAATTATTCGTTAAATAATTTGAGTGACACGACGGGGGAATTCACAATCGCCCTAATTATTAATGGGCAGGTAGAGCGAGCGCACTACCAGGCAGGGGGTTGTGTGTTCGCGCGCGCGAGTCGTCGCATCGGTTCGATCGCTGATAACCGAGCACCCTCCATTATTCAGATACGCGAGCGAATCGTGTTTAGCCGCGCGCATTTGGCATTCCGGGCGAGTTCTTGACATCTGCAGGCACGAAATCGTATTCTGCGAAACAGCGGCCGTTATTAGGAGGGTAGGAAGACGCGCCTGACTCGGAAAAATTAATAAGCGCAGTGTCGCGGCATCTCGATCGGCGCCGAATGCGCGTCAATTACGGAATCGATAACACTGTAGGAGCGAAGCTTGAGAGACGTCTGGAAAAAGTGAATTCATTATTCGGGTTATATCGCGGCAGCGCGTTCGTTTTTGATTAGTAATTGCATTTGGAGCAGGACTATGTGGATGATCAAGTTAAATAGCAGACATTCTTGCTGCGAGGTCATACGTCTTATCACTGGGAGGGTGCGCTCCAATTTGGATTGGCTCAAGCTCATGTAGCATTCAAATCGTAATTAATATATGCTATTACTAATGCATTGATAAGCGATTTTGCGACGCCTCCATAATCGGTGGCAAATGCACGTTAATATCGGGATTGATAATTTTATGCGGGTGGAATTTCGAAGTCGTCTGGAAAAATTTAATTCATTAATCGAGATATGCGCGCAGTTTTGACTAGGAATTGAATTTGAAGCAGGATTTCGTAGCTGATTAAGTTAAATAGCAGAAATTCCTATTGCGACGTCATGTGTCTTATCACTGGAATGAGAGGTTGGTCCAAATTGGCTTAACTGAAGTTCATAAGGCATTCAAATCGGGCGAACGTTAAGTAGCTCGACATTTATCAATTATTCCTTCTCTTTTGAATTATTTAGTTTGATTCAATTAAGTTTCTCTTATTTAATTACGAAGAACCTATATTTTATCTTTGTGGTACTGAAGAATAGGACTGATTAGTGAATAATTAAGAAGTTCAATCTCAATTGTATCACTAAATATTGTCATTACGCGATCCTCTTAAAAAGCACTTCAGATGAATAAGAGGATGTAGCCCCTTTCAAATTCAATTATGCCGCTGTTAAAAAATATCCATTAGCCGCGATGCGATAAACATCGGCGTTGACTCCAAAATCATTTTAGGGATACACCACGTGGTATATCAATTTTTCCACAACGCCGCATTACCTTATCAGCGGCTCGTGCAACACATTATACACATCAACCAGGAGAGAAAAAAAAAAAAAAATGAAAAAAAGCGACTAAAAAAATATTAATCACTCGATCCATAAAACAGCTCTGGAGCCCATTCTCTTCCATCTTTTTTTATCATCGATCGATAGTATTACACGTGTACCAGCGCCACGTATATAGAATACATAAACGCGCGTAGGGGAGAGGCGAAAGAGAGCGAGAGGAGGCAGGCGGTGTCGGTGGCGGCGATTGCCCGGCTTATATATAGTTATAGTTGACCAAACAGCCGTAGCCAAGCGCGACTCCCACGTGTGCGCGAGCCCGAGAGCGCGTGCGGCTAGTCGAGCCGGCGGTGGCGCGGCGATATCCCGTGTATATTACTTTTATGGCGCGGATTATACCACGAGATATTTAACGCTTCGCACATAATCGTGCTCATCTAGTATAGCCCGCGCGGCGGTGGCGGCGGCGGCTCGTTCCCTATCAGTGCAAACATTTAGCCGTGGTTATTCCGAGCAGCGTCGGCCGGAAGTTTGAATAGCCGGAGCCGATCGATGCGCATGCATGCGCGCATACAGAAATCACGGTTTAACAAAGCTCGGCTCGCGGAATAACCGCACTTTGATTATTGGCCGCCAGGGCCGATCGTACCTATGCGAGCAGCGCCACCCCCTCATCGTCCCCTCGTCCCTCTCGTAAACGAGAGACGACGCCGTAGAAGCCGATGCCACGCACACCCGCCGAAAATTGGATCCACCTGGCCCCGGCGTCATTGATCGAATGGGGCGCGACTTTGCACAGCGACGTTATATTGATTTCGCGAGCCATCCCCCTAGCCGCGCGCTTTTTTGCCGCGCGTTCGACCGCGACTATTCATCTGATTTCGCGGAGGAGCGCAAACAATCGGCGCGGCGGCTCTTCAGCCTGGCGCCTGGCGCGCGCGCGAGTTTTATAATTAACGCCGGCGAGCGAGCGCGAAAATTCCGCGGCTGCCTGGTTATCCGCTCATGCGCTTTCGATCCGGTAATTAAAAGAAGCGCCGAGTTCGCGCTTTTTTCCGAACGGACGACCGCTCGACCGTGCTCCGTGGATACTAAAGCTGTCCTGATGCTTACAATGGGGTACAGAAAAAAAGGTGAAATGGTTTTTTTTTTTTTTTTTAAAGAGGGGTGGAATTTTAATGGAAGGTGCGGTCGTCGTGACGACGACATTTCAAACAAAATGTTGGCTTCTTTTTTAAGTTAATTGAGTTGGGTAGATATTTATCAATAACATTTGAACTAAAAGTCACAGTGGTATTTTTAATAAGCGACATAATGCTTATCAAAAAATGTTGCTGGAAAATTATAAAGCATAAGTGCATGTAGAGCTGTAATTTATCGAATACAAGGTTAACACTGTAATGACACAAGAGGAAAAAAAAACTTCTTTTTCAGTGCACGTGTGACATTAATAAGGTCAAAAGTTACTGGTCGCAGAATAGAATTTAGAGTGAGTGCAATTTCACGCTCCTTCCGCGCTCTTGAAGCGAACACTGCACGCGTCAATTATGAAAATTGCAATGTCATTATTTCTCATTTCCTTAAAACTCCCCTCTTTTCGAAAATTGCTATTTTCCCTGCAACAATTTTCTTCGACTATAATAGTTACCTCTTTTTTTTTTCTTTTTTCGTAACCACCACTACTGTCCACTGAGTTATAGTTTTTTCAACGCTATTTTAGCTTTACATTTACGCAGCGACTTTATTCGAAACGTTAGAGAAAATGGGCTAGAAAATTACTTTTACCTACAATAAACTGCGCGAGGTTGCAGTGTCCTCATAGAAGGAACTGTAGAAAGTATTCTAGAGTTACACATTATTTTAAAACAGTTGATAAATTACTTATTTAAGATTACTTGGTAAGGCGTTTCATTAAACACTTCATCTCTTAATTAGGAATCCTCTTTATTATTAAAAGTTTTGCCTGAATAAATTAATTTAATTCAAAAGACGAATATAGGAGGAAATAAATTAAATTGACAAAATTCAGATACATTGTCCTTTTAGCAACAACAAATTATTGCCGTTTTTCTAGATTTATATTAAACCTTAACTGGCCTCTAATCCGCTAAATGCAAGAGAATCCATTATACCCTATTACGTATGCCGTTTTAGTCGGAACCGACCTTTCCTAAACTCTCTGAAATCACGAAAATCCATTTTATCTGAATCGTGCCATTTAAGATCAGAATTTATTTGAGCTTACAGATTAAATTAAATTTCTACTAAAATTAATTAAATCTCTAGGGCAATAATTAATTTCTTAATAATATAAATGCTCTTCCATATCTACCATTTGCTATCTTCATTCTGATTTTCTATACCATTTTTTTTTACTTTACAACTACACTCGTGATGGGGTAAAAAAAAGTAAAAAGTTAACTTCTTAATATCCGCGATTAAAAAACGGAAAAACTCATAAATACACTTCCGTTAATTTCTCCAATCAAACTTCTCGACTCGTCGTGGGCATCCCTCGCAGCCCAAGAGCGAACTTTCCGATTCGCGTACCGGAAAAAGGACGCCGACTGCCGCGATCTCGCGAGGGGAAACGAGGCTCGTGGAAAAAAACATCCCCGGGAATAAGATCCCCCTGACGTCGCAAAAATACATAAGTAACAATCGGCCCTCGAGGTATTTTTCTTTCCGTTTTATCCTCGGCGAGAAATATAAACGATCGATGCTTCCTTCCTCCCTCGACGCGACGCCGCTAACCGCGGACCACGGCCATGAAACAATTCTGTTTTTTTTTCTCTACTCCTGCGCGAGTCCTCCTCTTCTTCTTGTCTCGACATGCTTCAATAGCGCGGCAGCGGCAGCAGCACCGACGGCGGCCAACCTCTTCATGTCCCTTTACGCGCCGCGGAGTTTCAACTTACTTTACGAACATTGGTACACGGGGGTCGGAAGCAGCCTGGGCGAGGTTACAAAAAAAAAAAAAAGAAACGAGGAGCACGGTAAAAAGAATAAATATAGACATCGCTCGGTCCCGGCTCTAACTTTGCACCGACACAGGTGAGCCCTCACTTCCGGGGGAAGTATGTACAGGCGCGCACACAGCTGAGAGTCGAGAATCGTGGAGGCAAGGACGCGAGCGCGGGTTTCAGACGGATTGACCAGCGGCGGTCTCGGATTCGATTCAGCCCTCCCTCCCCCTCCACCGCGCGCCTCTTTTACCTCCTTCTTTGGGTCGCGATAACGTCGCTCTTTCTCACCCTTTCTTCCAGTATTTATCGATTTTTGGCCGAAGGGGAAGGTCGGCAGCCGGTCCCCAGGCACCGCCGAACTTCTTTCGTGTAACAGCCGCGTAACGACTCTCCGGCTCTCCTTTTTTCGCTGTCCGCTCTCTCTTTCTCTCTACTCCCCCGTAGCTTTTCCACGAGTTCGGGCTCATTGTCGGCTTGAATAACGAGCACATAGACTGCTTCTCGCTCCCGCCGGCTTTTCCCTCCCGACCCTCTTCGTCTTGCCTCGCCGGGGGGGACGGAGGAGGCAAGATTCAATCGAGTCCGCCGAACCTTTCGGATTAATTGATAAGGTCGGGATACAAAGGAGACGGATGAAAAAAGTGAGCCTCCGCTCGCTCCTTCCGCCAGTTTCGCAGCGACCTCTCGGTGCCCGGGTATGAATGCAACTTTATAATGAAATCCGGGAGGAGGGCAGCGGGTAAAGAGCCTCTCACTCGCTCGCTCGCTCACTCTCGTAATACTTGCAGCTCCTCGAGTCGCGCGACTCAAGACGCAAATGACGAAATTCAAATTCAAATTGCGGAATTCCGGGTATTCTGTGGGATAGGCACCGCGGGCGCATTTTCGGTTTAATGAGCGCGGAGACGCTATTTTCGCGCGGGCACGCGGCGCGCGGCAGTAAACGGCGACGTCCGAGCGCGCACTCGGCGCCAGTTTGCTGGCTTTGAGGTGCCAAGAGTTAATGTTCCGGTTACGCGTAGTCCCCGGGCGAGCGCTGAGAACTGGACCTTTATGCGCGAGATAAGCTGATTGCGATCGTTCTTGTTTAAGGCACGCGATAATTTTCAGTGCGCTCGCGCTGCTTACCCTCTCTGCTTTTTCAAAATATTTACTATTTTCCTACCTCTATCGTCAGAGAACACGTTCGCGATAGTATCTGCGCGCTATTTTCTTCTTTTTTTCTTTCGCTTATTATAACAATGCATTTTTCAGGACATTTATTTTAGCCCTTTATGAGCGCAATATTCGTAGGTTCTAATTTATTTATAGAAAAATTGGCTTTCATACAGCTTATAAAAGTAGTAATTAAATATTTGCTAATTGTTGGCTGCAGTAATTAATAGACTGCATTTTTTTTCATTTATTTTAAAAGGTACGTCGAGCGGAGAGGATTTTTGGTGAATTGATGACAAATTAATTACAATCTTGGCCGTGGCTACGGAAAATTGTTTTCAATACAAATTGTTGCAATTAATTAACCTTTTTCATGCATATGACATGCGGGTGCTTAAAAAAACGTGCTGCAAGTGCGTTACGGCGCGTACATATTTTGCGTCATGAGCACGCAAGGGTCGCCTCTGCCTTGTTTTAAAATGAAAATTGAATTTTATCGATAACGGTTTAATTTATGGACGCATTTTAGATAAAAAACTGCTTTGCGGACAATATTTTACTTATATTTACTGTTATTGTATCGTAAATTTTTGCAGCCTCATGTACTAATACTTATACACGCGACGCACGCTCTACGAATTTTGTTGCAGTACAGGAAAAAAGAATCGGAAGCCCGAAGATTACGTTAAATTGATGCTCCTCACAAAATTTCAAACTAAATCCACCTGAGAGCATAAACCTCATTAAAAAAAATAATTTACTGACTCGTTTCCGTTCTGCCGTTACTTCTTTTGTCAAGCGCGCTGAGTCAAACCCTAATCACCCCTGAACGTTAAAATTACACGCGTCTCGACAATAAAGTGCCTCTTCCTGCCTCGTTCGAAACCTCAAGACACAAAAACCCCCCGGCCGCACTAATCCGATGAAGAGCAGGCGCCTCGTGAGCGCGCCGCCGGGAAAAAAAGAGGAAAGTCAAAAATACCCATTGTATAAGTGCTTCGGACGCAAAGCCTCGCGCATTACACAACGCGGCAAAAAAAGGAAAGCTCTGAGGAATCTTTATTTAGTAGAACCAGGCGTCCAGGACTCAAAGCACTTGGAGAAGTGCGCGCGGAGGCTTTAATCTCGGGGCATCAAAGCGGGCGCGACGAAAAAAAATGCTGCAGGGGGATAGGAAGCGAGTGCGATGCAGTGTTCATCGCGCAGGGAGAAAGAAGGAGAGAGTAAAATAGTAAAACGCCTGGCGCGCGCGACAATAGAGTCTCTCCCGAAGAGGCGCGCTAAAATGACGTTTTTAGATTCTGGGAACGGGAGCGATGACGGTCCTCTTCGCGAGCGAACTTCCGCCCGAGATTATGCGCTGGAAATGTACAAAGCGCCGGGGTAGACAGGTGGCGGAACAATACCGGGTAATGATTATAACTGCGAGGAAATGCTACCGAGCAGGCTTGAGAGGCCCAGACATGCTGGGCGACGTCCGTGAGACAAATGTCACTTTTAATTACGACAGAAGTCACGCTCGCTGCTACTTTTTTTAAATTGACCTGTTTTTTTGCAGGACTAATTTTGTAAGAAATCCAGTTTTCGAAGTAATTTCATTGGCTAATGGATAAATTTCTTGTTGCCGGCCTCAAAATTCAGTAGATTTTCATAAGGATGTAATATTTCAATTTCAAGTTGCTTAGAAGTTACTTTATTATGATACAAATTGCTATGTCAACTTGGCAATCTCACGTAAGTATTGTACTGAAAATTTTAAAATTACTAGCAAAATCAAATCGCCTTTTAAAATACTTCACAACATCCTGCTATCCTTTTTTTAAGAGAGGATTTTATTTTAGTTATAAGTTTATTGTATGGTCCACCTTTATAGGTACAGCTAAAATTAGTATACATTTCACAGGATTTACTATGTAAATTATATAGTTAATAAAATATTTACTTCAAAAAATATATAAATTAAATAATTAAGTTATAAAATTTTCTAATTATCCTGAAAATTTATAGTATCACGCAGAAACATAACTTGCTATTTAGTGCTTATAAACGTAAATATTTCTTCTTAAATTCATGCGTAATAAACTAAGTGTGCAAAGCAAGTTAAATTTTGCTAGAAACTTAGAAGTGATACACTGGTATGAAAATATTCGATTTAAAAGATTCAGATAAGGAATTATTTTAAGTAAAAAAATGATTGAAAACAAATTTTTAAGGAAGAAAATACTTTAAGAGTAAATTAAGTAAATTGTAGAAACGAACGAAAAGAAATTTTTCGTCAAGCATACGTGATCAAATTATCCGTGAAGAATTGAAGAAAATGAATATTTCGTAGCGACGAGGGAACTTAGGATAAACTGCTAAAGGTCACGTCTTCTCGTAGCACTGTATGCATACACGTGCGCGAGTACATGCATTCCGAGTTTAGCGAGGCGATGCGACTGACTAGACTTGGTATGCAGAGTTCACGCTATTTCGCGAACTTTGACCGCGTTTTTCTCGACTTTCTCTTCATTTAAGGGAGTCCGCGTTTTTTACAAAGTTTATGAAAATTCAAGGCTCCTCTCTCGTGCGAGCTACTGCCTCCGACGAAAATTCTGTTAATTTTTTCTTCGGCCTGTTCTAGAAAAATGTTTGAGGGAAAAAGTTGAAATTTTAACATTTTTTCACGATTCAATTGAATCTATCCGTAAAATAACGTCATCATCTTGTCAAGTGAAAGTAGCGCCTTTCCCAATGCGAAATATCACCCGAGAATTTCGACCTCGCGCAAATCCATTCAATATTCTGAAAAGAATGCATAAGCGCGAGGATCCTCGGGGGCTCTTGCAGCTCTGCTCCTCGCATTTGCATAAATATTCGCCAGTAGCTGCACCTCAGCAAAGCGAAGTGAGGGTGGCAGGGTTGAGGGGTGACAAACCGGCCGCGGCGCGACCCCCGGAAAATCGCGTACAAGGGTTGCGCGCAGCACTTAGAGCGCACCACCACTAGCGTCGACGGATTTTCGCCGATCGGCTTAGCTCTCGCTCTCTCGCGCTTCCTCTCGAGCGGGATCGGGCCCGCAGCAGCTGTCGCCGCTCGCCCTTGTATAAGTACTGCCCCCGCGTGTCTATCCCTCCCTCCACTCCTCTCCTCGATCCGCCTGACAATGGATTTAATTTTGGTCTCCCTCGAAAACTTAATCTCCTCTCTCGTTCGGCGCTTCTACTCCGTCTTCGGCGAGTCTCCTCTTTTTATCTCGAGCCCCCCGCCACCCCGGCCTCTCCTTTCCCCGGGCGCTTGCAACTCTTGCTCTCGCTCTCCTTCGTTTTGGCCACTTTTGGCAGTAAATCTCTCCACACCCCCAAGGTCGGTAAGACAGGCTTCTTCTGCGACACTTCTTTTCCTCTCCTCGTTCCGTCCAATTTTTTTGCTCTCGCTCATCTCGCCGAGCTAAAATAAGAACAGGATGCCCCGGGATTTGTAGCGGATACTCAAAAGAAGTCGAGTCCCGCGCGCTTGTTTCTTTCGAGGCACCCACTTCCAGCGGCGCTGCTCCTTTTTTGCCCTCTCCGCGCCTCTTTTGTTTCCTTCTTTTTTTCACGTTTGGTTAATTTCCCAGCCGCGGACGACATGAATGCAGCTTGCACTCAATGGTAATAAAGCACCGGGCTGATCTCTCTCTCTTTTTTATCCCTTCCTTTTTCATATTCCTTTTTTTGTGCGAGAGGGGTCAAAGGCGCTCCGAGGCTAATCTCTCGTCGAATGCTCGGCTCCGGTGTTATACGAGAGCTTTATTTTTGACTTCGATCGCGCAGTGTCATTTTAATGATCAAACGCGTGTAAAAATAGGCCCCGAGGCCGCCTCTGCGCGCCTTTTGCCGTTCATTATAATTCACCCTCAATTTAGTGCGGCCCATAATTCACGATCTCATTTCTTTCCGGGCAATTAGATGCTCGAGAACAAGATGGCTGTTACAGCTTGTTGATTGACTCCTTTTTTTTCTTCGAAAGCACTTATATTTACAAATATTTCACGAGAAGACGTCGCGCTGCATTATACCGCTGTTCGAGTGCTTTAATTGAATCCCCGAGTCGATTTCTATACCCACGATGAATGCGCGAAAGATTCCGACAAAGTCAGTGTTAGTCGCGCGCCTAAATGCGGATCAGCAAACGACTCGCCAAACTTTTTCAAAGGGAAATTAAATGGATTTTCCGCAGATTTCCCCGATTCAAAGACAAATTGAACCGTAAGTAATCAGGTTCGACTCGCCGGGACGGTGGCTCGAACTCGACTTCGACGAAGGATGAAAAACCGCTGGCTCCGGGATTTTTATCAAAGCGAAATTTCAGCTCGGTAACGAAGCATCGAAGAGAGAAAGTCTCGTCTAGCAGTCGAAAAATTACAATAATAAAGAAACGCTATAAAATCACTTAAAAACTACCGAATTGTCCGAGCGAGCGGAAGTAAAAGCCAAAGTGAAAGTGCGCCGGTGTAATAACCGTCCGTTTCAATTAAAGCTTCAAAACTCGGCACTTTTCGTCGCACGGGAGCGACGGGCGATGTCTTCAATCATCGCCGCTCGATATAAACGCAAAACGCTCCCGAAGACCCCCGTAAATCAGCGCCGCGGCGTTTATCGTCGGCGCATACATTGTTTACCGCGGACATATATATATATATACATATATACGTTATATAGACACGATGCCGGCGCGGGGCTTTTATCGAGCGTTCGCTCGATTTGAAAATCGACTCGTTCGGAAGCGCCTCGGCGTCTCGGCGCGATAAATAAAACATGACCGCGCGCACAGCAGCGCCGACGCGTGACATACGAGTTCACGACGTTTTCTTTAAAGACTCCGCCGTGCAGCGAGTCAATCGGCCGCTCGTAAATCGAGGGCTCATCCGCGCGATTAAATTCCGCAAAAACAGCTTGCGCCGAAGATACCGAAGTGGTCGCCGTCGCGATTGCGGAAGGAAGGACGAAGTAAAAAAAAAAAAAGAAAAAAGAACGGGTGTACGAAGCAGCGATACGATAATAGCTCAGCTCCGCTCTCTTCCTCCCGTGCCCGCCGCTCATAATCGAGGAAACGCGCAATTACATGGAAATCCATTCGCGTTTACCAGAATAAGGGGGAGGACGCGCTCCTCGGAGGATCGCGCGCGGCTATTAAATCAGGCTCGGAAATAATAGCTCCTCCCACCCCTTTCCTGCGAAATTATTAGAAAGTTCTTTCATGCATACAGAAGCACGGGCTCGTTATTGTCCCCGTCGCGGGAGAGAGCGCATCGCGGGGGCGGAGGGTTGAAATCGGTGAGTGGCGCTTTTCTCTCGGGGCAGCAGCGCGAGGGCGGAAGGAGCGCGGAAGGAGCGCGGAAGGCGGGAGAGGGATTGATTACAAAGCGCCGAATCTTATCGAGCGGATGCTCGCCCCCGCCGGCGCTCTCCGCCTCAGCCGTCACTTCTGGCGCGCGCCAGACGACGTCCCGCGATGCGTCTGAATCATTGATAAAGGTATCGCGCGAGTTGCCACGGCCGTGGGGCGAAGCAGGAGAGCGAAGACGGAAGGGGCGTATATCGGGGAATCCAGCGCGTCTATAATTAATTCACGAGGCTCGCCGAGAGAGCCGGAAATAAAACGAGCCGCGGCATTTGCCTGTCTTCCAGTTCGCGTACATGAAGGACTTTTCCACGGGGATAATCTCCCCGGCGAACCTTATTAAGTACTTATGGCCGGGGAGGGGGCGATTTCGCGGTTACTACCGTGGCCCTTCGAGGATAATTTAATTGTGGAAGTTCGACGGGGTTCGCCGCCTTCTGGTATATACATATATATATATCCGCTCGCCGGGCACGCGGCTCGCAAGAATCGATGGGCGAAACTTTCGCCGCGGGACGAGTTCGCGGCGAGTGTTTTCTGAATTGCGGCAAATGGAGGGATGAGGAGGCGGGCCCTCGGGAGGGAGCCGACGGTAATCGGGCGCCGGGCTCAATGAGCGTGTGATTGAGTTTTTGACTCTGAATGCGGCGCGCGACCGGCAAGCGGAGGCCGTGTGGAGAGTCGGTGCATCACGTCGGCGCTTTCGGGGGTCGAGGCCCTCAATGCCCATTGTCGAGCCCCTTTTTTCAGACTATTCGCTGTGTTATGAAATTTCTCGAGCTCTCGTCGAGAAATTCAATGGAGCGCATTCGTGTATTTTCATTGAATAATATTATTTATTACGTAAATATACACTTTTTCTTCTTTAACCAAACTTCTTTTTGGCTTTCGGGTGAAATGTAGCGGAGAGTGTTGTTTACTATTGGAATATTCTATGAATAAATTGAAAAACTTTTTGAACAATTTAGTATCATGGAGAATATTCAAATGAATATGAATAGATTGAAAAACGATTTTTGAACAATTCCGTAGATTGGAACATTTGCATAAAATGAATGAAAAATTTCGAAAAAATATTATTTTTTGAAAGATTTTACCCGAAGCTCAAGTAAACTCAATCCAGTTTTTATAAAATTAAATATTTCATAAAATCTAATAAAAGTCGCACTGTAGTCCTATCAGATCTGTAAGAAATCTCGGAAGGAAGGAGTTTAATTTCGAGTTATCAATATAGTGTTCGATGAGCTATAAAAATTTCGCATGAAATCCAACTCCGCGATAAAAGCCAGACGAATTGTATCCGTCCGGAGATCCTCCCTCGCCCAAAAAAGGAAGACTCTGCAATTTCATTGCAATATTTATTGAACGGGCGCACGCATATACGTCTCGAGAAGAATATCGAAGGAAAAAAAAGGAGAGAGAGCCTCGTCGGTGCAAAAAGAACTCACTGAATATTAAAGTCTTAATCATACGGACTAGAGGCTTTGAAAGATCGAGAGGCGCCCGTAAGCCAATGGCCAAAGACTCGTCTCTCTCGCCCTCTCTACATATATCGGCGGAATCCGTTTCATATCAAAGACTCGTAAGCTTCCACTCCTCCACTTGCAGTCGCACAAAGAGAAGGTAAAAAAAGCCCGTAGCTGGCTAGATTTTAGCGGACGCGAATGAAAAAGATGCGATCGAAGAAAAGTCCACCCCCCTGCTCTCGGCCGCTAAATCACACGGTATATACCGGGGGGAAAGGCGAAAGTCGGAGGGGTGGCGGCAGGGGAGGGGGGGAGGCACGCGTTTCTACCTCGACCGGCCCTCGCCAATTCCGGCGGAAGGTGCAGGCTCGTAATTTTGCCCGACCCCGTCGCCGCCGTCCTTCTTTCCCTTCCTCAGGGTTCCATGGCGATATTCTCCCTGTGGCGCGGCGCGCTTCCCGGCTCGCTTTCACACACAAGCTTGCACACTTTTCACCGAAAAAGTGGAGACCGGGACGCGCGGGCTTTCCTCTTCCTTGGCGAACAAGGGACCGTGGCGAGGAGGGGAGGAAGCAGCTACCACCGAAAGGGATAGAGAAATAAAGAAGGATCTATTGAAAGTGCGAGAATAAAGGAGTCGGGGGAAGGGTGTATTAACAATTATGGATAGGGTGAGATATTACAAGGTGGAACGACTTCTTTTCGGGATTTTGCGCGTTTGCGTTCGAGGGCTTATCACGATAAATGCTGCTTCAGCCGGTTTGATGAGAATTTATTGATTGCAATCTGTGCCAGCCGGCATTGTACTTATTTATTACAGAGTCTTATTAAATCCTTCCTTACAATTTTATCAATTGCAGTGGCAATATTTTGACGTTGATTAATTAGCACACTAACTTTTGATTTTATGCTTTAAACCAGCATTTTAATGAACATAACATTCTACTCGACAAATGCCAGTGTAACGCAAAGTTTCCTTAGTGTTACAAGGTACCTGCGCCTAATTACGCACCGTAAGCAAAAACAGTTACTGTTTTTCAATGGAAGTGAAGTTTTCAACGCGACATGGCTCATTTTAAAGCATATCTATAAAGAGCTTTAAAATGAGTCGTAATTTGATCAATTTATTTATATTTATCTCAAGTTATCGCACTTCGAAGTAGACTATCTTTTTTTGTCTTCACCAGTGAGTGTTTCTATAACGTCACCTCCAGAAAAATGGACTTTAAAAAAATTATGCATAAAATTTTAAAATAACTCAATATCAAAATTGATTACAATTAGAATATACAAATAAAAATGTTAACTTGATGTTGTATTCTGGAATCACGAAAATTGTTAATACCTTCATCAATCAATAATGCCCACAACGCGGCGTGGCTATAAGATGGCGTCATTAGGCGCAGGTATACCTTAAATATTCAAATTTTGAATTTCAAAATTTCGGAGTAGGGAAACTTTGAATATTCCCACGAAATAAAACAAACTATCCTTATACAATCTAATTTCGACAAACGAATTTTTCAAATTTCACGGACATTTTACTCTAATAAATCGCATCATTCACCTTGTACGTTTGGTTGAAAAATCTTGCTATATTTATGCAACAACAACAACCACGCGAAATAATTTCCCGAAAAAAGAAGAGCCCCGCCAGAGATAGAGCCACGGCATGGTCGTCGGAAACAAAAGCGACCGGTGAGAAACGAAACAAGGAAACGAGGAAAAAGTATGTGCGCGCGAAGGAAGGAAGCGGTGTCGGGGCCGAGGAAAAAGGAGATAAAAAGACGACGGTGCGGCGGCGGCGGCTGAGTGCCGCCTGCGAAATTTCGTCGCCGCTTGAATGGAGCCGCGCGCGCGCTCACCGCGGCGCTTATCTGAGCGGCGGGCGTGCTTACGTTTCCGCGGCTGAATAAAATATTGATAAACGGCGCTACAATAAATTGCGAAGGCGGCCACGCGAGTTGCGCTCGAAACGCTCCTTTCATCGCGCGGAATAATGCTGACGTACGGAGTTGCCAGGAGGACTTTCGAATGCGGGAATTTATCGACGCCGAGTTATTGTCCACGTATCGATCCGCCCGGCCACCGCTCCATCGGATTACCGGAATTGCGAATGACTTGAAATAAAAATTGCAATTTTCAAAGCTGCGAATTTTGACTGAATTTTTTTAAAATTTTTTTTTATATTTAAACAATGTAACAGAAGTTCATAGTACCTGGCTGTATTTTTACCGAGATTTTTACTATGAAAACTTTGACCGTCAGTTCGTTGTCCTTTGTTTGATATTTTATATTTGTCGGAGGGAAAGTTTTGATCTTGGAATGACGAAAAGCCGTTGGGCTCCCTTCGGCGCAGCTTGTCTGAGAGGTTTTGCCCAAAGTTTGCGAAGTCGCTATCTCCGACGTCGCCGCGTGTCCAATCAATCTTTTAACGCGCAGAATGATCGGTCTATTTTAGCTCGAAACTTGTTGTCGAAATCCGTCCTGGTCGTTAGATTAATTGACTCGAATCCTGACCGTTAGTGGTGGTAAGCATCGTTATACTTCCACAAACTTCGCGCGGACGGTAATTAGAAACGTTATTAGGGACAATTACGGAAGACATATGACACCAATTATTACACTTTGTCACTTCATCCGCGCTTCTCCCCTACGGCCTCGGGGCTCGCCGTTGCCGTCGCGCGCTGTCGCATCCTCTATAATAAATGCAATGTTTTGTCTGTCGGCTCCGTTTATTTTCCGCGTTTCACGTGCGCCCCGCGATTCTTGCCGACCGCCAGGTTAAAACACCTCTTTTATTGCCCGCGCGATTTTTCATTCTCCTCCCCGCGACAGCTGCCCCGGCTATTTTTCCGCCATCAATTCGGCTTCGTCCGAGTTAAACTTTTAATTAGAAAAAACAAGCAGCAACAATTTCATTAATTCGTCACACTTCGCTCGCTTTCGCAAAAGGAAGGGCTCTCTTTATTGAAAATGTTAGATTTACTCTGTCGACCGTCCGCGTTGGCCGAGCAAAGGAGGCGCTCAATTTATGAAGATCAAGACCGTAAATTCTGTTTATTTCAAATTTCACAGTCGCTGAACTCCGAGCTCCGCGCGGAATACAAAAGACTTCTGGCAAGACATTTTCCATCCAGTAGCAAAAAAAAACGATGAAGAGAAAAGGCAAGAGAAAGAGAAAGGAGAGGAGAAAAAGCGCTACAATTCTTTTTATTCAATTCAATAATTGCAATCGCGTGCCGGTCGATGGGCTAGGAAAACAATGCACAGCGCACGGCAGGCAGGGAGGATGCGCGCCCGTCGTTATTTGCGGGACAAATATGTGTTTTACGAGCGGCGCGGCGTAAAAAGGTCAGCGTCTGCGGAGCGGAGGTGACTCACCTGCCGGATTAAAATTGTTTCGCCGATAATTTTCTATCGCGAGGTGTCGCCGCGCGGGCGCTCGCTCGCTCGCTGGCGAGTAGTACCTGAAAATTGAGCCGCGCGGGGCCGTGGGTAGCGACGCGGTTGCGCACACACGAGATGAATACAATGAGGCGGGGTTAATTTAATGTCCCTTTGTTTTCGCTTAAGCGATTCAATTTAGCAGATTTAGTTGTGCCGGTACCTTAAATATTTATATCGCCCTCGCTTAAAAACCGTGCAAATTAGGAGGCGTGATATATTTTATATATACCGCAGAACTCGCCTATTAAAATTTTCGCCCGCGACTCGGCCGATAAAAGCCCCTGGCGCTGATTAAGACGGATTTACAATGAGTTTCGCTCCCTTCGACGCTGTATTTTAAATTTACGATTTCCGCTCCTTCATAAATATTCAATAATTCGCGCGAGCGATACATAAACGTTTATAACGCTCTTGTTCCGGCGATCTTGCCTTAAAAATCTCGCGACCAAGTCAATATTTTGTAATCGTAAATTACGGTGTCACCAAACACTAGAGCCAATTACGAAAGACAGCAGCGTACCGCCGTGAATCACGCCGGCGGAATCGTAAAAACTTAACGTCCGCGCGCTTTCCCATCGTGTATACCCCCTCCCTCTGTACCAATTCATTCCCCCCATAAAAAAAAAAACCGAATCCCCGCATAAATAAAAATCGGGATGTAAAAAGGTATTTGCCGAGCGGCAATTTACGTGGCGACGAAGTGACTCCATTCCGTCCAGCGACGCGGTAGCCTATAACATCGGGGGGAAGGGGGGGGGGGGAGCAAGCGAAACATTTTGATCCATCGCGCGCGCCTGTTTACCGAGTGCGACATAAAATATGTATATTTACATAGCATAAAATTATTTACCTAGGGAGAGAGAGAGAGACGCGCACGACTCCCTGGGAATCGTGTTTTTAAAAGTCGTGTGCTCTCCCTCGTGCTACACGCCACATCGGCGCGCGCATGCGACACACACGTACCCACGCGACGTGGAAAGTCCCCCGCGCGTCACGTTCCGAACGGCAAAAGCGAAAAATTCGTTTTACAGCCCATTGTACTCGTGTTGCGGTTAAAGCCAACTGATTGCGCGCCGCGAGTATTGTCCGAGCTGTCGGACCGCGTTCTCCTTCTTTCCCGGCGACGCGCACGTATACGTACGCGCGCCGCAACGCCGGAGAAATTTCCGTATTACGAAGTCTATACTTATACGTTTCGAGTCGCGGCTAAATTGAAAGTCAACAAATTTTTTTTTTTTTTATTAAATTTTTGCGGTCAACGCCGGCAGCCGGTTTTACTACTGGCCTTGAGCAGTACATATATTTTCAAAGGAGGGAATGGATTCCTAGAGGCCGTCCTTAGAGGGATTGAAATTACAAAGGGAACTTCGAGAGTTTATTTAGGGAAAACATTTTTTCCGCAGGAAATCAAGTTTTTGTAGAGGGACGCAGATGGGGAATAATTTGATAAAGATAATTTAAAATTTATTAATATAATAGATATTAAATTATAAGTATAGAAATATTTTTAAATAAGATTAATTTAATTGTCTTTACCTTACATATGGAGAGGTGCACTTAATATTTTTTACTCAATATTTTGCTTTAAAATTAAATTTTGTTTAAATAAACGTAATTACGAGTTACAATGTGATTCATGTGAAAGACAATTAATAATGTTGGCAAGATACACAATAATTTTTCAGGCGGAAATAATACAATTTTCAGCTACGAAATTTACGATGGTTTAAAAAGTGTTTATTGCGAGAAGACATTCAAACTAACTTTGAAATGTCACTTTGACGTTTTATGCGTTACGACGACACCTCAAAGTATTATTACATTTACTCTCTACAAAGCTACTTAAAGATAAAAAACATAAATTCCAGCCGAGCGAAGTATTTTTCCGCTACGATGGTGTATGAGGGGAACTTTTTACATTAAAACCTATTTTATTGCGGTGTAAAGTCTATTAAAGAAGTATAAGCTGCATCGATTGAGATAAAAGACAAACTCCGGAAGACGTATTTAAATACTTTTTTAATATCAGGTTAGCGACTTCTCCGCTCTTTAAGTAGACCAGACATAAATTTTAAATTAAATAAATTAAATTCCTGGTTTGAAGCGATGTTTCAAAAGTTTCATCTTTGCTCTACAAAATGCCCTCGAGCGTTTGCTCCTCGAACTAGGGATATCGATCATAGTTATCCATACTTTTCATTCCTCATTAATTTATAACGAGTTAAAAACTTTCAATTTATTCAATTGCGTTTAAAACGTGAAATTTGCACTGTTCAAGTGCATCGCACTCCTAAATGCCAATATCTTTGACGTAAGGCCATTCAAAGGAGTAAATGAAACTATAAATATAAATATTACTTATATGTCACGTATTGTTTCTCTAGAATAGAAATCTATCGCCTTATTGTGAAGGAGGTTTGTAATTGACACGATGATTGATTTACGGTGAAACTATGTTTAAGTTCGCGTTCGACCGATCGACCATTTTTTGTTGCAATATTAAAAAAAAAGTCTAACGACGTTTCAAAATCAGTCAACTGTCATATCAAAATTTAAGAGATCGTCGATCGATTCTAAGCGCGAAAAATCCGTATACGCTGTGAGAAAAAAAGCTCTCCTCGTAAAATTAAAAGTCACGGGTGATAGATTAAAAGATACGCCTACAAATAAGCGAAACGCCATTTGTAGTTGCAGGCATAATTAATCAAGTTCTTCAGCTGCCGTTACTGCCCGCGTGTTTTATACACACCGCTCGCATTAACAATGTGTGTTTAATGGCAACAGTCCATGATAGAGAAAAATAATAAAGTTTGACAGCGGCTGCATCTCCGATTTCAAGTTATATCGTTGTTTTGTGACTTGCAGCTTTTTCTTAAATTACTTGCGAGGCAGCCGATGACTGAGCGTCTCCTTTCTCCAAACTTTTTTTTTCAAAGTTTACCGGGTACTATCGCTTTATCCTCGTATAAATCGAGTCTTCGTTATTTTGTGACACATTCACGTTCGCAAAGGTTTTTCTAATTAAAAGAAACGGTAGTCTATCACTGTTTCATGTTAAACAATCGAATTTTTTTTATCATCAGTTGCGATTAATAATTTTTATTGATTTGTTTGATGACTCATCTCTTCTTTCGGATAATAGACCTGTACAAACTTTCTAAATGAACTGAAAAATCAATCTAATAAACTTATTCATGAGTGAACTTTTTATTAGCTTTACTAGTCATCATAGTAAAGTATGCATGATATTTCATTCACTATACGTGCGTCTAATGCATTGGAAAAATATTCAATTTATATATAATTAACTTGTAAACGTAAGCTAGAGCAAAATCTTACTTTTTGATTTTTTATACCAAAATATACATAGTGCGATAAGACAGTAAAGAATTTTATCTTATGTATTTTTTTTTTTTTTAATGGTGAAAAATTGGAATTTCAGAAAGATGCTGATGCGCGACAAAGTTATATAAGAGGAAAGCATGGATGTGACGTTTCTAAGCACATTTTTTTCTCGCGACTGGGGTAAAGAGGGGGGTGGGTGTGCGTTGCACTTTTCGGTACTTAGGGGCCGGCAGTTTTCCCAACGGCGGAGCCGCCTACTTACTTATACAAATGATCATCGATTTTTATTCTCTCCATACGAAGAGAACAAAAAATCGTGAGAACCAGCTATAGACACCATATGGGAACTTTAATACCTCGTTCAAAGATAATAAATACACGTCAGATTTGTCAACGAGCTACTTGGAAAGTTAAGTTATTAATTATTGCGGTATTCGAGCAGTAAAAACAAACTATGCACTTTACGTTTTTACAGCGGTAGTTAATGATTCTAACAAAAAAAGTTACGTTACGAATTGTGTAAATTGATTAAGACGTTTACGGTCTGTTATATTTAACCTCGATGCAATTTAATGATTGCTTAAAAAATCGTAAAATTTTAATCTCGAATATGCATTTAAGGATACGCTTTTATTTACTGCATAGCAATATCTTTATAACTTTTTGGGTGCGAAAATGATAGGGTAACAAAATCGTGTCAAATTTATGAGAAAATTTTCAAGCAAAGAAAACAAAAGGCTAACTATTGTCGAGCTTCCTTTCATACATATTCGCTCCAGGAAAATTTCAGCGCTTGTTTGAATTGATCTCTTTAAATTCTCGCGAGAGGAGGTTTAAATTACGGCATAGTAAAACTGTCATCCCCGTACCAACTTCTCCTCGTTGCGTATAAAAGGCCTCCGAGATGACTCTAGTTTTTGAAAGATTAAACTTTTACTACGATAAAATTGTTTGTTACGCGACGACGAAAATTCTTTCTAAGAGATTATATAAAATGACTTTTTTTACATAATTTCGACGGCTAATTATTTCAACCGATTATTAGAAGAAAAAAAATTAAAAAAAATGTTTAAAAATATTCTCTCAAAAAGGTGCTCTTTTAAAAATTAAATTTAAGAATAATACTGTCTTCATCTTTTTTCTCCTCGCATATCAAATATCAATCATGCTTGTTTTTACTTCCCCCGAACAGAAGAACAAGTTTCCCCCGAGAAACTTTTGATTGTTTTCTCAAATCAAAACTTATTAGCCCGAGCCCTTGGCACTCCGGCGCAACAACTTCCAGCAGTGGTTCCCCCGCGAAAAGCCGGGCGGCAGCTGCTCAATTCGTGCGGGAGGCCGCGACGCGCATAGCCATAAACCGGCTATGGCTTCTAGAGCCCCGCAAATTATTCCCAAATGCAGGAGACGTGTTTATCGCCGAGTCCCGTCCATCCGGGGACGCATTCGCGCAAACTTTGCCGCGGCCCGCCCTACACTGCGCCGCTCGAAATCAACTGGCTCGCGCACATTACAGGGGCTTTCGCGCTCCGAAACTTTTCAGTTTGTAATAAGAGATGTTCCCTCATCACTCTCTCTCTCTCTCTCTTCGGCAGCGCGGCGCTACTTCGAGTTCATCTTTTTGCGCGAACCAACCCCTCCGCGGCTGCTGTAAAACGAGATTCTAATAAACTTTCGAAAGCCTTTAAATTATTCTATTATCGCACGCGCGAGATTTTCAGGGATAAAAAGAGCTCTGTAATTGACCCTCCGCTCGCTGTAGGTAAAGCTGGAAATGAAAAAATTATTGGAGTTTTTCAGTGCGCTTTTATGCTTGAGTTTTCTTCTCCATAAAATTGCGAATAAAGTATTTTTATTCAGAACATGAAATGGCAATCACGTTTATATATTTCTGGAATGATGTAAATGGATACAATATAAAAACAAAAAAATAAAACAAATAAGGTGTGAGAAGAGAATTAAACGTTTTATTATGTATACGACGGGCCACTAAAAATATTTTTATGCGACTGTTTAACAAGTTTCAGTAAAAATAAAATAGTATTTTCTTCCTATAGGGACGAAAATTCGATATTCGTCCCCATTTTGCGGGCCGAAAGTCGATGTTCCCTCCCGTAG
>JAWWEN010000038.1:13683626-13710145 GCA_035582955.1 Sycophila texana | reverse complement strand
GGCTTCGCCTCGGGGGGGCAATCACTCCGCCGGGACGAAAGATCCACTTTCGTCCCTAGTAATGTAATGTACTATAACTTGTATTGTACTATATATTTTATTATAGATTTGTCCTATATGAAATAGCTATCGACAAAAAAAAATAAATAAAAATAGCGCTGCGTTTCAACTACAGCTATTCATTATAATAATCCTCTTCCCGAGAAGTCACTTGATTCGGGTAAAAACCGAGTGAATCAAGCTTAAAGTGGCTCAATTGTTTCCGAAAGAGAGAACAGAGCGACTTTTCATCGCGCGAATAAAAAAATGTTAATAAAAATAGAAATAATCTTTCCGAGTATTGCACTTCTTTTCTTATAAAACTTGGCGCAAACGACACACCGGACGCACCCAAAGAAAAAGAACGAAATAAACTTGAAAATTTGTTTCAATCACGAAATGCCGGCGCGTCGGGGGTGCAGGCAGGTCGAAAGTTTGGAGCGCCATCGTCGAGGCCGGAAACCCGGCGGCGCTGTGTACGACCGCGAAAGCCGAGGCAGCTATTTCGCCGCGGAGATGAACCGTGAGAGAGAGAGAGAGTAGAAGCCGGCGATTGGTTCACCAAGTGCACAGAGACACAGGCGCAACCCGGCACCGCGGCACCTTCCGCTTGATATATTATGCAAACCAGACAGATGCGAGATAATAATAAATGAAGACGATTCATGGCGCGCGAGCTCCGCGATATGCCTTTAAAAGTGCTCCCTTGTCTTCGTTCGCCTACACGTGGCTTACGCGCTCGCACCCAGGGGCAGGGATGGAGCCGCCGATGGAGGTGCTCTGTCGCATGAATAATTGTGCGGAACTTTTTATTTAGAAGGCCTCGAGCCGCGTTCGTGGGCGGTGCTTCTATTTAGGCCGAGGTTCCCTGCGTTTTTCATCGAGCGCATTCATTTTTTAAGCGCGATGCAGCCTGTTACATGGCGCTACGCTCATAACATTTACTGCTGATAAATTTCAAAGTGGAGAATGGAAATAAGGAATTCAATAATAAATTTTGTCTTATTTTCAAAAATTCCCGGATTTTTATTTGATAAAATTGCTGGTGAGGAGTTTTACCTCTTGGATTCAAAGATTTTCCTTAAATTTTCTATCACTTCTTTTGTAAGTTAATTAACGTTTCTTCTTTAAGAAACTGACAATAAAATATTGGTTATCATTAATATAGTCTTTTTAATACTATTATAGTTGAACAATTTTAAACGTCTGTGTATACTTTTACATTAATCGATTCTAGTTCCAGTTTTGAGAAAGTGTCAATACAAAAATTATAATTTTTCCATTGTAATTGAGAGATTAAGTGATGAATGATTAAATGGCCCTAAAGAATATTAAAAAAAATTGAATTGGGCAGATAGTTATTCCGAGAGGTTAAATTTTATTACAGCCAGTGAAATCGATAAAATTTGATTGAAAACAAGAAGATTCCCCGTAACGAAATCGGATTAAAACCGCAGAATAACCATTCCGCAATTGAAAGTTTTAATGCACGACATTGAAAGGTGGAATTCGGCTGTAACGCTATAATAACTGCTGATATTAAATTTAAAAATTTTAATTTAATTTTAATTTTAGGTTTTTTCAGTTATATATTTTAGATAATCAGCTTTCGTTGCAAATAAAGCTTTTATTCAATTAAATTCTAATTGTAAATCCTTGAAAAACACATTTCAAACTGAAAATAAACTTTGCCCACTTAGATATGCAAAGTAAATTCTCTCAGCTATTGACATTCGACGACTCAATGGTTTGCAAAATACGGAATGCCATTAAGATCGACATGTAAATTCGAAATCAAACTTCATATTCTGATATTTAAACTTCCTCAAAGTCATTTGCATAATGCACACATGTCTTGTATTTGCAGAAAGTCCGAACGAATAAATTTCGACAATAACCGAAATTCTCACCTTAAACTTACACAATCATCCTGCGACTGTTCAAATTTAACTTCTAGAAATTTTGCGTGTACACACACACGCGCGCGAAGTCCCGAAAATCACAAGTCAGCCGAAGACCGTATTATCCGGGGGTGCCCACCACTTCCGATGCAAATGTCATTCGACGGCAACCATAAAAAAGTTGACAACGTCACAAGAGTGCAAAGTCAACTACAGACGTGGAAAAAAAATGGGAGCGAGTGGGGAAGACGAGTGGAATGATTTAGCGAGCGCTGAACTCCACTGGTGTGTTTATTATGAAACAGAGAAGGAAAAGAGGCCTTAAAGAGGCTGCGAAAGAAAAAGTCTCGCATTGAAAATCCCTTCGCCTCCATTCTGCGGCCATAAAAGCCACTTCACGCGTCGCATTAGTGAGCGAGAGGGAATCGGAGAGATAGCGAGAGAGAGAGAGAGGGAGCATTAATAGCACAGTAGCTCTTGTGTTAAAACGCCATAAATAAAAGCTACTATAACGCGCGACGCATATAGGCGCGCTCACTCCTTCCGCTTCTTTTTTTTCTTCTCCCCGAGTCAAAAAACAGGGCGAAATAAAAAAGGAAATTCCACGGCGCCGGCGCGTGCAGTTGCGCGATGTATACCTGTAAAACGCTTGTGTTTCTACGAAGCTGTTAGCGCGGCCACTCGGCGAGCGAAGAGCCCGAAAATCTCGAGAGCCTCGCGCGAGCGCTCGCAGATTTATGCCCGTACAAATTTCCGTCAACAGCTGGTGTTCATTTATCATCGCTCCGGCGCTCCTCTCTCGCTCCCTCTCTCTGTCTCTCGGCTCTCCTCTCTTTTTCTTTTCTTCCAAGCGCGCGCGCATTATTTTTATGCCCTCGGCGCGCGTGCAGCATGCATGCGCCAAAAAAGAAAAGCTCGACGCATAAAAGGCAATAGGATGCTGATATGAGCGGCGCGAATGTCCCTGTCAACGAGGGGCAAAGTTGTACTAAACTATGCGAGAGTGGCGCTCGCGCTTCGAGCTATTCCGCGGCGGGAAATTTTGCGAACATTTTTTTTTACGCGGTTAGAATGTCGAACTTCGGGAGCGGCTGTCGCAACTTTTATCGCCAGCTGGACTATCGAGTTTGTCAGTTTTTTTCCTTTTTTTCCGTATACCCTATTTTGAATGCAAGTATTCGTCGTTGCACCTTTTTTTTCGACAAAGTAAATATAATGGAGTCGCAGGCGATCAAAGAGGAGTAGTGCAACATTTTAATACCAAGGAGATTATTCCGTTAATACTCTTGTTTCGACTCGTTTACATAAGTAGACGCTCGACACGTGTAACAAGCTATCGCGGCTTCTCGCGCGAGCGCCGAGGAATTTTCTTTAAAAAGCGCAAGGATAAATCATTGCGCTCGCCTCGGCCCCCGCGGCTATTTTTGCGTGCCGCAGCCGTCCGATTCGCGCTCCACTTCATTAACCCCGCGGGCGAATCCATAAATCCAATGCAAAGGCCGACCTTGACACGAGAGCGTCTCCGGCCGAGCATCGCGGGGGCGCCTTCAGAGCGGCCCGAAATCAAAGGGAGGCGCGCGTCCCGCGTCGGCGGAATCCCGAAGTTTCGCGCTCGCAAGTCAAATATATCTTCCGGCGCGCTCGCGCTCGGCTCGCGTATACCTCGCTCATAGCGGGTGGGACGAGGAAGTTGTACATACATCTCTGGCGCGTATCCATCGCCGGGCGCCGGGCGGGATTCGAGTCAGGGACACGGCACGTCGAAAGAGCGAAAGAGGGAGAAAAATGGCAGAAAAAGAGGAGACACACCGCTGCCTGGCTCCGCTGCTCGCCGAGCCGTGCTTCCCATCGGGCTCTCCTCCGAGGCTCATGTGTGGTGCGTGTCGCGCGCGTATGACTCACGGCGTGGGTGTGCGCGTAACGCGGCCGACCCTCTGCGCGCTTTTTCTTTCTCCGGCGTTCGCTAGTGCCGACTCCCGTCGCCGCAGTCACTCTCGATTTCTCTGTTTGTGTACATTGCGAGTGAAGAGAGCCACGGGCGATATCACCCTCCTGACGTTCTCCAGTCCATTTTGACGCGTAATACGAGTGCCGGTGGGGAGGTGGGGAACCGCGGATTCTTTAGAATATTGGAAAAATCTTGAAGACCTCGTGTAGCGATTGACTGCTCTCTCTCGACGTTGAGGCTACGGTTGCTTACTTACTTTTTACATCAAAATGAAAATCGAAATTTTCAACGACTTTGTTTACTCGACGAAACGTCAAGGTATTTGCTTAGCCGTATATTGATCAAAGTAGCGCAAACGTAAAGATAAAATGCGTCAGTAGTGTAATAATACGCGGCATATATTATTTAGAGCTTCAATTTATGTATTACAAGTGGATTATCGGAGACCTTTTTTTACCAGCGACATGTAACGGACACAAATTATATATATTATATAATATCCGCCTCCCCGTTAAATACTTCACGACAGCTGCTCTACCTTCCCCACAGGCCACGTGGATGTACCTAAGCACGCCCACTCCCTAGAATTCACCGGCGTTATAGCGCGGCGCGTCCCGTCGAACTTCCGACTCACCTTTCGAGGCGCGCACTCCGTCTAATTACCCCGGTCAATTAATCAGTCATCTCCCCTTCCGGATTTTTTTTCCTCGAGCGTCTGCGCCCACGACGTCCACCTTTTCTCTCGGCTCTTACGTTCGCCGCCTGACACCCGCCACCGCGTACGCCGGGGGCTCATCCTCGGCATCCTTGCCCCCTCTTCAACTCTACCCAACTCTACCCTACGGTACTATATTTGTTACAATGCGAGTACTGCACGAGGCGAGGGGTTACGGCGACTTACGCGGCACCCACGCGACTGCGTATAGTCATATTTCAGCGTAAATGTCCGGCGATGCGCGCGACGCTCGCATTTGTGTAATTGCGAGGTCCTTTCATATAGCGCGCGCGCCTCTTTTATTCCCGCAGAGTAGGCACTACCGCGGAGAGAGCGAGACGACTCGTCCTTTGGTCGCAATCGGGGTTCTGCTCTCCGAGTTCAAAGAGGGGGCGGCGTTTTGTGATTTCTTAAATTCGGACCTACCGGGGACCTCTCCCTGCATATTTAACGCGGGTGAAGCGCTGTCTCCGGCTCCCGTTGTTTTTTTTTTCCAACTCCGATAAGAGAACAAAGTGCGTGCGCGAACTGTTGTTCTTTTCATATTTATGAAAAAAAAGGACGGCTGTCAAGAGGGGAAGATCCTTCTATATAGCGGAGTGAAAAAAAAATGACGAGGGGTCGCAAGCGAAGGACTGCAGAGTGGAAATTATGCTTATTCAAGATTGTCGGATAGTTTTTTTTTTCATTTATAAAAATCTTGTACGTTGATTTGCACTTTAACGTTTTTACATATGAAATTCGTATTTAAATTGCGTAAACACTCGCGAAGTATAGTCGCGAGGTCAAGGCGAATTTTCTTCTTTCTATTAAAAAAAGTTTAATGAATTTTCAACAGTTTATATTTACCGAGATTTTACGCGGTAACACGCGCAATTAGTATAATGAAGCATTTTTAAATTTCCGCGTCTTTACGCTCATTCGGCGCGTCAAAGCGCCTGATTAAATGAAAAATACATATTTATAGCGCGGGTAGAGCGTTACGGGCGCCCGCTCCTTTTTTTGATTTTATTGTCCATCGTTATGTAGGCTTCATGCGAGAGGCTCGCATCGCGAAAAGAAACGCAGCGTATCATTAACGATAAAGCGAAAGTGCGCGTATGGGCTTTTCAGCGCGCACGGGAATTAACTGGTTTTATTTACATATTATGCTAATGTCGATCGTCAAACCGAGCGCGAGTTCGCGCGCTAACATTTTTTTTCTTCCTCTGCGCCGTAGTGGGAGGGAGAATATTACAGGCTGCCTCTGTATAAAGCGCATAATGAAAGCTTATGGGAAACTTTGGTTTCAGGAATTTTGCGAAAGTACACAGGGAGACGAACCGAACGCCGCATGTATAAAACAAGCCCGACGAAATAAAGCGGCTTTTCGTAACTTTAGAGCGTTTGCGAGTTGTACGGTTTCGCAACAATAATTTCCGAAACTTGAATATTGATTTCTATACCCTCGGAAATGTTCGTCGGGCTGCACTTTCTTGGATAATTTGATATCGACTTTCTTTTTTTGACTATATACGGTGTTTTAAAAATAAATTAATAGTAATAATCGAAAATAGCATTTAGTCAACCTGCTTTTCAAATGACAGTTTATTTATACTGAAAGACTTAAATTATAATAAATTGCGAAAGAAACGCTAAAAATGTTAATATTAATTGATCTCTCTCATTTTCTGAAAAAAAAACCGTTAAAAAATTGTGTTGGGTATTTAAAAATAAAAGCGTGTCCCACGGTATCTCCTTTCTTCGTTAACTTTTAAGAATCTTATCTTCCCTCGACAATACTTAGAAGTGGAAAAAGGGTGCAATCGCCGGTAGCGCGGACACTTACCTAACTATAAAAATTCATTACACGGAATTGGACGGGGTATAGCAGCATAGGGACAGTCGAGGGAAAAACCTAACGAAATTTCCAACTTCCAGAAAAATGCATGAGCACTCTTACATTCAAATGGCCTGCGAGGCTTTACCGCAGCCATTTGCATATTAATTAAGTATATAAAAAGCCGTGCACACCCTTTTCTCTTTCGCCCGGTGCACCGCGCCAAATTTTACTTTCACGACGAGCGCTTTTTCCGGCCGTCTGTCTCTTTATCGCTGGGAGAAAACGACGTGGGCGTGCGTGCACAATAAAGAAAGAAAATTCGGGGACACAATGCGCGGTATAAATGCCAACTCCGGCGATTAATTCAGGGGTGCGGCGAGTTTGCGGGGAAATGAGGCGGTTCGAGATTCCGCGCAGGGTCGAGTCGTTTTTTTTTTTTCATATATACATAAGAGTCTTCAATAATGCAAGGCGCTCCTGGGGTGGCGCGCGCGCGTGGCAGCGAGCGTAAGATCCCAGCCCTCCGTGAAAATTTCCTCGGACGGACGACATGTAGACAGACGCGCTGCATATTACTTCTTCGGAGCGTCACTGTCTTCCTCCTTCGCGTATAAAGCGCATAATGGCGCATATTTCATCTGTTTATGCGTAGCTCGTGTGTAAACGCGCGATATTCGTTCGTGGAACGTTATGCCGAGTGCGCCGACGACTGCAACTGCGGGAAGTGCGTAAATATTATACATACGCGCCCGATACTAAATCGGAATAATTAAAGAATTCTGAAAAATCCATAAAACATATACGCACTAATAAAGAAGGGAAACCTAAGGCACTTAATGCGAGAAAATATCCGGCAAGAAAATATCACGAGCGCGGGAATTTTAATGCCGTCACATTTGAATATCCGGCGAAAAATGAAACTGAGAAAGTGAAATTCATCAAAAAGCGCCCCGGAGGAGAAGGAGGGCGATGAAATGATAATTCCGCGGGTGAATTTCGGCATTTTATCGCGCGTCACGGGTTAGATGAGAGAGGCGCAGGCCGGCGTCCGATGCCTCGCAGCAGCCTCGAACTCGATATTAAATTTTTGGCCGAGCGGCAGGGTAAGGGGGAGGACTGCGGTCTTGGCCGCGTCGATCCGTCCGCGCGCGCGTCACCGCATCTCCCCGCAGCCGTGAGCGCGCGCGCGCATATATAATTTAGCGCAACCCGCAAAGTGCCGCGGCAAGGCGTTTATGGCCGCACGTCTTATTATACTCGCATCTCGGGTATCGAGCTGGGTCATTGGCCACCGCAAGCTGTTAGAGAGCGGCGACGGCGTCGCGCGACATAGACGACGAGCAAGACGACGACCGCGACGTGAAACCCTAGGTGGCCAGCGCGACGGGAAAAGGGGAACGGCGCCGTGCGGCGAGAGCGAGACGCAGGCGCGGCGAAGGAGACGGCGGGAGAGAGCCGCCTGCCACCGCTCAAATTTGCGGTTGACGGGAAGAAAGGGAGATTACGCTCTCCTCCTTCTTTATTTTTTTCTCTCCTTCGAGGTCTTCCCACTGTGTGTGTTCCTTCCTCGCGTGTTTCTCGCTCTCTCTGCCAATCTCTTTTTTTTCACTGCTCTCTTGTTGCTTCTTCGTCTTGGGACATACGTCCGTATGAGAAGGCGACCCTCCTGATCAATATGAGCGTGTAGCCCGACGGATTGGTATATATATACATATAGGGGCAAAGGGTGTGCGGCCTCCTTATCGAGGGTACTGCAAGGAGTGAGTGAATTCGCGCACACGCACGCGGGGGGCTAAAGCACTACATCAATATTTGATAACTCCGGCGAAGCGTCGCGCCTCTATTATATTATACCCCTTTTTTCTCCTTTTTGCCTTCCTTCTTTTTTCTCATATTACTTTTATGCGGACCGCATTATGCAGGGATTCGTTCCGACGAGATATATACTGCTGTATTATTAAATCTTCATGTTCAAATGAATTAGAGACTCTATTTTTATATAAGGGGAAGCGATTATTCCCGATATCTGCGAGTCCTCCTGCTAAAAATTAATTTACGACAGTTACTTCTGTTCTACATAAATACTCCGAGAGTGTGCGTCATTAGGGTTTTATCGACAGCTGGCACCACTTGAACGTTTCCGAGGCGAATTTTAGTGCACGATAAAAGCATCTTAATTTAGATGATAAATAATGCACTTCAATTAAAATCCCAGAGAAAAAGTAAGTTTTATGCGATGGCTGTGCTCGATATATACGGTTACTTTTTTCAGCACTCTTTCTTATCGCCATCAATCCGTTCGTTTTAAAAGTTCCCTTTAAAAAAAAAACTCATCACGAATGCAAATTGAATTTCTTTCACACGGGAATATGGCCCTTTTTTCGCCAAGTAAATAAAAATTGCTTTAACTGCCATATTACTTACCTGAATGATGGGGAGATCGATAGTATTTTGCCTTTTAAAAGACCGTAATATCTATTAAAGCTGAGTGCCCACGGGGATAGATGAATTCCACTTCGAAAATTCGATCGGCATAATCCATATTACCGTGGCGACGCGCAAAAAAGAATTTGATCCGCTTATATGGCGCAAAGGAAAGTTGAGAAAATTGCCGCTGAAGTGTTTAGTGCTCGGACGGAAGAGTGAGAGAAAGAGAGGCAGAGAGAGATGCATGCAGGCGCGAAGAAAAGAAAAAAAAGACGGAAGATGACCGTCGGCGAAGAGCCAGTCTGCGAGGCTGCTTTGCACTATCGAGTGGAGCGCGAGAAAAGTAGTCTCTGGATCGACACTATTTTTTAATCGGATTACCCCTAGACAAAGCCGATAGCGGATATTTATGGTCTTTCCCGGCTGGCGATGCTGTCTCCTCGAGTTAGCTTCGTGAGTCGCGCGGAAGACGTCCGTCTCATTTAAAAAATTCAACCCACTTTTTTTTGTTTCCGTCTGGGTGGCGGATCGCCGAGCCATCAAAGTCAATCGCGAGTCCGATCCTCCGGCGTGAGCCGCTCTCGGCGCGAATCCGCCGTTCCGGCCGCGAAGTCGTGAGCGCGCACCTCGCTTTTCGCGAAAATGACGGGCACGCGAAATAACGGACCTCGTCAAATTTGTGCGGCCGCGCCATCGGCCGCTTGTCAGCGCGAGTTCCCGTCCACTTCGCTTTGCATTAAAAGCGGGCGCGCGCGCATTACACGCCGATAAACTGCAGCGACACGCGATTAATGTTGCACAACTTATAACTGGGTTTCCCCAGCGGAGAAAACATCGCGAGGCACGCGTCGACGGTCCGGCAAATCGGATCATCGTCTCGTTAAGCGACACGTTTTGCCGAGCGCGAATTGATGGGGACGCGCGGGCCGAAAATATGCGGGCCGAAGTCAAAATCAAGCTGGTATTGATCGACGAATCGGCGCGCCTCCCCGCTCATAGATATGAAGATTTTGCGGCGAAACTAACTGTCGGTGTCGCACGGATTGGGGAGAAGCTGGGCGCTTTGTCGCGAATTCGCGTGAGCTGCAGGGAGCGGTTCCGCTCAACAATGACACATCAGCGGCCCGCCGTCTCCGTCGCTGGAGCATTTGAAACGGGCCGCGGACACGCTAACGTGCTGAGCGTGCTACGCGAATGCAACACGTACACGCGCAAGGAGGGGTAGGCGAGTGTGTGAACGGAACATGCCTATGTATGCCTGTGTGCGAGAGAGCTCGGCACACGTGGATCGTTCAAGAGGAGAAGTAATTGTACGGGTGGGCGTATTAGCGAACTAGTTGCATAGTTTCATTGTATTATTTAAGCGGGGAAGTGTTCATTAGCAGCGGAGCAGTCGAGGCTCTTATAGAGGGGATAATGCCGTCTAGCGTTTACAGCGA
The DNA here is from genome assembly GCA_035582955.1 of Sycophila texana. NCBI lineage: Eukaryota > Metazoa > Arthropoda > Insecta > Hymenoptera > Eurytomidae > Sycophila > Sycophila texana. Next base: position 13,699,854 of record JAWWEN010000038.1, on the reverse strand, counting down.
CTTTTATGCGCAGGAGGGCGTTGTTCGTTTAAAATATCGATTTTATAATTTTTTAATTCTATAACTGCACGATATACTGCTTGAATACTCGGGAATATTTTTGCAGACGATTTCACTGGAGGGATGAGTTTTGCTTTAAACTAATTTTCCTGCAAGCACCAAGTCTGACGTCTTATCTGAAAATTTGCATATTCACGTGGCATTGTCAAAATTTACTTGCTCATGGCACTTTTAAAACTATATTAAGCCCGACAGTTAAATTTAATTTATAGCTGCTGTTAACTCCGACTCTCGTCAGTCAGTTCGAGTGTAAAATTCATTGAAAAAAGAAAAAGAGTGTGCGAGTATATATGCACGTAAGATCCTCGTGTGTACATTAAACGCGAAAGCGGCTTAACGCTCGCCACTCAATATTTAACGATTCGAACGGCGTATTGGAGTTCCATTAAGTGCTCCCAAATGACACTCAATTTCCAAGTAAAATATCAGCGTCATTGCGGTTCCGTAGCTTCCTGGAGCCGCTCGCAACTCCAGATTTCGTCGGGATAGGCGAAGCACTCAAAGTGTGCTCTTCGCCGCAGGCGCTCCGCTGCGCTGCGGCCAGCCTCAGCTGTAAAATACTCCAAACAAAATTCAGTTCCATTAAGGTGTACCCGCGCACGTGGCTATTACCCTCCCCCGCCCCACCGCTGGAGCATAGCTCATCGGCTCTTCGCCGGCAAATAGCCAGGGACGGTGCGTCTGCTCGGTCCTCCAACACAAACAGCAAAGCCGAAGCTTTAGCCTTCCTCTCTCCGGCATACAAAGTATGACGCAGTGCGCGCGTTCGCACACACGCCGGCCGGTGCGCACGCTAGACGCAAACCCCATAAGCAAGCGGAAATGACATGGGAGAGCCGCGGCGCGCCGATAGATATAGCTAGGCACACGCGCGGGGGTGCTGCGCTGGAAGTGAGAGGGCGAGTCCCCTAGAAGCCGCCGCGTCGCGGAACCACAATACGCTCCTAGGTAAGCTCGGTTAGTCGGATAGATCCAATGCAAATATACCCGGCCGACTACGGAGGAACGAGTGTTGCCCCTGCTCCGGCCGGTCAGTCAGCCTCTGCTCTCCGTCTCTCTCGCTCTCTGACCGGCCTCCCTCGGCAGTCGACGCGACGGCGACCCCCCCGACGCCATCTCTCATGCGCCTGCCGCGGACAGTCGGAGCGTGTACATGTAGTTCCGCGCGCGCGGGAGTAACGTCCGTCACGAAACGTGATCGCCGTGGCAAAGCCCGAGCCCTCTCGCTCCCTCTCAGTCCTTTTCTCTTTCTCTCTCGCTCGCTCCCGAACGCATGATCGATGCGAAGTGCCTGCGCCCCCTTCATTCAGGCGCGCGTTCGAGAAAAATAAACAACGAGGCGCGCGCGTGCGTGAGCACGTGGTGTACGAGGAGGAGCGAGCGACGCGTGCGATGGCCATTTGGGGAGCCGTTTAAGGAGCGGATGGGTTGAGAAGCGACGTTTTTCGGCGCGACGATCACCCGTCGCCTGTCGCCCGACGTTTCCGCCTTCGAGGCTCCTTTGACTCCGCTTCGAGGAAGAGTTGAGCCAAGCACCCACCGCAGTGCCTATAATGAGTCAATCCGACGTCGAACCCCGCCCGATGGTGTTTCATTTGAAAATTATCTACTTTTAATAAGCGTTATGCTTTCTTTAATTGTGCAGAAAATAAAAACACATTGGAAGCGAGTGAGACGCGGCTGTTCAATATGCAGCCAAAACGTCGATTCAAAGCTATTGGAGGCAAGTCGATAATGCTGCGGCGGGTAAGAATGGTAATCGCGCACTATTTTCATACCGTTGATTTTCCCTTCGCCGCGAACTCGCCGTTCGTGGGGGAAAAAAATCAACAGTCCGAGCGTAAAACTTTTACCCTCCCGCCAACTTTTTAATTCCATTCAAAACAGGAATTCACTCGTTATACGCAAGAGGCTTTCGTTCTAATTGAACGTTTAAAAAAAGAGGAGCAAGGAAAAAAGCGTTAAGTTCTCCGTTCGTTATTTCAGCGTGCGCCGAAAGAAATCCGCGGCGCTGCGGCTGCGGGTAGGAAAACGCGCGCTGCGCGTGCAAATCCCGCGCAATTATTAGTACGCGAAATTTATGTACTTGTTGTTCGCGTAAGTCAATTAGGAGCTGGGGCGCACGTGGCATCTGCAAATAATGTTATGCAAACCGAGTGGATTTCATGCGCGACTCCCGCGGTCGAGCCGAAGAGGACGCGCCGCCCGGATATTGTATATATTTGCACAGGTATACGCTGCCGCATGCACGCTTCCCGCGTGGATAATATAATCTTTGTTTGAGCCGGCTGTGTGTGCGCGCGAGCGCGCTGTCGGCGGCACACGAGCAAGGTCGAGGGTAGTTCTCCGCTGTCCTCTCTCTTTCTCACTCCCCTTCTCGGCCACCGCGTTTTTTTTCTCTCCCTCTTTGTTTCTCTCTCTCGGCCTTCCGCAATCTCCCTTTATCTCGATGCATTTCTTTCTGTTTGTCTCCATTTATTTCTTTTTGCCCGTCCTGCTGTATTATACGTGCTTTTCCTCTCCCCTGCCTCTTTCTATATCTGCGGGCGGCCGTTCTTTTTCCGCTCTTCCTTGTCTATTCAATCATCGGAAAGAGAGATGTGGATTTTTTCTTTTGGATACCCGCCGCTTCGGTGCACGATGCGATCCGTGCTACGCGATACTTTTTTCTGTTATCGAATAACCGAGATTTTCGGAAAATGTAGGTCTTTTGATTTACGCGCTTTTGTACGATTGTTTTTTAAACGACTGAGCTGGATTTGTTGGCGCGCCGATCGAGTGTTTATGTTTTTCACTGCAAGTGGTAAGTCTTCAGCAAGCACTTCGCGAAAAGGGATGTTGTTGCATTGACGAGTGTTGGTTTAGCTTCGAAAAGGATATTTTACGGCGTCACGAGTCCGTGTAACTCAATTAGTTCCGTGATATTATAATTTACCTAGGAATTCTCGACCCTCACAAGGGATATCGTATCTGTTACACAATCTACAACATCCAGATGTTATCCAATTAACATAATATTTAATCTTAACTGTCAACTGGTTTATCTAGTAGAGCAACCTGCTTTACGATAGTACTACGAAAATAAAAAAAAAAGTAATTTATGATTTCACAGATAATTATGTATCTACAACAATTTTTTTCTTATATAAACTCGAAGATCATTAAAATTAACAAGTCCTCTCAAGCCTATTAGCATGAAATTGAATTTGTATCTTAAGAAAATTATCATTACAAAAAATTAAAATAGAATTAATTAAATTAAAAAATTATCATCCTGATTTAAAATTAATATGACGAATACATTAATTAGATAAATAAATGTATAGTTTTAGTGCGAAATATTATAGGATAGAATAGACTAGTTGTTTGTTGTAAATAAAAGTATATTTACGGATATTGATTAAAGCAGTGATTCAAATATAAAATATTGACAGAAGTTATATGTAACAAACTAATTAATAATATTTGTGTGCGTCTAATTAACACCCGTATACGCGCTACTACTCGTAAAAACAACAATCGCACCCTAATCAGGAAAATTGTGCGACTCTCAGTAAAAATACTCGACTTCAGAGAAACTCTCCTAATTATACGCGTCCACATTTTCATTGTTCACGTCGGTCCCTTCGTCATGCCACGCTCTCTCTCCCCTTCTCCCTCGAAATGTCGCCCGTGCATGTGTATACGTTCTGCATAGGGGGGTAGGAGTTCGGACGTCGCCGGACGAAGCTGATTCAATCCGACGGCCGTCCGCGAAAAGTGTCTCGTGCAATCTGACTTCGATTCGCCGGCGCCAGCCGCGCTCGACAAATACAATTTATGCGAGATGCGCGCGACGCGCTTTCAATGCTTCGTTTATGACGCGTACGCAGTTACGAGGAGGAATATAAATTCTCCCTCCCTGCCACCTGGCGATGAACTTCGACTGGGCTTTTTATCTCCCGACCGCGCGGTTTTCCGCCTCGGAAAAGAGCCGAGTAGGATAAAAGAAAAAAAAAGAAAAGAAAAAAAGCACACGCGCGCGGCAAAAGTTGGCAGGTATGCGCGAACGCGAGCTCGCCTGGTGCGAAATCCGTTTTGGTTTTATTGACAAAGCGAAAAAGTTTAGAAAGGGGGGTAGAGACCCTCGCCTCGCGAGCAGCGCCTCTTTTATTCGAGCGCGCGTTAATGCTCCCGTGTTGTCTTTTTGTTCGCGGATAATTTATGTGAGAGTCTGCGGTTCATGCGGAAATCCATAAATTTTTTGCAAAAACTTTTTAATTGTGCCACTACACCCGCCGGCGCGCGCCCTCGGCGCGTGCAACCATCTCCCCTCCAACCCTTTTTGTTGGGCGGCGTTAATTGGAAAAATTTTTTAATTTATCGAAGTCGCGCATTCTTTTGATAATTTTGGCAGACCCATCGTTGCGGTACATTTTTTTTTTTTTTAACAAAATGCGAAAAGGTTCTCTGCGTACGCGTGTTTACATGTTGTTTATTCGGTGTTTTTTCATCTATGTGAAATCAAAGGTTAAAAATCATCTAGACCAATGGACTGAATAATTAACAATGGATTGATAGTTATTTCGGATTAAGCTAAATTTAAGTGGCTCCAATTTCGCAGACGTAAATAACGATTGGATCGTTCGCTCTGCATTTAGCGGTGCAAGATCCTGCAGCGAGCGCATTTTTCGCAATCCCCATCGGTGCAGCGGCCGCTGCACGCGGCGAAAGAAAGTAATTCCTCAACGTCCACCGACGACCTTTCCAAACTCACGGGCCCACCCCCTCCGTAATTTAACATCACATTCACACAACAACCTGTCGCCGTAACGATCCGCGTTAAATCAATCGGCTAATAACACACCGCCGCGTATAAATTAAAAAAAAAAAAAAAAAAAAAAACGGCTCGCGCGCTGCGGCATCAAAAGGCCAACGGTGAAATATAGCCGCGTCCCTACGCGAATTAAAGATTCTTTTTTAAAAAGCGAGAATCAATTAAGGCCCGTAATTTTATTTCAATCTCGCTAATTACGAAAATTTATCGATTCCATCAAATTGAATATTCCCGCCCGAGCGGATGTGCGCTCGGCCGGCTCTCTCTCCCGACGGACCTCTCTCTCTCCCTCCCTCTCTCTCTTTTTACTCCTCTCGCCGACTTACTCCACGTTCCATTAGACTCGGTCAATATTAAACAATCACGATTCCCTCGGCGAGTCCTCATCAATATCCCAATTTAAAATTCTCGTTTAATCGCATGCGAGCATTTCCACTCCCCCCCCCCACCCATCTTCTCTTTTTTTTCCCTCTCTGTACGAGAGAACGGAGCACTTCGAACCGGCGGGTAACTTTTCAGGCCTGATTGAAACGTCGCGACGAAAGCGCCGCGGACAAGAAAATATACCGAGCTGCGACGGCCGATGAATCACTCTCACCGCGGAGCTCGCATGTGAGGCGCCGTGATGGACCGCGGCGAGACGCGCCGTCAATGCCGCGTGTGCCCCGGCGGGAGAGAAAAGCCGCGGCGATAACGCGAGAGGGGCCTGAATCGCTCCGGCGATTCATAAAGCGTAATACAAACGGCGAGAAGCCGCCTCGTCGGGGTGTACGGCCGGGCCGGTAATTCAATGTCCACCGGTACCGGCGCGAGCGCCGATCGAGAGATATAACGAGCGCCGGCCTGGCGGGATAGGAGAGACAAGCGAGGGAGTGAAAAATTCAAAGGCGGACTGATGTCTTGATTATCCGATTGAAGCGCGCACGCCTCGCGCGTACAATGAAGTAATGGGCGATATCGGTTTTGTCGGCGAGCCTTATGCTAACGGCTCTGGGAGAGGAGGGGATCGAGGCCGAAGAGTCAGCGCTGATTTCGACGCGTATATACGGGAACGGCGACTCTGTGGGTCGCGCATTTTTACGATTGTTTGAGGAGTTGTAATTAAATCGAAGTGTTTTGACGGGTTGTAAAGGGATTTTATAAGCCTCCTAATAAATGAGCGCTTAAACGATCGTTTTTTCCTCTGACACTTTTATTGAACTTCTTTTCTATAGCCATTGTGCGGCTGTTTGGATAAGAATTATGCGTAATAAAAGTTACATCACAAAAGAAATATATGTGTAACAGTTTTTAGCTCCATACTTTTGCGCGCATTAGAAGCATAAAAAAAAAAGAAGGCAACTTTTATTGAGAGTTCCTTTTCGTCGCGATTTGCAATAAATCACGGAATAAACGTCTCTCGAGTAAATCGTATAACTTTTTGCTCTTGAGAGGATGAGATCACTTTTGCGAATCTGTCAGAGTGATTAATTAGCTCTAATAGCGTCAATCCTTGCTCGACGAGTAAGTACAAGGATTTCACATTTTATTTCCATCGGAGCGCAATATACATGTATATAGAAAGGGGAATTTGATAAATTAATAAATTCCTCGCGAAGTTATTAACATCGATTAATTTATCAGACGAGCGGGAGAGGGACAAAAGGGGCGGCTGCCGCGCGGAGGCAAATGAATGGGAAGGTAAATACGAAATAATCGAGGAGAGAAATCGCGCCGCACGCAATATAGCAGGTAGCCGAAAAGAAAAGAGTCTACCCCGTAAATCACGGCGAGCGCGCAAAAGCGAAGCCGCGTCGAAATCCATTCCACTTAACCGAGTTAATGCGAGCGCCTCGCGCCCCCACAAAGAAATCTCATTGTCAAATCCCGTGCGCGAGCTTAAATATTTCACGCGGACGCGATAAATTGAGGTGAGTTAATTCGGCCGCGCATCCCATCGACAACGTCGAATTAGCCACTCAAGAGGGAGAGCAGTGGTTAAGACACGCGAATCGACGAGGAAGTAGCTAAAATTAATCAACGCTGCCCTGCACGTATATATATAGTATATACACGCGGGGAGGCGCTATCGCGCGCGGGGGTCAAGCGAAGAACGCCCACGGCGCGCTCGGGCTCTCCGTATATATATTGATATCGCTCGAATTATGCCGCTCGTTAAGAACCAGTCCGCGGGCTGCCGCCGGGCCGCTTCAAAGTGCACTTTTAATGAACCCCGAGTCCGGGCGCTCCGCACGCTCAATTAGCCCGGGCCCCTTTACGCAGCGCCGCCGCCAGTAGCCTGCGCTGCGCATTATTAATGGACGAGGGCTCTATTTCAATTTTTGGTTTACTAACGTTAACCGCTCACAATGACGCGAGCGATGCCCCGTGCGCGACGATTGAGTTATTTGCGTGCGAGAGCGGACTTATGCACGCGCTCCACGCAAAAGGAGTGGGAGGGATCTAGAGCGGTGTAGTATGTCCAGCCTGTGTTTGATCTGGGGAATGTTTGAGCTGAATTTGAATCAGATGTGTGCATGCCCGCTACTCGCCGGTGAATCACTGTTGCTAATGTTAACATTTGAATAAAGGATCTTTAATTTTCGTTGCTTGAAAAGGATCGATAATCAACTCTATACAAACGCCCGATAATTTACAGATATACTATCACGTGAATTTTTATTATTTTTACCATTGCATATTGTTTGCCATTTTTCGATTCGTTCGTTAAATATTTCGTGAGTTTTAGCGATCGACGTTTGTTAACTTTATTTCTATTATGCAATGCTTTTCATCGGGGTTTCTACTTAAAAAGACGCCATTGATATAGGGTTACTACAGTGGATGGAAAATGTCCAATGTTAACGTGTTAATAGTGTCGTGAATAGTTAATGAACTTTTCGAAAGAGGTGGCTATTACCGTCACCCTAAAATAACATTACAGCATTAATGGTATTTGAATTAAAGAGTGAATGGATGCTTTTGTTGTTTTACGATCTTACCAAGGGTTTGTCTACAATGGGTTTTGAAAACTACACGATCCTTGACTTCGTGATTCTCGAATCCTGAGCAGAAAACAGTTTGTAAATCAATTCGACGAGAAAACAATCGTAAGCAGCTGTTCTTCATAAATATAACACGTTTTAAAACGTCCAACAATCTAAAAACAGTTCTCTGTCATTGTAAATGTTCAAAGCTATTTTTACTTTTTATTTTGACTTTTGCGGTCCATGAAATATCTGCTGAACACATATATTAGTTGGCCAATTATTGTCCAATTTATCTTCTTAATACTGCATGCAATGTCATAAAAAATATCTCAGCCAGTCCCGTCGACATTTCTTCAAATTCGATCCGACGTCTCGTCACTGTAATTCTAATTTCCGGGAATTAAGAATGTATTTCTCCAATCTTCCCGGGCGATTGCTCTCGTAAATCTAATTAATTAGTCCCTGCTACCAGCGCCAGCGAAGGAGAGAAGCCCGTAGAGCTAAAGATTCCGTTTTCACTTCAGGACAAAAGAACCGTTGAGTGCTCCGAATCGGACATCAAACAGCTGACGGCGTGCTCCCGATCCAAAAGATCCAATTCCTCAAAAACCCCGCAACAAAAGACAAAGGCTCGCCGCCTCCTTCGTTAACCTAATCTGCGCTTTCGGTCAGCGCGCCAAGCAGGTATATGTATATAGATCGTGGGGCGCCGTGCGCTCTCGAGACTCACAGCGGGCATTTCATTAGCAAAAGACCGTGACTTAGACAAAGGCGAAAAGGAGGCGCGCGCTCCGTGTACGCGCCCTTTCGATCCACTCGATCTCTCCAGCGCCGGTCAAGTCGAGAGGTAAGAGGCAGCCGCCGGCGGCTCCGAGGTCTCTCTCCCTTTTTAAAAGGCCCCGCGGGCTCGAAAAGTCGTCGGGACTTCCGTATACAGAGACCTGCGCGCGCGCCAGCTCCGAGCCCGCACACGCCCGGCATTAGTGAATGAGAGGTGGTAAAAAGCAGGCGAATTCCTCTACAAATAAGATTTCAAGGGAAGAAAAGGAGCTGCAGCCACGGGGGCACTCGACTGCCAAGTAAAAACCGCAGCGCGGAAGTTAGTCAATGGGGGGATTTCTGACTTTGTTCGCTTCCTCGGCTGGCGGGCCGAGCGCCGCACAATCGCGCCTTCGGACTCCGGTGTAACTTGGCGAGGGGCCCCGGACGAGGGAGCGACGGAAAAAATGCCGGGGAGAGAGGCGGAAAAAGGGCCGCAGGGGTGGGGGCGGTATATTTCTATCGCCGGAGTTCCTGGCCGCGTGGAACGAGCGAGAGAGAGGGACTACAGGATCGAGTACGAGTCTTTTCTTCTCCTTGCGGAGAGCGGCCCGGTCCCATTGTAGTGGGCGAGAATTATGAGCATTGTGGCCCCGGTAATGCGCTCGCTCGCTCGCGCTGATTTATCACGCTGCCGGGGATGGGCTCGCGAGATAACTGTAGCTAATTGTAATGCCCTGGTACACCGGGCCGCGCGAATTATTGCGCGACTTTTCTCCCTTTTAGCGCGACAAACTCTAGGACCCTTGCATTCTTGCGTGTCCCGTTTAATCAATGAAATTAATGCCTTTATTTTGCAGACGGTCACTCGGTATGTACCTATACGTACAGCGAACGAGTCCGAGGCGAGAAAGCGCTGACGACGTGGTCGAAAAACGTGCTCGGACTCGCTCGGTATGCATAACGCTCGGCCAGCTTTTTTTCTCGGCTCGCTTATCGAGGGGAGCTTTCGCGGAAGGATTTTTCTTCTATTTTTCGTCGCAGCCCGTGTTCTCTCCTTCTCTTCTTCTTGTTCTTTTTCCGCTGGTCCGTAAATATCGAGGGGTTTGACCGCAGTCTGATTGATAGGTGCTTACCGAGAACGGCGGAGTAATGATATATAAGCGATTACCTTGTATCGGCGTTTTATAAATAGAGATACTCCCGGCCATTGTATGCGCGAGGAGTTGGAAAGCGAGGGTGTGAGTCGCGACGCTGCACTACGCGCGCGCCGGCCACCGCCGCCCGCGTACACATCGAGATTCGTGAATTTATGAAGGTATTGTGAGCAATGCGGAAATTATTCATCGGGAGAATCGCTTCTTTTATCCTGGATATCAAGGGGGGAAGGATTTTTTTCTGCCTTAAGGATGATGTTATTGATGTTGTTTATCGCGTTGCGCATTAGGCAGAGATTAGTTATTGAAGATTAAAGAAAACCTCGCACGAGGAGAGGATTTATCGTTATTGAGTTGATTGTCTGCGGGCTTGGCGCCCGTGAGCTTTTTTCTTTATATATTCATTGTTTTTCAATTTTTCGCCATAAATTATCCAGACCGAGGAAAATTTTTTATCGTCGCGGTTTCTTTCGCGCTCTCGCACGCGCGAGTGTGAGAATATCGCGCGCGTGCGAGAATAAATTTATGAATGCTGCGCAAAACAATTCGCAGCGTTTCGACGTTTTTAAAAGTTCACTTAACAATGCTACACCCTGCCAACGCCTGATTGAAATACACCCGCTGCAAAATTGTCGGAGCGCTGAAAATTTTAATAAAATTTTTTATTGCGGCTTAAAAAGCGGCGCCCTAATAAATTAAAAACGCTTTGCTACGTTCTTATCTAGCTTACTCGTGGAAATTGCCTTATGCATGCACTGAAATTCTCCCTCCGCTCTGCATCAACAAGTACTGCACCGAATAAACTTTTTGATGAGACGCTACCTTTATTGCATTTTAAAGTGAACTTTTAAAAAATGTACCGTCTTCTCGATTATTATTTACATGGCGAAGCTGCGCGTGCCACGATGATATATAACCGCCTCGAAAGAGCAACAAAAGCTGATAAATTGTGCAAGAGGCGTATTAATAAAAATACGCGCTTTTCATCACTATATACGAGAAAGAAAAAGGGTATCACATTGCCGATAAAACTATACACCAAAAAAGAGACTCGGAAGTGTTGACACTCGACGAGAGGAGATAAAGCCGAAACAATTACACATTTAGCGAACGAATCGGGCTCGCTCGGCACGTCTAATTGAATATCAAAACTTCCAGCTCGATAAGAGGCGATTTATAACCCGCCGAACGTTTCCTCAAGCGACACGCACACAACGGAGGGCCGATCAAGGAAAAAAAGAAAAAAAGACGCGTCGCCGGGCCAGGAGGAGCGATGAATCTCATGTATCATATCTCCTAAGCCACCTAAAAGGCCCACGGCCCTCGGCGATGTATCAGTTCGATTAATCACGGCCGAATGCACGCACACACTGCGCGCGGTAAAAACGCGCGACAGCTCTTACAAAAGTGTCCTACATAAGCAGTCAATCTCGGCGCGGCAGTGCACGAGAGGGAAAAAAAAGAGACCCGGAGCACGCTGATTACGAGAAAGAGCTTCCCTTTTTTTCTCTCTGCTGCCCTCTCCTCTCCCTCCTTTCGGCGCTCGCCACCTTATCGGCGCGGCTCTACCTTTTTTTCTCACGCGACCCATCTTCGCTTTCTTCGAGAATTCCGGCGTAATCGTAAAGGATAGCGCGCGCGGCCGGGGGAAACGGAAGAAAAGAGAAAAACAGAGAGAGAGAGAGAGAGAAAACGCTATCACCGGGCATAAGAGCCCGGGGAGGTGCTTATCTCTCGCTCACTCCCGAGGAGCGGAGTGCATCTCGCGAGTAAATTCAACGAGTCACCCACTCTCTCAGGTAGTTTAAAAGCGTGTAGATATCCCGCATAACGTCGAACGCGTCGCTCACGACTTTGAATGCGTTATGTAGGCGAGGCCCCGAGGATGTGTCCCCGGGAGGCGCTTCGCATCTCGAAAGTGCGTATACACACGGTGCCGTCGGAGAAAAATCGGTGCGCTCTCGCGCGGGCAAAGCGCGAGCCGGAGAGAGGCACGATGAGGCTTTGATAATGTTATTGTTATTTATGGCGGTGATCAAGCTCGGGAAAAAGTAATGTTCTCGTAATGAGAGGAATAAGCAAAGCTGCCTTTTTAGGAAGGATGCGATTGTATACGAGGATGCTTTCGAATGACACGCGCGTAAATTAGTGTTATGTTTGGGGATAAATTAAAATTATTGTTACTTTTAAAAAATGCACTCAGAGACTCGTGTACCGTTAATGTTTGACTTTTGAATTTTGACTTTTTTTTTTTAACTCGTCGCTATACACGCGTATAGAGACTCGTTAAATAATCGGAAATAAACCGCGGCTGATTGATAAGCAAAAATACTTTTAATAGGATTTTTACGGCGGTCAATTTATGAGGCTCATTGCTGCGACACGGCTATAAGTTAAAACTTTTTACGCGGGGATTATAAAAATTATTGCAATTTAAGGAGGTATGATCTTTCTCGTTGCTAATTTGTTGCGAAAATGTGCCGTGGTATGCGTAGTTTTTAAGCGCGGGCAAACATGACTTTCATTAATTTTTATGAAAGCCGCATGACGCGGTTGCCGAGGATTTGTGGTTTCCATTAACTTTTTCTTAATTTTCACAAATCCTCATTAATTTGCCGCATTTTATCCTTGAAATACTATACCAATACGGCTGTCATAAATTTCGTGCGATCCACTAACTTCTTACGGTGCGCACCAATAAAAAAAGTTTCTTTCTCCTTTGTATATACGCAACTTTTTGTGTACTGTTTTCGGAAGTAAATTATCCTTTGTGAAGATGATATTTTTTCGGGCGATCCCCCCTTTCACGGTGCGGTTTCCCTGCAGATATACGGACCCTCTTGGTTTTTCACTTACTCAACGCTGAAAGATCATCGCTTCTGGAGGAAAGTGTGTCACACCCGATGACGAAGTGGATTATTCCGTGACTAGACGCATCTCGAACGTTTTGCGCGTCGATCGAGAAAACGCGAGAATGCCGCCTCGAGTGTCGTCGCACAGCAAAGGGGAGATCAACTCGGCGGACAAAATTAAGTGAAAGAAAAATGTCACCAGTGTCATTGGATATTGGTTCAAGTTTCCGTAATGGCTACTTAAGCGTTTCCTTTGTCGTCCAATAATGCGTAGATTCCATTTTACGGATCGCAGTAGCTCTGTGCATTCGTTTAATTTCCGTAATAGGAATTGCAGGCCATTTCCGTGCGGGAAGTTTTTCTGTTATCTACAGTAGCCGATCAGTAAAACCGTTCGGGGACCCGATCTAAATGGAATGCTTTTTGCTCGAATGAAGCTATTTCTGCACAGTAAAACGGCCTACGGACTAATCAACGTTCCAGAAACGATATCTGAGAATTGAAAACAAGGACTAAACGAATCGAAAATAGTTTCACTATTTAAAATAACCTACGGCAAGATAGGAAATGAATTTCGCGAAAATGAAGGTCCCTCGAAAATAGAAACTCCATTCTTAATATAATTTCAGATGTGGTTTAGTTAATGCTTTATGTGCTTATAATTACTATTCAGAGTTTCATCCGTTGCTTTAAAAGTTGCACGCGGATTCACTGTTGCAGTTCACTTAAATTGGATGTAAGCCAATTATCTGCATAAAGGAGGCTTTTAAATTCAGATTTCTAACTTGCTTTATGCATATTCTTACTTAGCAATTCAAATTGAATTTTAAAGCGAGCTGTAAATTTATAACGTACGCCCGGGAATAAATATAAGAAGAAAAAGATGTCATAAAAGCTTTCGGAGCTATTTTACAAGAACCAAACGAAGGCTCCGATCTCGAATATATCCGATTGTCCAGGGCACTTGAGATACGCTCGAGATTCAATAATCGTAATCTTGGGCAATCAATTTTCAATCGAGAATCCCGTAAAGCCAATTCATTCGGCGGGCTCTAAAAGCATTGCGAATCCGACCACCGAACCACACGCTCTTATTGTCGGACTCACACACGCGTACATATACACACAGAAACTAGAAATGCAGAGACCTCGTCCCTGCGATGCTGCTGGAAGGCTCGCCTCGTCAGGAGAAGTGTACGTCCGTCTCTCTCCCGCAGGTCGCCGGGCAAAAAGTAACGAGCCAGAGGGATGCCGTAGAGCCGGAGGAGAGAAAGAGCAGCCTCGCCTCAGCAAGAAGTCTCGTCGGAGACAAACGGGGAAACGGAGCGAGCGGTGCTCCGGGACATATTGCAGAGGAGGGATTCCTGACCGCGATAAGGGTATCGTTCGCCATTAGCGCAATCTAATCGTCCGCTCCTCCGCATACCGAGGAAAGAGCTTTGAAGACAGTCGTCCGCGCGGCGCGCTCTTTCTTTCCTTTTTTTTACCTCCGGCAGCCGCCCGCGTAAAGGTTCCAGGGACACTCGATCGACGCGACGCATCGACTCCCCTACACGCGAGACGAGAAACAGTCGCCGTCGTAAAATATCGGAGAGGAAGAGCGGCGACGGCGGTTCGCCGCAGGACTCCGCGACTATTTTCGTCGTGCCGCGCGCGCGGCGAGCGAGAAAAGACGAAAGGAGCGGAGGGAGATTAGAATGCCGACTTAATTGATGTATAGTTGGCCCCGGCCGAGCGGCAATCATGTTTTTACGAGTTTCCCTACCGCCGCATTTATACGTCGGCCAGACGCACGATTCTTCTCCCTTTCTCTCTCGTATCGCCGGATAATACACACACGCCGTTCCTTATAAATACTTTATGCTATCTTTCCTGCGTTCTTCTCCTTTTTTCCCTCCTCCACCTCCTCCTTCTTCCCCGAACGCTCGCTCTATCATTTACTACTTTTTTTCTCATCTTCGGGAGACTCCGGCATCTCTTTTTTTTTCTCTCTCTCTCTCTCTCTCTCTCTACGTTCCCTTCTCGCGGGACCGGCCGAGGCGGCGTTGACTCGGCCGATTTCATGCTACGAAGTCCATAGAAAAATAATGATACCGAGGTTTCGCCGCTGCGGGGAGGCGCGCGCCCGCGAGCCCACCGTATGTGTGGCGAGAGCCGAAAAAAAGGAGGCTGGCCATCCTATACTCTGGGTGTATATAGGCTTGAGAAAGTTTCCTGTATCGTGTGCTACGGTGGTCGATCGAGACTGCGGTGCTTAACGGATTCCACCTTTTCTTCTTTTCTTCTTATTTTTCTGTGCTTGTGTGTGCCGGGCCGGGAAGTTTTGACGGAGGCCGGACCCGAGGAGCGCCGTTTGCTGTATACACTTTTGGGGCTCTTTCGAGCGAGAATTAGTGACGATTAGGCGGGGCTCTTGTGGGGCTTGAGTGGACGGCTTTTGTCGAGGTGAAAATAATTTACTGCGCGGTGGGCACGAATTTATTGGACAGTTTTTTTAAAAAACTTCTCCGAGCCCTGGATGAAGACGAAAGCCGTGTTGAGGAATTTTCAGTTATTATTTCTCTTCTATTCAAAGTTATTCAAATGCAGCGCTTTCCATAATAAAACACGTTTTAATTAAATTCAATTATTCAACGTTCAAACGTAGGTACAAATGGAATTGAATGATAAATCACTTTTAAATGCTACTTAATTTTCAATATGCTCCCTTTCATGTAACATCGTAATAATCGAAAAAGGAGACTTTTGAATGAAGCCATTAGTCATGAGAAAAGTAAAAGTGCGCTTTACTTTAAGAAGTAAGAACTATAATTAAAAAAAAAGTTTCAAACCGTCATTCTTAATTCCTTTTATTTGGTCGAGAGATTCAGAAAATTGTTCTTTAGAATTATGTAAAATCTCGTTCGGAATGGATCCCACTACAGTTTTTGGAGCAAACACCTGGAAAGACCCCAAATTTAGCTTTTCCATTACCCCGGGCCCTAAAAAAAACACAGGAGTCTTTTGAACGAGGCAGTAGCCTCCAGCGGAGCGTATCAAGGCGAAAACATCGGAGCAGTCCCCCGAAGTTACCAGTCCGGGCAGCATAGTCGGGCGCCTAATCATCATGAATATCCATCTCACACTCCCGCGGAACTTCCGCAGACCACGCTCCCTCCAACCCTCCACTTCCGTCCTATGAAATCAAACTAAATTCAAAGCTCGCGCGAACCCCGCATCTGCCGTAAGCATCGCACGTAATATTTCAGCGGCGCGGGGCCCTGCACGTTTAGCGCGAAAACTCCGACTGCGGCCGGAGTTATATACTCGGAGCAACAGTCGGCTCGGCATCGCGAAAACGAAAGAGAAATAAAAAAAAAGCTCGCGCACGAGCGGGAATCGCCGGCGGGGGATGCGGCGACGTTCGAGATGCCTGAGAAACGTAAGCGCGCGCGGCGCAGGTATATATACACACCGCGGACCCGTGGCCAGATTGGCCGCTATTTCTCTCCGGGAAGAGAGAGCCGCGGCGAGCTCTCATCCTTCTTCGGTCCCTGCGCTCGGCGCTTCCTTCCTCCTTGCCCCTCTCAGGGTCTATCTGTGCCGCGGGGGGGGGGGGGGGGGGGGGGGGGGGGG